>PJEN01001025.1:0-297480 GCA_004024605.1 Pteronura brasiliensis | reverse complement strand
GGAGAGAAGGGGAGGGGAGGGGGCAGAGGGTGATGGGGGCGGGGGCGGGAGAGATGGGGGAGTGGAGGTCAGTTGGGAGGGGCTCTGGGGAGATTGGGAGGGGGTATGGGTTGAGAGAAATGGGGAGGGGTCAGGGGCCCTTGGGACTGATGCCTGTCACCCGGGAGGATCCCCGGAGTCTGTCTGGGTGGCAAGAGAGGCAGGGCGCTCCAGACCCACGTTCTGCCCCTTCAAGGGCGCGCACTAGGCCAGGGAGCTCAGTGAAGTCTGCAGCGTCTTCTCCGCTCCCACCCCGGCCCGAAGTCCCCGCGTGGGGGCTCTGGAAACCCAGCGCCGGGATGGCCGCGGGTGCGTTTCTGCGCAGCCCTCCTCTCACTGCAGACAGGGGTTGCGAGCACAAAGCGGCCACTCCCAGCCCTCCTCGGAGCCCCTGCTGCGGGGTCAGCGGCCACCTTGACCCACCCGGGGCAGAGCCCCTGCCAGGGCACCGAGCACGGTCGCGCCAGGCATCCCAGTTGTGGCGGACATGAGGCGTCCGCCGGCGCCACTGGGCGCTTGGTTCTCCAGCCGGCCGGGCCGAGACCCTCCGCCGCCGCCCCCCCTCAGTCTCCCGCGCGCGTTCCAGGCCGGAGCGGACGCAGCAGAGCCGCTGCGCCCGGGGCGGGGGCTTTAGGGTTCTCTCCCCGGGAGGGCCGGCCGCGACGCCTGGGCTCCCCCCTGGACGCTTTTCGGTCCGTGGGGGACAGGCTGGTAGAGGGTGGTCTTTCCGGAACGCCTCGGGGGGGAAAGAAGACGAGGGGCTAGTGATTTCCCAACTGCGGAGCGGGGCGGGGCTGATGGAGTTAACCAGGCGCGTCCGGCCGCCGGGGGCCCCTGGGTGCGCGGTCCTCATCCAGGCAGGCGGTGGGGCGCCAGGACTGGGGACTGGGGTGGAGGTCAGTGTGTCGTGCTCCGAAAACCAGCCCGGCGCCAGGATCCCCTAGTCGTACGCAGTGACTACGGGCCCCCACCCCTGGCTCGGGCTCGTCCCCAGCCCCGGGGAGGACGAGGGAAACTTTACCCCGGCGCCGGCCGAGCGCAACCTCCGCGCCCCCTCCCCGCTGGTGGTCTGCCACCCGCCCGACCCGCCCTCCTCCCCTCACGTCCTCGCCCGCTTTCCCCTCCTCCCCTCTTCCCCTCCTCCCTCTCTCCCTCCTCCGTCTCCTCCTCGCCGGCTGGAGGCGGGCAGGTCCGGGCGGGGCCGCGCCGCGGAGCCCACAGCCCCGAGCTCCCGGCCGGGTCGCCGCCGCCGCGCCCCGCGGGAGGAGCGGCGGAACCAGGCCCAGTGGACGGAGCGGCCCGCGCGCCGCGGGGGCATGAAGTTGGGCGCGCGCGGGCCTGGGAGCGGGGGCGCGGCGGAGACGGGAGCCGCCCGCGTCTAGAGCCGGCTCGGTGCGCCATGGAGCTCGGGGGCCCCGGGGCGCCGCCGCCGCCGCTGCTGCCGCCGCTGCTGCCGCCGCTGCTGCTGCTGCTGGGGGCCGGCTTCCTACCCGGTAAGTTTCGGGGCGCTAGACGGGCCCCCTTTCGTCCAGTTCAAGGAGGATTTGGACCTCCGGAGCCAGAGGAGGGGAGGCTCCTGGCTGCGGTCCCGAGCCGCGGGTGCGCGCAACGGGGCAGCCGCGGAGGCTCCCCCACCCCAGACGCAAAGGCTGTCCTGCGGTGCGGACTGAGCGGGGCAAGGAAGGAGTTAACTCGCCTGCGAATGCGGGACAGGGGTTTGGGAAGGCGTGGGGGTGGGGGGCTGCTGTTTTGGGAGCTGGACCCAGAAGCTCCAACTTGGGTAGAGAGAGGCGGGGCCCACCTATCTCCGTCTTTATCCATCGGCCAAATTTCCATGCAGACACCCCCGCGCCTGCTCCTGGTTTGGGGGAGCAGAGGGGTGACTTCCGCCCTTGGACGTGCCCCATCTACACCTTTTCTGCTCCCCCAGACTCACTGGGACAGGAGAAGTCTTAACCCCCTCGACCTCCCCCTCCCCCATCCCCTGGGCGGCCACCGAGCTGTTCATAGGTTGGGGAGGGAATTGCAGTCCCTGGCCTCCCGGGTGGGGAGTGGGCTAACCCTTCCCGGTGAAACCGGCCAGGAAGAATAAGGTTGGTTGGGGGGGGGGGTCTGTGGACTCAGAGTGAAGTGTCCCTGAGAGGAGAGGTCTAAGACTGACCCCAGGGTGCTGTGACTCCTCTCGCAACATTCGATCTAGGCCATAGAGGCCAGCAGGACTGAGCCTCATGCAGGCAGCGGGCCCCTTGTTCCCTCCCCAAGTCCCTTATGATACAGTGAGCCCAGTGCAGGGGCCTAGGGGAGACAGAGGCCCTCGGCCCACAGACTGCTCGATGGGGCGGGGCGGGATCCAAGCGGCCCCTCCTCAGTAAGCAGAGCGTGTGTTTGGCATGGGGTCACCCTTGACTCATGGAAGGCCGTCTGTCCTCGGCCCCAGGGTGCTGGAGTCAGCAGGGTCTGGTGAGAACTCAGGGCGCTGGCAGCCGTGGGGAGCCAGCTCTCCATCCCCAGGACAGCCTACCTGGCTGTCCTGCTGTCCCGGAGTTCTGCGGGTTACCCTCACCTTGTGCGTTGAGGCGAGGTTTCTGGAGCTCAGCGGGTGTTAGAGATGAAGCCTCCGCAGCCAGCTCTTACCCTTTGTTTTTGTTTGGGGTTCAGTGCCTGAGGGGTCTGGGAAGGCTTCCCTGAGAAAGCTACACTTCGACCCAGAGGGTAGGAGAGAAACCGAGGCCAGAAGTGGAGCCGGATGTGCAAATGTCCTGAGGTGGCTGGAACTGGAGCAGACCAGGACCTAGTGGGAGGCCCGAGGGGGCAGCCTGGAGGACTGCGCCCTCCACTCCTGAGCCGCACACCTTCCTGTCCCCGCAGCAAGCAGCCCGGTGGAGACGCGGGCCCACGCCGAGGAGCGGCTGCTGAAGACACTCTTCTCCGGCTACAACAAGTGGTCCCGGCCGGTGGCCAACATCTCAGACGTGGTTCTGGTCCACTTCGGGCTGTCCATTGCCCAGCTCATTGATGTGGTAGGTGCCCAGGGTGGGGAGCGGGGAGCTCTGAGCCTTGGCCCATGACACACACAGCCTCAGAGGCTCCTGCTGGAGGGAGCGGGCCCCATCCGAGGGCAGGCTGCAGAGCTGGGGGAGCCTGGAGGGGTGGGGAGGCTGCCATCGGCCCTCCCAGAGCCCAGAGGACAGGGAGGCCACCCCCATGGGAAAACCCAGATGCCGGATTTTCACCAGGTCAGGGCTGTCTCCTTCAGGAACAAAGAGCCGAAAATGCCTCTGTGGGGTCCCAAGACCCTTGGAGTCCCAGCTTTGGCCGGGCCAGGAGGGGCCTTGGGAGCTTGGTTCATGCCTGTGAGGAGGTCCCCAGGCCTGCTGGGTGGGGGAGGGCCCAAGTCGTCCACACTAGGGTCCAGTCAGCCCTGGTTGCTGGGAGGGAGGTGGAATTCATCCGACTGTGCGGGGCTGTAGATCTCTCCAAATGCCCACCTCACTCCCCTGCCAGGATCCCAGGCTCCAGTCTGCTTTAGGAGTGGGGGAGCTGCCCGGGATGGGGTGTGGGGGCCCGAACACCAGACGCCGCTGCACACAGCCACTGCCCGTGACCCCCGGAGTTTCCACCTGTGAAATGTGCTGTCAGGTCCGAGGGAAAGCTTCGGGGGAGCTTTGGGAGGTGGGAGGGACATATGTGCACGGGGGCACTGGTCAGTCTCCTCTGTCCTCGGTCACCTTCAGGTGTCCTGGAACCGGGCCTTGGGTTGTTCCCCCAAGCGCTCCCAGTGCTCCTGGAGGCTTGTGAGCAGCGGTGGGCGGGGCAGCCCTGGGGGCCTGCGGGGGTCCGCATCAGCACACTGTCTGGCCTTCCTGGGCTTCTCAGGATTGCTCACTGCCGGACATGCCCGCACCACCCATTGGCCCAGGAGGCTGAGGCTGGGAGCACGTAGGCTCTGGTGCCATGACGAGGGCCGTGCCCAAGGCCCTGGGGCCACAGCGGGCAGGAGAGAGAGGCTCCCAGGCTCGGCATTCTGCCCCGGACACGCCTGCACACGCGTGTGTGCGGACGAGGGCCCCTGCTGATGTCCTGGGCAGTGGTCTGAGGTTGGCAGCCGCGTGTACGGGCAGAAGGAGCCGCGCGCCCGGTCTGCGCTCTGCCCTTCCCTCTCCGGGGCTCACTGTCGGGGGGCGTGTTCCCGTGTGCGAGCTCAGGCAGGGGAGCCAGAGGCGTCCTGGGGCTTCCTGGGCCCTGCCCCTCAAAGCTCATTCTGAGCCTGGGGAGGCAGGGGTAGGGTTGAAGGGGGCAGGGAAAGGCTGTGGCCGGCAGGGGTGTGGTGGGCAAGCAGCACGGGGCAGGACTGGGTCGTGGAGGTCACTGTGTGTCCAGCACCAGCCACAGGGCCAGCTCAGGTCTTGTTTACTCCTTGGCATCCTTTGGGGGTTGGCCTGCCCTCAGTGGCCCGGGGGAGAGCAGGACCAAGGGCAGTGCCTGGTGGCTGTGAGAGGCCTGGTTCCCTCTCCCTGAACTAGCCGATGGGCAGCTAGTCTCCTGGGGGAGGCAGGAGGGGAGGTGCCCAGGCCTGTGCCTTTGGGACACGAGACGCCTCCCTGACCCAGTGTTGGCACAGGGTCCCCCCTGCTCGAGGACCCCGTGGATGTCTTTGGCTTCAGTGGGTTTTGCCAATGGTCTGTGTGTTCCTGGTCTGGGGCGGCTGAGGGGAAAGGTTAGGCCACATTGGGGTCAGACGCTGTCCCCAGCCCTGTCTAGCTCCCCTCCCCTCAGGGGCAGGGCCCCCCCTGCCGGACCCCATGGGCAGCTTGCACTCTGAGGAAGCCTTCCCGTCCATGGCTCAGGGCTCCTCCCCAAACCTTAGGCAAAGCGTGTGCCGAGGCGTGCCCTCTCTCAAGACGGCGCCGGGGGGCTGGGCTGTGGCTGTGGCTCCCAGAGGCTGGTGGGATGTGAGGACGCTGGGTCTTCCTGTCCCCACAGACCCCTGCGCCCCGCCTGGAATGTGGTGCCCTTCTCCAATAGGCTCCAGCACGTCCTGCCGGCTGACTGCCCAGGGGACCTGTCTGTCTGGGTTCCCAGGGGAAATGTCAGCAGGCCTGTCCTCGTGAACCAGCAGGGGAGAAAGGGGGGTGGGGTGGGGCTGGGGATGGTGGCTGGAAAGGGCTTCACGGGGTGCATGGTCCAGCCTCCTCACCGGACAGGTGAACATACAGTGACCTTGGGATGGAACCAGCCAGGTCTCCTGCTCCCACCTCCCCTGTTCCAGCCCCTTACCTGTCCATCTCAAGGTGCTGAGACCCTGGTCCTAAAGGTGCAGTCAGTCCCCAGCCTAGGGAGTGAGTGGGACCTTGTGCACACCTGTGCAAGCCTGCAGACAGGCTGCTGTGACCAGCCGGGAGGGTTGACGCAGGCTGGCCGGGGACCCGGGAGGAGGTTCTCCTCCAGCAGCCTGGGAGCCCCCGGACATCCCACACACCTGGAGCTGGCCGCCTGTCAAGTCAGACCAGCTTTGTCCCCATGCTCCTTCAGGAGGGGTTCAGGGGCCATGTCCCCATCTAATACCCTCAGGCTGACCACCCTGGCCTTGGTTGCCTCCGGGGATGAGGTCCTCTCTCCTCCCTGAGGTTACCTGCTCCCCATGTCCATCTCGGGCCTGTCTTCGTGGGCAAGGAAACTCAGGGCCAAGAGAGAGCGAGGGAGAGACACATTCACACACGCACGCACATGTTCAAACACAAGTCTGTCCCCCAGGAGGTCATAGCTGTCCTTCTCCTTTGTGTCCTAGGATGAGAAGAACCAGATGATGACAACCAATGTGTGGGTGAAGCAGGTGAGTGGGAGGGGAGCCCGCCACCCCTGGGTCCTCCCCCTGCTCCGTGCCCTCCTTGCCCTCACTCACCAGCTGTGGCTTCCTCCTCCCTCCCTGGCCCAGGAATGGTATGACTATAAGCTGTGTTGGGACCCCGCGGACTACGAGAACGTCACCTCCATCCGCATTCCCTCTGAGCTCATCTGGCGGCCGGACATTGTCCTCTACAACAAGTGAGCCCTGGGAGGTCAGCGGGCAGGGGTGGCGGGCACCTGTGTCCAGGTGTGAGTGACCCAGGGGGTCCGGACGTGAGCAGGAGGTAGGGCCTATGTGTGCCTGTCCTCTGGAGCCAGTGCTGAAGCCTCTGGGAGGCAGAGGAGGGAACAGAGGCGGGGGCGGAGGGTCCAGGGGGTGAGCAAAGCAGGGGGCAGGGGCCCCAGGTGCAGCGTGGGTCCGTCCCCACTTGGACCAGCCAGCCCCGTGCAGGCATCAGTCCCTCTCCCCACAGGGGCAAGGGGACCTGGGCCTAGAGCGGCTCTCGTGTTTTCGGGATCAGCCCCTGACTGGGCAGGAAGCCCCCAGACTCCTCACCCCATTCCTGCCCTATTCCTGCCCGCTGCCCTTGGCCCTTTCATGCCTCTGCTCCTGGGTGCTCGGCCCCTCCCCAGCCCCGATGCCAACACAGTCCCGAGCCAGCAGCCTCTGGGGCCGGACGCCGCCCTAGATCTGCTCATGGGCGCCATCACTGTGCTGGAAGCCAGTGTTTGCAAGGCTTGGCGGTGGCAGAGATCAGGGTCCCAGCTGTCCTTAGCCGGGACCCTTGCTGGGGGCTCCTGAGCCCGGGGCAGCCTGACATCCTCCTGTGTCCCCACGTCACTGCCGGGTCCCAGCTGGGCAGCGGATTCTTGGTCTTAGGCTCAGTCGTGCCGCAGCTCCCACAGTGTTTACAGATGAAGTGAAGTGAAGCACTTAGCTCCCTGCAGACCCCTGCCCTCCCCACTGCCAGACCCCGATGGGCTCTGGTACAAAGCCCTTTCCAGGGCCCCGGGCACTGGGCCTGACCTATAAAACGTTGCTATTTGATTAAGGACGATTGGGCTCCTCTTCCAACTTAATTGATTCCAGTAATGGCAGCGGGAAGAGCTTGACGGTGTTCGGGGATGCATTAGGGGGCGGTCGGCTCCGCAAGCGGGAACCGGTGCTGCTGCTCTGCCCGCTGGGCAGGATCCCTGCTCTCCACAGCCAGCCCCGACTGAGCCACCAGCCCGGGGTTCCCTGGCCGCCCTGGCCTTCCTGGGGTCCGCACCCGGCTCCCCATGACCCCACCGAGCTCGTGTCCGGGGCTGTTTGATTCAGAGAACGTGTTGTCCGCTTCCTGGGACCCAGGGGAGCGTTCGTGTTGTGGGGACAGCTCTGTCCTCCCTGGGCAGGATGGTGCCAGCTGAGAAGCAGCTCTGGGGCTTGCTGTGCAGACCCCCCAGGACTGCGGCCTGGGAGATTGGGGCCGCTGCCTCAAAGTCTCTCCTTCTCTCTCCTCTTCCAGGTTCTAGGGGAGGGGAGGAGGACCCCCGGCCTCTCTGTGGGGCTGTGGTCGGCATAGAGGCTCTTTCAGGATGGGGCCGCGGGGTGGCTGATGCTGGCCAGGGCGGTGTGCCCTGGAGTGGGCAGGTGGTCTGCCTGGACTACTGGGCAAGGGCGGAGATGGGGGGCAGCTTTTCTGATAGCTTTGGGGAGCCCTGCCTGGGAGGCTGTGTTGTCCACTTGGGGGCTTCTCCGTGGTGGCGTTTGGAGCGGAGGCCTCTCCCCCACATGGATGGGGATTCACGGGGCCCGCTGCTCTGCTCTGCTGGGGGGGCCACAGCGCCACGGGGCGAGGCCAGAGCGCGCTCACCATCTGACTGTTGGGTCCCAACATCCGTCCGGAGCCCCGTGGCTTCCTGGAGGTGGGACATGGGGCGGGATGTGGGGCAGTGGTTCCTCTCCCCTGCACGGGGCTGCACCCTTCACAGCTGGGGGCCCCGAGGCCGGGTTAGGGGAGGAGGTGGGACCCCACTCAGCTGCCTTCTGAGAGTCTCTGCCTCCTCGAGACCTGGGCCGTGGAAGTGAGAGTCTGCCCACGGGGACCGTGTCTGCCCGCAGGTCCAGACCCTATGTCCCAAGGGGGACGTCCTCCTAGGAGGGGCTCTGGATCTGAGCCAGATCTGCGCCGGGCAAGGACACAGCTGGGGGCACGGGGTGGGGTTGTGCCCAGCCATGGGGGGCCACGGGCTGTGCACCGGGAGAAGACTTGGACCCTGTTTGTGAGCATCAAAACCCGGAGGTCTGACACACATTCCCAGCCCTGGGGCTGCTTTCCGTGAACTTCTGGAACATTTCCTGCACTTCCTGGGGAGTCAGGACCGCCCGGGCTCCTGCCGCTGACCAGAGCCTCAAACCTGCCTGCAGAGTGTTTCTGAGCCGTGTTTGCATGTGTGCTTGGTGCCTCTGAGGATGGGGCTCTGGGCTGTAGATCAAGGTTGCTGAGGGAGGACAGCCCGGGCCACCCCGCCGCGGAGAAAGCCGCGGTCCCCCGCTGGAGTCTAGGCCTTGGGTCCCACGTGCAGACCCCAGCAGTCTCCTGGCGGGTGCGTTTGTGGGTCTCCACCTGTTGCTGACCTAGATGTCGGCACGGAAGGGCGCCTAGAGATCGTAGGACCGGACTGGCACCACCTGAGACCGTCGGGGGCCTCGGAGCTGGATGTCTGGGGGCTTTAGGCCCTGGTGGGTGTGGGCAGGCACAAAGGCCACTCTCTGAGCCTGTGGCGGGGCACCTGACTCAGCCCCCGGCGGTGGCTTCTCTGACTCAACTGCTGTCAGTGCATTGTGCGGTGGCCCTGTCCGCAGGGTCACCGTAGCATGGGGCCCACGGGTGCTGTCCCTGGGGCTCCGCGCGGCCGTGGGGAGGATGGGGCCGGCCACTGCCACCATCTCTCCATAGAGCGGACGGCCCGGCCTGGGGGGAGACAGGCCTGGAGAGCACTATGCACACAGTTCAGGCCGTACCTGCTGGGGACCGGGACCGGCATCCGGGGCCTTCCATCAGCATCCGGAGCAGGGCCAACGCCAGGAGCCGCTGAGGGCTCAGGGTGGGGGCGGCTAGCCAGCGTCCCCGGGCTCCCGCGGGCACGCGGCCTCACTCCACAGGGCACCGGCGTGGCGCACCTCAGGTCCGTGCCCCCTTGTGGAGACACCAGGGCGGACATCGCTGTCTGGGAGTCCAGGGCCAGAGCCTGGACTTTGAGGCCAGCGGCTCCTCGTTCTTTCACCCGCCCGGCCATGGACAGGTGCCAACACTTTTGAGGCTGAGGGCAAGGCCGGAGGACAGATGGCCAGGGGTGGGCCCTGTCCCCTCGTGCTCAGGCGGCCTGGGGTCCTCACCTGGGCAGGGAGGGGCATTCGTGCCTATGAGTCGGGGTAACGGAGAGAAAGCACTAACGTGCTCGGTGGTATCGGCACACCCCGTCCTTGGCAGGAGACAGTGGCTGGGTAGGCCCTCACCCCAAGTTTGGCCTGTCCCCCAGGGTCACCTGCAGGGGACTCAGCTTGGTCTCGGTAGGCCTTGCCGAGTTCCGTGGTGTGGTGCCTGGCAGCCGGTGTCCCGCCCGCGCCCTTGTCCTTAGGGTGAGGACGGCCAGCTGACGGGCCCAGTGGGGGCTGCTTGGCCATCAGTTCACCTGTGTGTGGATCTGTGCAGGGTATGAGTGGGAGCTGGGACCGTCCGTCCCCTCCGCCCTCTGCTGTGGGCCCAGGTGCAGGAGAGCGTGGGCTTCTGTTCTTCAGGATCAGGCCCCACTTGCCTTCACACCACAGACAGGAGCTCTCTGACCTGGGGCCCCTGCAGGGACATGATCCCTTCCAGGCGGCGCGCTCACTCCCAGCACAGACGGCACACAGCTACAGAACTGAGACGGACCTGGTGCCCCTCTCCCTGGTGCTGGCAGGTGCAGGACCCTAGTCCCTGCTGTACCCGCCGGGTGATGGCCGTCGTCACGAAGAAGCGTGCGTGTCAGGCCCGGTGTGGGCTGCTTGGAGGTCCTCCCAGCCACACGTCCCCCAGGGCAGGCGCCCTAAGCTAAGGCAGATGAGTGATGTGCCCGGGGCCCGGCCGGGCCGCCCGCCCCTCTCTGCTCACCCATGAGGCCAGACGCGCCAGAGCGCCGGGCCGCGGTTCTGGCGGATCTCACGCCCCTCTCTCCCCGCACAGTGCGGACGGGGACTTCGCGATCACCCACCTGACCAAGGCCCACCTCTTCCACGACGGGCGGGTCCAGTGGACGCCCCCCGCCATCTACAAGAGCTCGTGCAGCATCGACGTCACCTTCTTCCCGTTCGACCAGCAGAACTGCACCATGAAGTTCGGCTCCTGGACGTACGACAAGGCCAAGATTGACCTGGTGAGCATGCACAGCCGTGTGGAGCAGCTGGACCTGTGGGAGAGCGGCGAGTGGGTCATCGTGGACGCCGTAGGCACCTACAACACACGCAAGTACGAGTGCTGCGCGGAGGTGTACCCCGACATCACCTACGCCTTCGTCATCCGCCGCCTGCCGCTCTTCTACACCATCAACCTCATCGTGCCCTGCCTGCTCATCTCCTGCCTCACCGTGCTGGTCTTCTACCTGCCGTCCGAGTGCGGCGAGAAGGTCACGCTCTGCATCTCCGTGCTGCTCTCGCTCACCGTCTTCCTCCTGCTCATCACCGAGATCATCCCGTCCACCTCGCTGGTCATCCCGCTCATCGGCGAGTACCTGCTGTTCACGATGGTCTTCGTCACGCTGTCCATCGTCATCACCGTCTTCGTGCTCAACGTGCACCACCGCTCCCCACGCACGCACACCATGCCCGCCTGGGTGCGCCGGGTCTTCCTGGACGTGGTGCCCCGCCTGCTGCTCATGAAGCGGCCGTCCGTGGCCAAGGACAACTGCAGGCGGCTCATCGAGTCCAGGCACAAGGTGGCCAGCGCCCCCGGCTTCTGGCCCGAGCCCGAGGGGGAGCCCGATGTCATGGGCGGAGAGCGGAGCCGGGGCTCGTCACGCTCCGCGTCCTTCCGCAGCCCCCGGGACGAGCCGGCCGAGCCCCAGCCGGCCTGCGCGTCGCCCTCAGACCGGGTCCCTGCGCCACAGCCCTCAGAGGCTGACCCCGGGAGCCCCTGTCCCTCGCCCGACTCCTGCCGCCCACCCGCCAGCACCCGGGCCCCGGGGCTCACTGAAGCCCGGTCCCTGAGCGTCCAGCACGTGTCCAGCGCGGCTGAAAGGGTGGAGGGCGGTGTTCGGTGCCGGTCTTGGAGCATCCAGGGCTGTGCTCCCCAAGACGAGGCTGCCTCCCCGGCCAGGGGCCCCGTGACCAGCTCCCCCGCCTTCCCGAAGGCCAGCGCCACCGAGCTCCCGCCCCCAGACCAGCCATCTCCGTGCAGGTGCAGGTGCAGGAAGGAGCCATCCCCAAATGCCGTGCGCAAAGCCTGTGGCACCCGAGTGCCGGTCCGGCACTTGCCCCTGTCTCCGGCCCTGACGCGGGCGGTGGAGGGCGTCCAGTACATTGCTGACCATCTGAAAGCCGAAGACACGGACTTCTCGGTGAGTTTCTGCCCGCGGCTGGGCACGCTCTGGCCGCTCCCCTTCCCTCCCTGGAGGACAGGGTGGCCGGTGAAAAATCCAGAATCCAGGCCCCAGACCTGGGCCGCTGAGCTCCTCGGGGCACGCAGCCCCATCCCACCCCCGCACTCTCTGCCCGAGCGCCTGGTTCTGGCAGGTGGCCGGAGTGGCGAGTGAGAGCGTACCACAGGGGTGTCCTCTGTGTCGTCTGGGAGGCGGGAGCCCACAGGTGGCAGGGAGGCCTTGCCCGGGAAGTCTGGGCCCCACTGCTGGCCCCTGGGAAGGCCCAGGAGTGGGGCCAGGAGTGGGCCTCTGGCGGGGGCTGCTGGGGGGCGCTGGGCCCCGGTGCAGGAGTGGAAGGGTAGTAAGAGGGACTGAAAGGAGGCCTGATGGGGAGGGGAGGGTTGGGGTTTGGGGCACAGCCCTGCATCTGTCAAGCAGGGAGAAGGAACAGGGAGTGGTATGTGTCTGGGCAGTAATTCTTGCCCAGCCTCAGGGACCTGGGGACCCGGGAGCCGGTCCTCTTGTGGGGGCTTCTCGGTCACCAGCAGGGATCAAAGGAGCCCGGACAGTGTCCCCAATCTCCCTGCTGAGTGTCAGTCCCGAAGGTTGAGATAGGAGCTCCTGTTCTTCCCGGTTCCTGGAGGAAAGGTCACCAGACAGTGGGCAGTGGGCCCGGGGACTGCCTGCCACTAAGGGAACGTCTTCCTTCCTTCTGCTGATGTTTGCCTGCCGATCACGGGGTTGCAGTGGGGATGGGGGCCCCGAGGGCCAGGATTCCCAGTGCAGACTTGGCGGACACTCAGGTCCCCATGGAGCCAGGTGTGAGGGAGGGGGGTCTACCAGGGTCCAGGCTGACAGGGGACCCTCAGAAGTGGGGGTGGGGGTTGTCTGCCCTCCTCAGTCTGCGGGGCCATCCCTTGCTGGCAGCCTGGGCCTGGCAGCTGTCCTGTGGCATTGACCTTGCCCTTGCCAGCTGTGTCCTGCCCGGTGATGCCCACTGCTGCTGCTGCTGTGGACATGGCTCCTCCTTGTCCCTGCCTGCACCTCGGGTCATGGCCCCTGATTACGTGGGGAACACGTGTGGCCCCAGAACCACCGGGCCTGTGGCTGAGCGAGCCCTGGACGGTTAGGGGGCCCTGGGCCCGTGCAACACACCCCTGAGAGTAGGACCCCCTGTGGAATCTCAGGCTGGGAAGCCATTCGGGAGGCTTCCGGAAGCTTCTGCCTGGGAGACCCTGCTCCTGGGACCCCATTTAGCCGCAGCAGATGGGTCCCTGATTCGATGTGTAGGTCTGAGGCCCGCTGAGGAGGGACAAACGCCCTTAGGGGTGTGCAGAGTCCTGACGGGCTCTGGCGGCCGTGCGCACCTGTCCGGTGGGGGCCCAGCCCCACGCTTGTCTGCATGGCGTGATGGACCACCGCGACCTGGTTCTGGCTTCGGAGTGACGCCAGGCTCTGGGCGGCCCAGCTGCCTTGACGCGGGTGGACCTTGGATGCTCTGGGCGGCTTTGTCTGCGAGGCCTTTCATCCTCAGGATGGGGGACGCGCCCAGGGGGATCAAAGACAAAGTGGGGAAAGAGGCCGCGGGCCGCTGCTCAGCCTTCCCGGAACGAAGGGTCCTGGAGGGACTTTTTATTTATAAGTGACCTTGTTCGCTCCCCAGTTTCAGTTTGGTTTAAAACCGTTTAAAACATCAGGGTGCCTCTGAGTACTTGGGAAATCAGAGCAGAGAATGGCAGTGGAAAGCCCTCTGTACTCTTGACACCCCCACCCGGGCGCGCTGGGCTTGCCCCCGCCTCGGCCGTCCTGCCTTGGTGGCCGGCTGGCCAGAGCCTGGGGGCCACACCCTTTCCTGTCCCTCAGACATGGACGGGCTGCCCACCCAGGACGAGCTTGTGGCCACAGCCTCCACGCAGAGCCTGTGCCCTGGGGGAGGCAGAGGAGTGGGGTCGGGAGATGGGACGGCAGTGTGGCCGGCCTGGGCTGGGAGCTGGGATGTGTTACTGAGGCTGTCTCCTGCTGCCCTGTCCCGCGGGGTCCCCATCTACATGTGGACGGACCCAATGCCTTTCTTCAGGCGGGTGACCACAGGGGACATGGGCCCCGCCCGCCCTCTGGCCTTGGGGTGCAGGCCCCCACCTCCAGCCGGGACCTCTCCCGCTCCCCTGCTGAGGGGTCCTGTGCTCCTGCCAGCTCTGCCACTTGGAGTCCGCCCTCTGCGCCAGGGTCTGTGGCTGCCTCGAGGGGCTTGAGGGGCAGAGCTAAGAGACCCCGCTGACCCAGGACAGCAGCTGGCCTGTGAGATCTGGCCCTGGGGCAGGGTGGGCAGGAGCAGAGGGCAGCAGGGCCTCAGCCGTCGCTGCCTGGGTGCCATCCGCTGTGATGTCCCCTCCAGGATGGTCCTGGCCCTGAATAGCCGAGGGGTGGCCGCCCCGTCTGGGCCCTCGGTCCTCACCTGCACGAGGGTGTGCTTGACGGCCCGTGTCACCCAGCTTAGTGAAGCGAGAGTGGACGTCCCTGGGAAGCAGCCCAGACCCCCGTGTCCCCACAGGCCCTCTCCGTTTCCCCCTCCCTGGCACTGGGGGTCCTTGCAAGCCTCTTGCAGTAGCTTTGCTGCTGCCCCACCCTTAGAGGGTGTTGCCCCTGGGGCAGCGCTCAGAGGTCACGTGTCTGAGCCCCTCCTGCCGGGCACCTTGGGGCAGGTGGTCACCTCGCATGGCGGCCTTGGCATCGAGGGGGGCACGAAGAACCTGCCCTAGGAAGCTTCATGTTCTGGAAGGTGTTCGTGGCCTGGAGGCCCGAGGGCAGTGGGCCAGGCGTGAGCGCGCGTGTCTGTGTTTGCAGGTGAAGGAGGACTGGAAGTACGTGGCCATGGTCATCGACCGCATCTTCCTCTGGGTGTTCGTCATCGTCTGCTTGCTGGGCACCGCGGGCCTCTTCCTGCCACCCTGGCTGGCCGGCATGATCTAGCAGGGAGGGTCCTGGCACCTGCAGGATGCCCACGGCACCCCTGGGCCTCTCGCCGGGGCCTGTGCCTGGCCGTCCGAGGAACTCCTACATTCTCCTGCCATTTGCCAAATCGTCCCCGTGTTTTCTGTCGACTGCAAGATGGCCTTGGGAAGGGCCGCCGCCTCTGGGGGAGCTGGTGCTGACAGGGTCGTGCTGAGATGTCCAGGGGGGCAGCCAGGCCAGAAAGGACAGCGGGTAAATGCCTGTTCTCGTCTGGAGAGCAGGGTCACCGCCCGCGTCTTATTAAAGTTTATCTGGAGTGTGGTGACACATCGGCTTCCTGCCAGGACACGCATCTGACCACTCAGGAGGAGGCCTGGTGGTCCCACCCGTCCCAGGGCCATGACCTCCGGCCCCGCCCAGCCCCGCATGCCCCTCGTCTCTGTGGGATTGTGGAGGCACCCTCCAGCGGGCTGCAGACTCAACGCTCACTTGCCAGGGTGGGCCCAAGTGGGAATTTTCTTGTTACGTTTTCTTCTGGGTAAATTCATGTTAGTGCAAGGCTTGTGCCTGAGGGCTTGAGGACGGTGTTGGGCTGGGCCTGCTTGCAGCGGAGTCCACAGACGGGTGCCCCACGGTGAGGGCACCCTTGGCCCCAGGGAGTCTGGACGTCTGTCTTGCTGAGGTCCTGGGATGTCCTGAGTCCCAGCAGACACTGGGAGTTCGTCTGGGCCCCGGAGCAGCATCCAGACCAGGGGCTCTGGCCTTGTCCAGGTTCTCCCTGACCTCCCGTGGGACCCCCTCTGGTCACAGCCCCTTGGGACACCCTGTCTAAAGCACAGATGTGGTCGACATGTGAGGGGCGTCTGCGGGTGGCTCAGCCAGGCTGACTCCGGGGGCCCCTGGAGTGTGGTCCCTGGGGCTGGCGTGGGGGTGGGGGACCAGCACAGCCCAGGAGGCCTGGAGCCCTGGCCTGGAGCCCTGGCCTGGGGGACCTGGTGTCATCCTCTGCGAGGCAGCCCTCACAGTGTCCCCACGCTCCTGGGGGTGGTGTGGGGGCGGGCATGTGCTGCCCCCGGGTTCTCCCTGAATCTTCAGAGCCCCGGGCTGCGTGAGCCAGGGAAGGGGGTAAGGATGACGTTCACAGAGGATAAGACCCAGGAGGCTAAGGAGCCTGAGCCCCTCTGACGGTCAAAATCCCGCCTCCCCAGAGCCCTTTACTTCAGGGCTTCCGCGGGGCAGGTAGGAGCTGCCCGGGTCAGGAGAGGGGAGCACAGAGTGACCAAGCACCTGGTGGGTCTTGCCGCTGCCTGGCCCGATCGCTGGCGTGGACGAGAGTCAGGGCGTAGGGTGCCCTCCCCCACCCCCGGGGCCTCCGTCTGTGACACAGGATCCCGACCGGGGCCTGGCCGGTCCCCATGCTCAGGAGTGGGATGCAGAGACCCAGGGTCTAAGTCCAGGCTTTTGGGGCCCCATTGGGCCTACTGTGACCTGCAGCTGCGTCCTGGGGCAGCCGTCCCTGCATGGCGGGCAGGACACAGATTCAGATGTGAGCGCCCAGTCTTTACGTAAGCGGGTCCAGCCGTGCTGTGGCCACGGGAGGCCCCCGGTGCTGGCCCAGCGTGGATGCTGTTTTCTGGGTCGGGAGAGAACACCAAGAGGCTGGCGCCAAGACTCTCTCCGGCCCCATTCTTGGTTTTGGTTACTGTGCTCTCAGACTGAGAACACCACGTCAGAAGTTCCACGCAGGATCACTCAGTGCCGTGCTCCCCTCACGCCAGGTGAGCCACAGTCACGGTCTCGGATTTGCCTCCAGGACTCTGTTCCCACCGAGGCAACACTTCCACGTGACCAGGTCAGTGAGGCTGACGACAAGACACCGAGGACCCAGGACCCCGGTGCGCACACGGATACCACAGTTCCCAGGGAGCCCGCCCGGCCCGTTCTGGTGGTCGGGGGCGTGGGGGGAGCCCTATGGGGCGGGTCCCTCTTGCCACCCTCCCTGCTGGGGTGGAGGTGCTGAGTAAAAACGCTGGGGTGGCATCGCCAAGACCCACTGTGGTCTTTTGTCTGCCCGTGAACCGGCAACGGTAGCTGCCAAGGGGCGAAGCATGGGGGCTTCTGGGTCCCTTGCCCATGACCTTTGCTCCCAGCCCCCGGGGGTCTGGCTCGGTGGCCATGAGGGCCGCCTGGTCTTTGTGTGGGACATGCTCTCGTTCCGGTCATGGTTTCTGTGGTCGGTATCTTGGGATGTTAGGACATCTTGGGGGCCTTACAGGCCTGGCGAGGGGCAGCCCCAGAGCTAGGGAGGTCCCGGGGTGGGGGTGGGCGTTTGCCTGGAGTACGCCAGGTGTGTGCCTCCCTCCCGCTCACAGCCAGGCCCCACCTCTGCATGCCCTGCTCTCCTCGTCCCTGAGTCACCAGTCCCTGCCCCACACACCCAGAGCCAGGCCCCAGCCATCCGCCCTGCCCTGCCCCAGAGGCCCCAGCAAGGCCATGGTCTGGGCCTTCCTCTCACCCTGTCCTGTGGCCCTGGGGGGCACGGCGTGGGAATGAAGTCACAGGTCGTCCTTTCAGTGGCACTGGCCTCTCTGTGGCCTCGCTGGGCCACCTGTGGGAGTGGAGACGGGCACGGGGCACTGTGGTCGGGTTCTCCCGACATGGGAGTCGGCTGGTGCCCAGGTTCCCAAAGTCACCACGCAGCTCGGCTCCCCCGCCACCAGTGGACTCATTTCCGGCGTTCCCCACCCTCGACGACACCCAGCCCAGCGGGCCATGCTGGCCATGGCCCGCGGCGGCAGGCCTGCTGCTTCCACAGAGACCTCGCAACCCCCAAAGTGGAACCGGCTTCCCACCTGAGCCCCCACAGGACAAGCTCATGATGCTGGTGTGCGGTCCCCGGCGGTAACCGTTTACTCTGACGTGATCCCAGGACCTGGTCTTTCCTAGTCCACAGTCTCCCCTTTCAGTCTGCGTAAAAATGCTGCCGCAGACGGCCCTGCGTGCCCCTGACCGTGGGGCTCAGCCGGGGTTCAGCCGATGACGGCGGGGGCCCATCCCCTGCCTCCTACCGGCGCATCCGGACGTCCGTCGGTCTCCCCAGCTCACCCGTCAAGCGCACAGCTTGGCCGGCCTTCCTTCGCAGACCGGCTGTGCCGCACCCCAGGCCCCCGCCCGCGGCCGTCCGCCAGGCTCCCCCGTGCGCGTGTTCTGTCCGCGCGCCGCACGCAGCCCGCCCGGCAGGCCCCGGTGGTTCTGCAGCGTCCCGTGTGCGGTTCCCCAGCCTTTGCTTATCCGTCCTCTGCGGCTGGGCCTCTGGGCTATTTCCAGTGTGGGGCTGTTACAGTTCTGCTGCGGACATCGGGTGTGTTTTGGGGTGTTTGTGCGTTTCTGTGGGAGCGACTGCTCCGAGGCGGGAAGTGTGTGTGCGAGCTCCCGTCCCTTTGCCTCCCGCCCCTCCACGCCCAGGGCTCTTCCCGAATGCACCTCTCCCGCTGCGTGAACCGGCCGCCCCGGCGCTCATCGTGGGTCTCTGATTTAACCCCATTGCGGCCAGTTTGATTTTTCCGTGACAAGCGCTTCTTTGGGGCCCAGCGTGTGGTTGATCGTGGCCCATGGTCCGTGTATCCTTTACAGGGAGGTGTGGCTGGCCGTGGGGAATGTTCCAGAAGTGCTGGCCGGGTCGGTCAGGGGTGAGGTCTGCCTGGACGCAGCAGACCACTGGCCTTCCGCCTGTTTTCCCTCCGACTCCTGAGCAGGTATCGCTGAGAACTGCTGTGGCCTTGGGGCTGTCCTCCTCCTGCGGCCCGGCCCGGTGCCCCCTCGCCTCGCGCCCCCGTCCCCCTCGGGCAGAGTTCTGTGTGTTGCACTCCCCCTCCCCCGACAACAGCATAGCCCGTCAGCTTCCTTCGGGGTGTTTCCGCCTTTAACCGCCAACCTGACTCATGTCCCTGCTGCGCGGGCGCCGTGTGGACCGTCAGTGCAGCCTTGTTGTCACCCCAGGATGCCCCCCGCCGCGCCCCAGGACACACCGCCATGACCGCCACTGCTACAGTGGCTCCGCGTGTTCTAGAACCTCGCGGACACGGACGCTACTCCTTTGCGGATGGATGGCCTCCTGGGCTCGGCGTGTGGCGGCCGCCCGTCCACAGTCTGTGTGCCCTTGGCTCGTGTCCGTGGACACGCCGCTGTGTGTTTGCTCACTGCTGGACGTTTGGGTCGTTCTGCTGTGCTGGGTGGGGCCACTTCGCACACTCAGTCATGGGTCTGTGTGGATGTGGTTTCATGTCTTTGGGGCAAACAGCTAGAATCGCGGGACCGCAGGAGGCGTGCTCCTGTCTTCATAAGGAGCTGAGAAACTTCCCGGCCGGGCGCCCGGCACCCCCGCGGCACCCCCTGCGACACTTGGCCGCGGTCACACGGCTGCGAGCCGCTGGGGGGAGCTCGCGCTTCCCGTCCGCTTCTCAGGCCCCACGGCGCTGGGCTCCGCGTCTCGCTCAGTCGACCGTGCATAGAGTCTCTCATTACGTACCGCTTTCTTTCAGTGAGCTACTGTTTCTTCCCATCTGTGACTGTATTTTTCATTTTCTTAGTGGTGTCTTGAAGAAAAGCTTTTAAGTTTGACGGAGGGCGGTTTATTACTGTTCCCAGCGACGGTTCTTGCTTACGGAGCCTTTCTGAGAAATTTGCGTATCCCGAGGTTGTATGCGCATCTGTATTTCCTTCCGTTTCTGTGTTTCAGTTTATTGTTTTAAAAAAGATTTTATTTGCAAGAGAGAAAGAGAATGAGCACGAGAGAGTGAGCTCACCAGCAGGAGCAGCAGAGGCAGAGGGAGAAGCAGGCTCCCCGCTGAGCAGGGAGCCCCACGTGGGACTCAATCCCAGGACCCTGAGATCATGACCCAAGCCAAAGGCAGAGGCTTAACCCACTGAGCCACCCAGGCGCCCCTGGGCTTTGCCTTTCAACACAACTTGGAGAGCTCATCTTCTGAAGAGTTAAACTCACTTCTATTGATTGTAATTTCTGCTACACTGCGATATGTTTGAGCTGTTTCTCTGGTTTCTCTGTTTACTTGTTCTATCCCGTCCCAGAAAAGAAAACTTGACCTCGCTGACTAATCTTGAGGGTTATACGTTCTACTTTTTCCCTCCTGGTGGCTGCTCCCAACTTAAGACCAAGGTTTATATGTTTGAAGAGTTTAATAAATTAATATCCTGCCACCCACCACCAAATAAAGCAAGCGCTTCGGGTGTCTTCAGGAACCTGCCCTGCTACACACCAGCCACCGTGGAAGGATCTAGAATTGTAGTGACTCGTCCATGTGGAGGGCTTCATTATTCAGTCGGTAGCAAATCTCATTAGGCCTTCTGGTGACTGTGGGGTTTCCTGTGTATAGGATCTAATATCTGGTCACTCTCCCTCTTCTGCCCCGCGCAGCTGGGATGCCAAAGAGGATCTCGTGTCCCTTTCTGAGATTCTGTGGACTCAGAGCATGTTTTTACCCCATTGATGTCAGTGATAGTCCCACTGGATGTAAAATTTGAGTATTTTTCCTTCAACACTTCGGGGCATTACGCTCCTGTCTTCTGACGCTGACCTGACTTCTAAGGAGTATTTCCATTGTCTTTGTCATGTTTTGCATTAAAGAATCCGAGGGTGTAGGGTGTTTTGTTTTTTTTTAGAGAGGGGAGGGGAGGGTCAGAGGGAGAGGGCGGGGGGGGGGGGCGGATCTGCAGCAGGCTCCCTGCTGAGCACAGAGCCCGACGTGGGGCTCCATCGCGAGACCCGGAGAGCAGGACCTGAGCTGACACCGACAGACATGTTAACCAGCTGAGCCCCAGACGCCCTCTAAGCATGTATTTTAAAAGTCAATCCCAGGGGCGCCTGGGTGGCTCAGTGGGTTAAGCCACTGCCTTCGGCTCAGGTCATGATCTCAGGGTCCTGGGATCGAGTCCCGCATCGGGCTCTCTGCTCGGCAGGGAGCCTGCTTCCCTCTCTCTCTGCCTACTTGTGATCTCTGTCTGTCAAATAAATAAATAAAATCTTTAAAAAAAAAAAAAGTCAATCCCATTTGGTTTTCGAGCCTGCAGTGCGAGGTCTCCGGTCTCCTCTAATTCTCTGATTTCTAACACGACGTGATCTCCGCGCTCCGCAGCCCTCGTCCTCTTGCCGCCATCGTGGGACCCGCCATGCGACACCGACACTCACATTCTCTCTTTTTCGTCCCATCTGAGCCCCAGGAGACGCCTCCCCACGGATGGTGCCGCCCGGGTTCCCGGGGTGTCCAGGACCGCCCGGCCGCCAGCCTCTTGTCTCGCGCCCTCGACCGGGCTGCGCGCCGCCCCTGCTTTACTGCTGCGAGCCCCGGCCCCGTGGCGCTCCTGTCCACGCTCCCCTCTCTGAAGGCGCCGTGACTCCCGGTGAACGGGGGAGAGCGCGCGTGTGCGTGGCGGTCTGGAGGCCGCGCTGTTGGCCCGGTCTGCCTCTCGCCCCCGGTGCTTCGTCTCCCCGACCCCGCGGCCATGTGGCACGTGCGTGTCTGTGTCCGTGAGCGCCTGTGGGGAAGGTGAGCGTGTGCCCGCGCGTGTGAGGAGGCTCTGGGTGCTACCGTGGCCTCACGTGGACACGTGCAGTCAGCCACGGCGGAGGGCGCGGGATCGCTGTCCCCAGCCCGCCGAGCTGGGCCGCGGCAGATCAGGGCGGGCAGGGCGGGTAGCCGGTGCCCTCTCCTGCCTGGGCTCTCAAGCTGGATGGCCGCCCCTTCCCCTGCCTCCTGGACCAAGCAGCCCAGGGCAGGAGTCTGCGTCTGCCCCCCACCCCGACAGGGTCCCCCTGGCCGAGCCTGGCCGAGCCTTCACACCCAGGGAGCCGGCCCCATGGCTTCTACTCACTGTGAGATGGCGGCCCCCACACTTCTGTCCCCCCTTCTGTCCTCAGAACCTGCTCTCCCCCACCCAGAACGCTCACCCCAGGGCTCAGCCTCCTGCGAGCAGCCAGCCCCGATCTCCGCCTGCCCTCATCATCTCTGTCTCAGGACCACGGAGGAGGTCCCTGAGGTCTCACCCACAGACCGTGTAAGAAGCTCAGAAGCCCCAGAGGCCTCCTAAGTCGAGGTCCAGACCTCACCCCACCATGCCCCTGGCGCTAGGCTCCACTTTCTCTGTCCTCCCACCATTCCTGGGGGGTGCCGCAGTCCAGGCCTCCCACGCTGCATCCCTGCTAGAGCCTTCTACCGGCGTCCACTTCCCTCGTGTTTCTGTCTCTGCTCAAATGTCCCCTCAGAAGCCTTTGTGGCCTCCGCATCTAAAGGAAGCCTGCCCTGAGCTCTCTCTAGCACCGGGAGCGGGGCGTGGTGTTGACAGGCTGTGGCAGGTGTGGCCCCAGACCCTCTGCTGGGAAGGTCTCTCCACGAGCAAAAGTGGGACATGGCTGGGGTGGGGCATGGCACCAGCTGCCCTATCCAGGCCGCTGGGTGGGAGCGGGGGGCACTGGCACTGACAAGGCACGGGGCCAGCCGGTCAGGGTCCCCATGGGGAGGTGAGCCAGCCGCTCCGGTGTCAGAGATGGCCTGCTTCGGGAGGTGAGGATCCCCCGAGAATGTCCAAACCCCACACCTGGCTGGGCCCAGGAGGCAAATCAGCCGGCGGGGGGCTGGGCACCGCGTTTGAAGACCCCCCACCCACCGTAGCTCAGAATGCAGCTGAGAAGTTGTGTCCTGGGGCACAGAGTCATGACGTAACAGGGAGATGGTGGGACAGGGGTCCTCAAGGCCATGGAAGGGTGGCACTTCTCTCTGAGGACCCAGGTTGGGGAGCCCTGGCCTTGCCCCGGCAGGGATGGGCTCCGGGCCCCAGGGACACCCCTCCCTGGAGTGAGCAGCCCCCCTTGGCCAGCACGATGCCGTTTATCTGAGTGCGGAAAATAGTACAAAGGAAAGGCGCCCCACCACCCTCCTTCGGCTCCCAGGTCCCTCCTGGACTCGCTGCTCCTGCCTTTTCCTCCCGCCTGCACCACCATTCTCGGTGCCGAGTCTGGGGAGGGGTGCAGGGTCACTGTGGGCAGCATGGGGGCCATCCTGGCAGGAGAGAAGGGGGGACAGGTCTGAAGGCGGTGGCAGGCAGCAGACACCCAGCCCACCGGGCGCCGCAGACTCGAGCCCCCCGGGTCTCAGCGTGGCCAGCGTGGCCAAAGGGTCTGCTTCTCATGGCACTGCTCGTACGTGTCCCCCACCCAGGGCCCTTTACCCACTTGGGTCAGGTGCCCACTGCCGGGCACAGGTGGTCTCCACTCCTGACATGCTCACCCCTGGCCGGGGCCTCCCTGGGCTCCCCTGTTGCCCCCACATCTGCCCTTGGGCTGGTGAGACTGAGGAAGCCCCACCTGTACCTGCACCTCAGCCAGCTGGTAGGCCCTGCTCCTTGGCACCCGCACTCTGCCCGCGCTGCCGCCGGCTCGCACCTGCTCCCTGGAACCCCCTCCTCCCACGTGGGGGCTCACCTGCTCCTCCTGGGGGTCCTGGAGGCTTGTTCCCTTCCAGCCCCGGGGTGCCCATGTGACTGAGGGCTCTGGGTTCCCCTGAGCAGGAGAGGGCTATGTTAAGCTGAGAGGTGCAGGAGGTAACACTCTCCCTTCTTGGGGACCCTGTCCTGACAGACAGGAAGACGGGTGCCTGAGCCCCAGACAGACACCAGCTCTTGGCTCCACCAGGTCAACGGTGTGGTGGGGGCCAAGCGGGGAGGCTCGGTGGGGGGTCCTCATGACAGCCTGGGCCAGCTTGTTGGAGAGGGGGTGGTCATCCCAAAGGCCGTGTCTGGAGAACCGTGATGGGCTGTGGTGGGAAGGGGCTTCCCATGAGCGAGGCCCTCTCTCCTAACCTGATGTGTAGCCAGAGGTGGGAGGCAGGACCCCTCCCTGCCGCTCTTTTCTCCCCGTCCAGGCCCACGAGTTCTGTCTCCCCTATCAGCCTCCCATCCATTCTAGTACTTGAGCTGTGACCAGCGGTGCAGCCCCAGTCAGGCGGAGGGACATAGCACAAGGTCATTAGACCAAGCCCCCTGCTGCGCCCAAGCACGTGAGGAGGACAGAAGGGAGGGGATGGCAAGGGCCCCTTTGAGGACCCCAGGAAGTCCATTCCTGCCCTAAGCAAACTCGGTGTATGCCTGGGGGCCCCAGGAGGATGGGGAACCGGGCCCACAGGACCCCCAGCCCAGTACAGGGGGAGGGGCTGCAGTGCACCTGACCCTCCCCACGGAGCCAGTACCTCTGTTCTCAGGGCGCAGGCCATCGTCTCCCGCTTCTCCAGGGAGCTGGGCCTCACCGAGTGTGTTGGGGGGCCCGGGGACCTCCAAGATGGGTCTGGCGGGCCTGGCGCTCTCACGGAGGAAGGAGTGGAACTTCAGTACATGAGCTGGGGGTTGGGGTAGAGGGGGCATCAGCAGGGTGGGCGTGGAGTGTAGGGCGCCCCACATGCTTTCCCCCTCACTCCATGGTGCATGGCCAAGGAGAATGGCCACGCCAGGCTGGGCTTGCTGGTGACGAGGGGCCCAGGCTGCTGTGAGCACAGAGGCTGCACGGGAGGCCTGGGAGGCTCCGGGGTCCTCACAAGGAAGCTGTACCACTCACCTTGGACGGCAGACTTGCAGGCCTGGCCCAGGAGCTGGTAGATGGTGGCCAGGGACTGTGGCTCGCCCTGCAAGGGAGAGTGGGCCACGTGGCCACGAGCCATGACCAGTGGCACGGGGGTCAGTGGCTCCCCATACTCCCCAGGAAGTGCCCAGACCCAGATAGGGGCCTACTCACCTTCTCTCCTCGCTCCCCTTTGGGTCCTGGTAGGCCCTTAAGCAGAGGAAAAGGAGAAAGTGACAGAGAAGTAAACTGACAGCAGAGGAGCCACGTCTGGATCCCATCCTGGCTCCCCTCTAGCCCGGGTGAGGGCTGCATGCCGGGGCCCCAGGTCAGCTCCCCCTCTGGGCGGGGTGCCCCCTGACTCTGCTCCCAGTGGGGCAGGGGTACCACCCATGTGGGCCGAGGAAGACGAGGCAGGGCGTAGCCTGATCCCAGGGAGCCGCAGGGAGTGCCCCAGGGACAAAGGGCCTGCCCTTAGCAGGCAAGCACAGGAAGAAGGCCCAGAAACCCACGGGCCTGTACAGAGCATGTCCCCACCCGTGGGCCTGCTTTCCTCCCCCTCCCCAGCTGGAGCCCCCACCCCCAGCTTATAGGCCCCATGTGCCCCCACCGGAGCCCAGAGCCCCCGTGTCGGGACCCCTCTGTGAGGTGGCTCTGGGCCCTCTCTGCTCCAAGTGAGCCCCAGACCCAAGCGCTTTGCAGGCCTGGCTCTACGAGGCGGCCTGAGGCTTTTGCTCACATTTGCTCCCTGTCCCCCAACTCCTGGGGAGGTGGTAGGTGGGACTTACCGTGGGCCCCACGGCCCCCAGGGGTCCTCTCTCCCCACTGGTGCCCCTGGCCCCGGCCGTGCCCTGGAAGCCCTGCAGAGGTGCGGGGTTAGCTGTAAGCTCCCCAAGTACGTGGCTCCTCTTCCCTCCCGCCCTGGCTCCCTGTGGTCTGGGTCCCTGCAGCCTCGGACCCAGAGTGGATCCCTTCACGCGTCCTAGCCTCTCATCCCCACCGCGGGGCTGGTCCACGCCCCAAGCCCAGGCCAGAGTCCCACCTGCCCCACCTCTCAGCCCTGACTCTTTCCTACAATATCCCTTGATTCTATTCCAGCTGTCCTGACTCTGACCATCCCTGAAGGGCACGTGCGGGAGAGGCACCAGTCTGAGCCTGCCCTGCCTCTCCACACCTCCCCTGCCCCACTCAGAGCAGCAGGGACCCCGCTGGCTGGGGAGGGCAGCCAAGAATGAGAAGGGGCCCCGGTCGTGTCCTGCAGCCTGCCTCACCCACCCACCCTCCTCAGGCCGACCTGGGTCGGTTCCCACCATGTGAGTCTCATGCAGGGGTACCTGGGGCTGTCCAACCCGCCTGGGGAGGTGGGAAAGGCCCTTGCACGGTGCTCGACAGGCCCCGTGGACCTCTGCAGGGTTCCAGCCCAGGAGGAGAGGCCTCCTGTCACCCCCTTCAGCTGGGGCCTGCTCTGTGTTCAGCCCCAAGCCTGGGCAGGGGAGTGGGGTGAGGGGTTGGGGTAGAGCATCGCAGGGCATGTGGTGCCTACCCTGGGGCCTGGAGGTCCAGGCAGGCCGGTGCTCCCCTCAAGGCCTCGCATTCCCTGAGGGCAAAGGAAGAGGCAAGCTGGGGCGGGAGGGGGACTGGCTGCCCTACACGCCGTCCCCCGGATGCCCACATGGTCGCAGACACGACCGGTCCCACGGAAGGTGGCACGCACCCCTTTGCGTCACTCTGAGAGCTGAGGCGGCCAGCCCAGCTCAGGGCCTGCCTCCCCGCCCCGGGGCACTGACTGCAGCCCCCTTCCTGCAGGCCAGGCCGCCACCCTCAAGGCCTCTGGCCAAGACCCTCCTGTGGCAGCCATCTCTCCCACCTTTTGTCCCTGGAGGCCGACCTTCCCGGGGGCGCCCTGGTGACCAGGATGGCCCTAGAAGGGAACATAGATGGCTGGCCAGGCTGAGACCAAGGTCTGAAGCTGGGGAGGAGGCCCAGTTCCCGAGACCCACGTCCCCAGCCCATACCCTCCCCGCCCATGTGTCCCGAGTGGTCTGACCCCACTACCTTCAAGCCTGGGAGCCCATGGTCCCCTTTCTCTCCTTTGACCCCTGGCGGACCCTGGAGAGGAAAGAGATTCGGCAGGAAGTCTGTTCTGGAGGAAGGGGGAGGCAGCACCTACCCCAGGTCCCTGCATGGTTCGGGCCTCAGTCCCTGGCGACCCCTGCTGACCTGCAAGACCCTCAGGTACCATCTGTTTGGGTGGCCCAGGGTCTCTCTGCAGATGCAGGCAGGGAAGGGGCTGACAAGGCCTGGGGAAACTCTAGCAGCCCCTCCTTCGATCCTGTCCCTACTGGTACCCCTGGCCCTCCAGCTGACTCTGGTACCCAGACCCGGGCTTGTGCAGAGACGTCTGCACCGCACTGCCCACCCCAGGAGGGGTCCTGCGGCGACCCTCTCTACAACCAGGAGTGGACCGATGCCACGGCTCCAGGTCCCAGAGCCTGGGAACCTGTCCTCCCTTCCTGACCTGGAGGGGTGCAGAAACCGCCATGGCAGGGCCAACCCGGACGGGCAGTCACAGCCCTCCAAAGCCCAGGCCCCAGACTCAGGCCTGGCTGGAGCATCCTCCCCAGTCTCTGAGGGACAGGGGACACCCACTGTTTCCACTGCTTGACATCGTGGGGGCAGTGGGAGGGTGCTCTCAGGTAACGCTCGTGAGCCAAGCATGTAGGTGTACCGACCGCCACAAAAAAACAGCGGCCGCTCTCACACACGAGTATCAGTGAGAACGTGGCCGGTAAGATGCCACGGACAGCCCCACGCCGCATGGGGAAGGACCCAGTTCAAGCAAGGCAGCCCAGGATCCAGCAAGACACTAAGATCAGTCACCAAACTAGCGGCTCCAGGATGAGAGGTTGTCGGGCTGTGTCCACAGCAGCAAACCTGATTTAGTACCCACACTCGAGTTCCAGTCTAGTAAGACAAGAACGCACAGACGGGATGGCCACACCCCAAAGCCTCTGTACCCATCCCGTGCGGGGTCTGCACCGCCACGGGCAGTTAAACGTGGTCAAGACTGAGGCACATGGTGGTTTCCACAGAGCGTGAACACCCCCAAGAATTAGTAAGAAAAGCGACCCGGTGGAAAGGGTTCAAAGGACATTTGTCCGACAAGAAAATTCCAGCAACTTCCACAGGGAGCTGGAGCTGCTTTAGGAGAAAAGCCTGTTAAACCGGCAGCAACAGGGTCCCCTGGTCAGAGCACTCAAGGTCAGGGTCATTTCTGGGGCTAGGGTGGGGAGCTGGCCCCTCCCTCGGGAGGGCACCTAGCTTCTAGCTGTGGGGCTCCCTCTGCATTCTCAGGAAAGGTAGGGTCCGGCCCCATGGGACTCCCCACTACTCACCCTGGGCCCTGGGAAGCCCTGCTCTCCTGGGGCTCCGTTCCTTCCAGGGAGGCCCTGCAGGGGCATGGTAAGGGCTCAGCGCAGTCCCCCCAAGGGCCCCACAGTATTGGCCTGGACTGCAGTCCCCAAGTTTAGGTGGAGAAGGGGAAGGGTCTTCCAGGACAAGAGAACCCCAGCCTATCCTTCCCTCCCACAGCCTCTGCATAGAGCAGGCTCCTGTTCTGGCAGGTCCTGTTTCAAATCCTGACCCCGTCTGGTATGGGCCACGGATCCCAGAGCCAGTGCCTGTCGACCAACAGTCTCACTGCAGGCCCCGCCCCGTGGGGGATGGTCCAGGGCCTACAGAGCCGCCTCCCAGGGTCCCCCAGCCAGAGTACCCAGGACAGAGGCCGCCCACGTGGTTGTGATGCATGGCCAGGCCATGTCACACTCACTGGTCCCCACCAGCACAGTGCTGCAGCCCCACGCGGAAATTGGGGATATACTGGACCCCACAGAGCGAGGGCTCAGCTCAGGGGAGGGCAGCGGGGGGGAAGGAGAGGCTTGCGGGGAGGGTCGCATGAGGCTGGGCGCACGAGGCAACTGGGGGACGTGAGAGCCCCTCCCATCTGTGCGGCTGGCTGGGACCACTGCTCAGTGCCGTGGCCATGGAATGTTGCCAGGAGCCCCTGGTTACCCCAGGGGAGGAGAGTATAGACTCACTGGAGGTCCTTGGGGCCTGGGGGCCCAGGGGTCTGCGAGGAACAGGTGCAGGCAGAAGAGAAGGCAAGGCAGGTCTCTCCATTCTTCTGGGAGAAAGGAGACCCCACTCATTAAGTGTGTCCCCAGCTGTTCTCGTCTGAGCTGGAGCTCAGACGTCTGAGCCACAGACTCTGGGGTTCTAGGACGCCTGGCAGGCTGGGAATGAAGGGCAGGGACCCCATCCTGGGCGCCACCCCCCAAGGCTGACCTGCCTGGGCCGTCTCACAGTCCCTCCCAAGTCCCGAGCATGGCCGAGCCCAGGGTGGGTCCAGTGCGAGGAACCCGGCCACACCTGCAAGGTGTAGAGGCCAACCGAGTCTCTGGCGGTCCCTCTGGCTTTGCCGGCTGAGCCCCTTCCTGGCCCGCAGCATACACCCCAGCTGTGCCTGCAGGAAAGGGCAGTGGGCACCCCTGCAGCTGGGGGCTTCCTGACACATTCCAGCCTGCCTGGCCCCCAGGGTCTCAGGCTGCCCAGGGTGCCGGCTCTGGCCCAGAGGCCACCTCCTCCAGGAAGACTGTCCTGCTCTCCCCCAGCCCCAGGATGATGGACATGCTGTCTACCCCCAGACTCTAGGAGCCTTGGCAGGCGCTGGCCCACCTACCGCTGCAGGGAGCTCGCAGCACACGTCCTCCTCTGCCCAGGAGTCACTGCACACGATGTGCAGCAGCTGGAGCTGGAACTGCGACAGAGAGGGTCGGCCAGACCAGGCCGGGTTTCCGTGGCCCCCTCCGGCCCAGCCCGGCAGGACAAGTCCCGTGCTCACTGTGGCTGAGCTTCTCCGGGGGCCCCGGGCCTTGGCCAACCTCCCCAGCATCACGAAGCCCGTGGCAGGTGGGCTGCCCGCCTCCCCAATCGGCCTCTCGGCCACCTTCTGGCAGTCCACGTAGAGCCTGACCTTGGAGCGGCCCACAGCCACGTGCACCTGCCGGACACCAGCACGGGTTCCCCCACTGCCCCAGCCAGCCAGGGGGAGCAAGGGCCTGTCACCAGAGTGGCAGGACCCTGACTCCACCTCAGGTCTCATGGGACACCCCCTCACGGGGCCTCAGTTTCCCCTTTATAAAGGAGACTGCATTGCACCCTCCCAGGACAAGGGCCCAGGAAGGGCTGGAATGCTCTCAGACCCACACGAAGACATCTGTCTAGAGGGGAGTGTGGAGCAGAGGCTCAGACAGGCCAAACATGACTTTCCAGGAAAACAGGGGGCGCAGGGGCGGGCCATGGTGTGTGACGGGGGCTGCGGGTGGGAGGCAGGCACGTCCTGCGTGTCCTGTGGAGGTCTGTCCCCAAACTCAGAGACTGGAGGAGGGTCTTGGGGGAGGCACACTCCAATCGTTCAGGAACCTTCCAGGACCTTGTGGAAGCTTCCAAAGAAAATCTTCCTCACTTCGGGCAGGTCAAAGGTCACCTCTTGCAGGGTGGCCCTGGGGTCGTGGTTGAAGTATGTCAGAGACTTCCTGCCAGCTGCAGGGGAGGGGTGAGAAGTGCGTAGGACCCCCAGAGCAGAGAGGGGCGGTCCCAGGCAGGCAGCACGCCAATGCACCCCAAGCCTCAGGGGTCCGAGCATGGACGTGGCTCTGCCTGGGGCATCCTGGGCTGGCGCGGCACAGAGCTCCTCTGGATGCACAGACCCGGGCCCGGCACCCTCCCCACGGACTGACCGTCCAGCAGGACCCCCAGGATGGGCTGCAGGTCCTCAGCCGTCATCTGCCATAAAGCGAAGGCCTCACGGGGAGTCTCAGGCAGCACGCGCAGCACGAAGGCCACCGTGTGCTCCGGCGGGGGCGCAGCCAGCTGGGGGCCGCTGTGGGGGCACAGGTGGGGGTGACTGCAGGCCCAGGAGCGGTGGGGGGGCCCCACCATCCCCCAGACCCACAGCGCCGCAGTGCGGGGGTCTGCGACCATGCTGGGCCTCTCCTGCCTCCATCCCCAACAGTAACGTGCGGTATGTGGGGGACAGAAGCGCTCCCAGGCTGGTGGGGGTTCGGCCACACATGCTCTGTGGCTGGGACCAAAGGCCACCCTACCAGAGTCAGTGTGCACGACACTCCTGGGCAGGGTCCTCCAAGACCCCATTCCCTGGGGGCTCTACAGGGGCAGAAGGGGGCAGGTCACGGGGGCCTGGCAGGAGGGTCTCTGGGCCTGTGTCCTGGGGTCAGGAGCCCACAAGCCCACAGATGGCTCTGCCCTCGGGAGTCGACCCCACTGACCCGAGCTTGTTGTTGTGCTCAGAACAGGCAGGCAGGGGGTGTGTCTGTGCCAGCGCTCACTGGCACATGCTGAGGGGTGGGAAGGGCAGGGAACAGGGTGTCAGGTCACCCAATAACATTGTTCTGCACGCCTATAGCCTCACTCTCTGCCCTTTGTTTGCTCTTAGGATAACCAAGAGCCCAGAGAGCCAGCCCTGCACATTCTTGAGGTTCTCTAAGCAAACTGACCCTAGGGCCTTGGCACAGGCTGCTCCTTCTTCCTCGGTGCTTTTCCCCTTCCCTGTTGTCTCCCTGGTGGCCCTTACTTGTCTGCCACTTCCTCGGCAGGCCATCCTGACCCTTCAACTCTTCCCAGCCTGGAGCCCCCCTCTGGCAGCTATCACGGCAGGGGGCACTTGCGCTGAGTGATCTCCCCTGGGGTGGCTGATCGCATCTGGGGTGGGGGCCCCACCAGCAGAACCGTGAGCTCCAGAGGGTAGATAGTGAGCGCCTGAGAAAGTCTGTCGCTTGCAGAAAAGGGACAAGGATGGCGGACCAGGTGTCGTGCCAGCCTCATCCAGGGAGGACAGACTCAGGGTTCCGGACACTCAGAGCAGCCCGCCCCGATAGAGACCCCAGATTCAAGCTCGGATGGAAGGAAGCGGCCACTGAGAAAGAGACCGGCTTCAGCCACCCACACGCAGAGGGAAGACCTGTCACCCTCTGAAAGAAACGTTAGCACAGGAGCAGGTTGGGGTGGGTGGGAGGAAGAGGACGGTGAGGGAGCCATGAGCTCAGACGGGAGGACGGCGGCCGGCAGAGCGGCGCCTTCCGCAGCCACGCCCGCCACGCCAAGTCCTGAATCGGGGCGGCCTGTGGTGAGTGCGGTGCGGCGAGCTGCTGTGTGGTTTCCAAGGCTCTGGCACAAAGCCAACGACCGCACTGAGCGCGTACAACCCGCGAGCCTAAGGAAGGGCCAAGCGGGGAGTGGCCCAGTGAGCTGGATTCCACTGGCTCCACCAACAGAGTGGCCGTGAGGAGCCACGCCGCCTTGCCCACGGCCGGTCCCGGAGCAGTGCCCGCGGGCACCCAGGGGCTCGCAGCTTTGCCGGACCCACACACACCCAGGACGCAGGAGCTCCCGAGGGACACAAGCTTCTGTATCTCCAAGTCTGAGCAACGCTGGGGCCGCGCGGGAATAGGACCCGCAAGGGCCGCATTCCACCCCAGTGAGATTTGTTCATCTGCAAAACCCCGCCTGCCCAGGGGGGTCACCTCGCCGGCTCTGGGGGTGCTTGCACCTGCCACAGCCTCCCCAGGGAGACGGGGGGCATCACGGGGAGGATGTGGCCACCCATCCCCGCTCTGCAGCTGCCCCGCTCTGGGGCCCTGTCCACTCCCAGGCCCCCCACCTGGCCCGGCGGGTCAGCTGAGCATCCTTGAAGAGCGTGAAGGTCCGGGCGCAGCCGAACGCCGCACGCTCCATGGCAACGCCTCGGAGGGACGCGTGCTCCGCTCCACCAGCCCGAAGGCCGCCATGAGGTCGAAGCCTGGGTGGGCGTGGCAACAACAAAGGGGTGATCAGAGACTTGGGGCAGAGAGAAAACACCAGGGTTCCAGGGAGGGCGGAGAGGAGCAGCCCACGGCACACAGACGGGAAGACGGTGACTTGGACGGACGCACCCTTGGGGCCCGCGGTGGGTGGGAGTCGGGCTGGGTGACGCCACCCCTGTTAGCGGCAAGGGTGCCCCGCCACAGCACCTGGGCTGACTCAGCAGGCTCACGGCGTCTGCATCTGCTCTGACGTCAGGGGCACAAGTGAATGTGACCTTGCCTCCCTGGGTGCCCAGTGTGGCCCTGGGCCTGGGGCGGGAGCAGGGGGAGGTGGGAAAAGCCACACCCTGCTCCTGGCAGATCTGCCACTCACATGTCAGCCCCGTGTCGGGGGCCACCCCTGGGTGACCCCGGCCTTGGTCCCTCTCCCAGCTCCCGGTTAGCAGAGAGCCTGCGGGAGGCCGTGCAGGACCCAAGGCCCCGGCCTGGTCTCTGCATGGCCATGTCCCATCTGTAACCTCCATAGTGATGTGAGAAGAAAGCGCCAGCTCATGGGGACCCCCCTGCCTGACTGCTTCTAGTGACCCCATGACCTGGTGCACTGCCACTGCCCCTTCATGGCAGGTGGGGGTCCCCGGCTGCCTTCCCCAGGAGGACACAACAGGAGGAGGAGGAGGAACAGGTGGGAGATGGGAGCGTTCCTACCTGGGAGGGGGCCATCGGGGCTGAGGGTGGGGCAGGATGCTGGGAGGCAAAGGGAGTCAGGGTCAGTGGCAGGCTCGACTCCATCCAGGGCCCCTGGTGGTCATCTTGCCCTCAAGTCCACAATGCATGGGAGCCATAGCCTCGTCCACACCAGCTTGCTGCTCTCCAGGCCTGGGGACCCCACACCACGGGGATGGGACAGAGCAGGGACAGGGACGGTATCCTGCACCCCTGGTGGCCACAATTCCAGCCCCGGAAGACAGTGCCCAGCCAGGGGGACTCTGATTGGGTACTGCACCCTGACACTGGCCACCAAAGGTGCCAAGGGGTCAGGAAGATGCGTAGCTGTGGGGATGTGCTAACCTGGCCACGCAGGCTTCCTCCACGGCCAGGGGCACGGGAGGTGCTCTGAAGTGGTCCGCGGGCCGGTAAAGGCACCACAGAGGGAGGCCCCAATCCCCAGAGGCATTCAAGCCAAAACTGGACGGCCCTGTGGAGGGCCACAGAAGGAAGCTGCGGCGACCGAGCTGAATGGCCTCTGAGGGTCCTCTGCTCTGAGTGTCTATGATTTTCCAAGGAAACCAGCAACAAACCAGAACCAGCAGGGTCCTCTCCACTGGGTCCTGGCCTGTGGGTGGCAGTCCCCCAGGGACCACTGATGCCTTGTCCATGAACTTGATGCTTCAAAGGAGGTCAGCCTGGGCCTCTGCAAGTAGTGCCCCCGTGACCCTCGCCTGCCCTCTCTGTGATCTGCATTCGGCTGGCCCAGGACTCCTGCTGGGCTGGATGTCTGCCCTGACCTCCTGGACACACGTACAGAACCACAAGCCCACTCTGCAGTTCCGAGTAGCTGCGGGCAAGGGCTCCATCCGGCCCCCGGCCGCACCAACCCACACCCGTTATATTGGACTGATACGGTCTTAACCGTGGGCTCACTGTCTGCGCTGCACAACAGGGAAGGTTTCCATGAAAACCCCGAGCTCCCTTCTGCGACCTCTGTGCTGCTGGGCGGCGTGCGGAGTGCAACAGGCAGCATACCCTGCCGGCAGGTCCCCAGGGTCTAGGCGTCCAGGTGCCTGGCTGGGTCTGGGGTCTGGTTGGGTCGGGCTGGGCCTGGGGTCTGACTGGGGGCTGCCTGGGCATGAGGGTCTGGGGTCTAGCTGGGGTCTGGCCGGGCCGGGGTCTGGCTGGGGCCCGGAGGGGAGTGAGTGTGGGGTCTGTCTGGGTCTGGTGGTCTTGGTGCCCACTCACTCGTCCGGCCTGTAGCAGACACGGGCGCGCTTTCCCCTGCTCTGTAGACCGCTGAGACCTGGACCCTATATTTGGTGGCTGCCAGCAGGTTGGGGAGCGTCACATGGTTGCTGGGTCCTGGGACAGAGATCTGGGAAGGGGGACACAGTCACCTAAGCCCCCCCACCCCAGACCATCTCTGCTCTCATTTGTCTGTGTTCTGCCACGGAAGTGTCGCCCCCCTCCACAGACAGGGTGGGCTCTCTCCCCGCCACGGCGCCGGGACCTGGGGACCCATGAGGAGCCTCCCTGCTCCGCCAAGACCCACCGACTTCTCGGGTCCTGAGCCTGAGGCCAGCACATAGGTGAGCCGGTAGTGGAGGACGTGGCTGCTCGGGGGCGTCCAGGTGACTCGCAGGCTGCTGGGTGACTTGGAAGCCAAGGCCAGGTCGGAGGGCGGGCTCCGGCGTGCTGTGGGGTGGGCAGCACCTGGGGGCTCAGAGAGGGCGGCCTGGAGGACGGCCAGCACGCCCCGCTGCCACATCCCTCTGCCCCCTAGGCTCGGCATGGGTGGGGCCACTGGCACAGTCCTGAGGACAGCCAGGGATGTGAAACCTCGCCACCCCCCACCCTGGAAACACCTGCCAGGGGTGCTCAGGGAGAGACTGTGGACCCAGTGGCCAGGCCACAGGGTCAGGGATTCAGGGAGCTGTCAACGGTTCTGGGAGTCTGAGGTCCTGGACCCGGAGCTGGGCGAGTCTGTGGTCCCTCTGGGCTATTCCTGATCCTCACGCAGCTGAGGGGCACAGCAGGGGTCACCTACAGGGGGTGTAGCGGAGCGACACCGGGTCATTGCGGGCCCCGTCCCTGTAGTAGGCCAGGATGGTGATCTCGTACTCCAAGTGGCTTCGGAGGCCAGGCAGGACCGCCACGCCCAGGCTCCCTGGGACAGAGATCTGTGGAGAGAAGGGACAGGCTTGCGCCTTGAGGACAGGGGTCCTCATGCGGGGCTCTGCCCACAGGCTGCGGGAAGTCGGGTGCCCCTGGGATGAAGGGCCAGGGTCTGAGTGCTCCTGAGTGGGGGTGGTCTTCCTCTCCCTGCCCCACACCTCTCGGGCCTTCCCATCTCCCACGGGCGTCCACTTGATCTGGTGGACGAGCACTCCAGAAGCCGAGGCGGCCGCCCACTCCAGCGGGACCTCGTCTCCAGGGAGCTCTGTCGCTGAGAGCTTGCTCGTGCTGGGGACCTTCCCTGGGAGACAGAGTGGGGACACTGAGGCTGGGGCGGCGGGGCCTGGACGAACAATGGCGCGAGGAGGGGCCAGTGCACCCCGTCGAGGCTTGGGGTCCCACATGCTCCCACCCTGGGCAGCTCACCAGATGCCTGCCCCCGTGCTCTTGGAGGTTTCGCGGCTGCAGGATGACACCTGGGGGACCACACAGAGGGGAGCCCCGGACCCCCCCAACAGCCATACCCACATTTCTCCCCTTTCCCCAGGGCCCGGCTACAGGCTGGGCTGGGCTGCTTCTCAAGGGCCCCCGGGTCCTACCCTCCAGGGCCCTGTGCCCCACATCACACCGGCCGTGTCTACGTGCCCCCACCTAGCTCAGCACTGCCCACAGCTGCCCCTCGGCCGACGCGTTAGCTTGAACCAGCCATCGGGGGAGAGATGAAGCCGGCCTGGGGACCCCGGCCCGACCTCGGGGCACTCACACGTGGTCAGCCGGCCAGTCAGCGTGGAGTAGCCGCCCGCGGGGTAGAGGCAGGTGACGCAGACGGAGTAGGTGGTGGAGGAGAACAGGGGACCCAGAGTGGCTGAGGTGGCATTCCCAGGGGCCTCCACCTGTGAGGCAGACAGACACACAGGTGCAGGCCTGGGGCCAACTCCCCACACTGGGGAGGGGTCAGACTCTGGCAGGAGGGGACCCCAGCCCGGGACGTGTCCTAGATGAGGGAAGCTGTCACGCAGGCAGGGCCTCCTGGGCCCCCGCCTGCTCCCACCCCCTTTCTCAAAGAGCCCGACAAGCCTCTCGTGAGGCCCGGGGACCTGCAACCCACTGCCCGGAGGTGGCTTACCGGCCTGCGTCTGAGTCCTGGCTCCGCACCTGTCCCTTCCCTGCGCCTACAGCCTGGGGCTCCCAGAGGCCGGGACGGAGGCTGCTGCTCGCGGTCCCCCCACAGCAGCCCAGGCTGGGCCCCGGGGGCTCCTCCAATAGCCAGCAACTGTGAGCGCAGGTGGGGGGTTGGGGGGCTGGCCCCTGTGTTCACCTTGTCCCACTGGACCCCAGGGCCCCCAGGCAGGGGCTGCTCTCACCTGCCCCGAGTGGCTGCCCTCACTGGAGACAAAGCCGACCCTGAACAGGAGCACGGGCCTCGGGACACCCTCCCAGAACACACGGGCCGAGTCGTGACTCACGTCCAAGAAGCCGAGGTGTCTGCGCGGTGCCAGGGCGGCTGGGGGACATGTCACGGCCTCAGGGACCGACCGGCACCCATTCCGCAACCAGCAAGGCCACCAGAGGGCTCTGGGGACCAACACCTGGGGGAAGGGGCACTTGTCCAGGGGGCAGCCGCCAGCAGGTGGATGCTTACCGGTCCTGGCACGGATGCCCCGGGCCTCGCTGGCCTCCGGCCCTTGCAAGCTCTGCACCCAGACGTCGTAGTCCGTGCCAGGCTCCAGGCTGTCCAGCAGCACCTTTGGCTGCCCCACCCACACCTGCAGGGGTGCGGCAGGCAAGCTGGCCCCTGCTCGTGGCGCTGCCCAGCCCCACGGCCCCCAGAGTGCCCTCCTCTGCCTCCCCTCCCAGGGGGCCTTGAACCTCTCTGCCCTCCTCCTGGTGGCGCGGGGGGCGCTGGCGAGCATCGCACCAGGTACTGCGTGGCCTTGGCCGATGGCCGCCAGGTAAGGCGGATGGTGGTGGGCATCACTGCAGCCAGGGTCAGTGCCTAGGGCGGAGGCAGAGGCGCTGGGGGAAGGGGGACACTTTAGGGACACAGCACCTTGCGGAATGCATACGCACACACACGTGGGGGCCTCACTCTAGTGACAGAGGGCCCCGGGCCATGCAGACCTTGTGGTGGGTCTCAGCGGAGACAGAGGTGGGAAGGTTGGGGGCACCCACAGACGCATCCGACTCTGCCCCCAGACTTTGCTTTAGGCCACGTTTCCAGTGGACAGCTCTGGGGAAACATGGCCGCCCTGCAGGTTTCTGTTTCAGACTGCCTGCCCTGAGGGTGGAGGTGCCAGACCCCCAGGTTAGAAACCCCACCGAGAAGCCACACGGTGTAGGGCCCAGAAACGCGGACAGCTGCAGACCGGGGAGTGCCAGGGGCTGGGGCAGCAGCTTGGGGGCCCGGGCTTCTCCCTGGTGAGGGGCTATTCCACAGCCAACTGTGGACAACGGCAGGACCCACGGCCGCTGAGCCTCACATCACACGGCTGAGCTGTTGCGACGTGGGAATTACATCTCAAGAAAGCTTTTAAGGGGGCTCATGGCGGCCCGAGAGGGCAGGAGATCCACAGCAGGCGCGAGCAGCTCAGAAGAGGGTCAGGAAGGCCCAGTGACGCTGCAGGCAGGCTCCGCACCACCCCTGCTGGCGGGGGTGACCCCCGAACCCCAGCGCGACGCCGCCCCACCCACCTGTGGTCACAAGGCCCCGCGGGCCCTCGCTGACCCCGGCCTCACCCAAAGGGAACACAGACACCAAGTGCTCGGTGCCGATGGTCAGGCTGTGAAGCGTCATGGACGAGGTAGGCCCGTCCAGCACCACCTGGAACAGGAGCCACAGTTGAGCCTGTGGGGTGGGCAGGAGCAGGGGTGTGGGGTGTAGATGTGCAGGGTGCAGGGTTGCGGGGCAGGTGCAGGGGTGTGGGGCACGGGGTGGAGGGTGCAGGGTTGCGGGGCAGGTGCAGGGGTGTGGGGCACGGGGTGGAGGGTGCAGGGTTGCGGGGCAGGTGCAGGGGTGTGGGGCAGGCACACGATCAACTCTGGTGGGGCTGAGGTCAGTCCTTGCTTCCCACGGTGACCTCGGCCACACACAGCCGCCCACTCCTCCTTTCCACCTGCTCTCGTGGGCCGCCCTCACTGTGCCCTCCATCCTGCGGGACAGCTGCGTCACGCATGGCCCTGACTGTCCACGGCAGGCAGAGAGCCCCCCTCACCTCCTGCACGGGGCCACCCCTGGAGGGCCGCCACATGACCAGATACTGGAGCGGCAGCTGGGGGTCTGGGTCCAGGACAAGCGGATGCTGGAGGGGTCGCCTGGGTCAAGATGGGTCTGGTGGGAGTGAAGAGGCGTCCGGGGCCGAGGTGGCCACAGCTGCTGGGACTGTGGGAGGGAAGGAGGACAGTCAACGGCCCAGCAGGTGGCCTGCATTAGCAGCTACCCTGCTCTCCCCAGCAGCCACTTCCCGGAGGGACAGGTGTCCCCCAGGCTGCAGACACCCTCAGAGCCCTGGGAGCCAAGGGGAAGGGGGCTCAGAGTGTCCCATCTGGGGTCCACAACCGCCCTCTCCCTCTGCCCAGAGGGGTCAGGCAGGACGGTGGACAGTGAGGGGGACTCTGCTCACCAGGGCCCCGGCTCCCGCCTTGGACCTTCTGGCAGATGAGGCGGCTGAGCAAGCTGGCCAGGGTGCCAAGCTGGGGGAAGTCCTGCACACTGTGGACGGTGATGTCCAGCGGGGGGGACACCAGGAGCCGTAGCTCAGCCTCGTCTGCGTTCTTCACACCTGCTCCCAGGGTACAGAGATGAGGACATACCTGACCCCACCCGCCCCACGCTGTTGTCCCATCCTACTAGCACGACCAGGGGCCCCTGGCTTGAGTCACCCAGCGGTCTGAGGGACCTCCAGCCCAGGGCGGAGGGGTGGGAATGGAAGCTGCCCGCCCGGCCATGAGAAACCCTGCCGAGGGTGGGGGCTGCTCACCCACAGCAAAGACGGCGACACCCAGGTCCTTGAGGAGGCGGCCAGCGGCACGGGCATCGTCCTGGGATTTGCCGTCTGTCACTAGGACCACCACCTTGGCCGCCTCTGGACGGGGCCCCGCTCCAGGCTTCAGGTTCTGATCCCGCACGTGAGTCAGGGCCAGGCCTTGGGCAATCAAGAGTAAAGGCGTGTGGCCCACGGGACCCTTGTGCCCAACACCGCTCCGCCGGCCCCTGACCCCAGCGCAGGGCCCACCGAGTCAGTCCTGGCCGCGCCAGTGGGGGCTCCACAGGCAGGACCCACCACAAGACCCAGGGGGCTGCCTGCGGGAGACGCTGCTTGGGGGCTGCTTCCGCGGGCGGCCCCTCCCAGGAGCTTGCACCCATCAGAGGAGCCACTCGCTTCCAGCAAGGCTGGCTGATGGGAAGCCCCGTCTTCATCCAAGGTCATTAAGGGGTGATTTGCTCTTTATGAAGGTGTGAGTCAGGCTCAGCACCCACATCGCCCTCGGCTTCAAGTCTGGGAGGCTGCCCTGTGGGATGGAGTCGGGGGGACTTCGGGACAGAGACCTGGACAGACCCCCAAGGCCGGGGCTGCTGGGGGCCCAGGCGCACCTGTGAACGTGTTTCCCCCTTTGTAGCGGAGGCTGTGGACGGCTGCCAGCACCTTGTCCTTGCTGTAGAAGGCGCTGAGGTCCCACTCGGTCTGGGGGTCTCCACTGTACTGAGTCAGGCCTGGGTGAGGGCACTTCTGGGTGCTGAGTTGCCCAGCGCACACACGGCCTCACCGGGACACCAGGCAGGTACACGTTTGCACCCGGACAGGTCACCAGATCGTCCACCAGCCCCTGCAGGAGCCCCCACCCGCCCGGCCTGGGGGAGGGGGTCAGCCTGTGAGTGGCCGGCGACCCCGATCGGCAGGACTGTCCTCCGGTTTCCCCAGGAGGCTCTGTGCCTCCTCCCCGATTTGCCGTTTCTCAGAATTGGGTCTCCCCTGGGTGGGGGAAGGACTTGTGGGAACACCTCGGGCAGGGCGGTGGGGCAGGGGGTTGGTACCCACCGACTTGGACTTTATTTGGCCCGATCTCAAAGGGCTCAATGACTCTGGCCAGGAAATCTTTGACCTGCTGGAAATGACTATGGCCAATACTCCAGGATCCGTCCACCAGGAAGATCATGTCCACGGGTATGGGGGGTGTGCAGCGGAACTGGGGGTTGGCTGGGAGGGAAGGGAGGGAGGGAGGAGCTGGGCCAGGGCCACACCACTCTAAAAGCCCCTCCCGAACAGCTCCAGGCTGTGTTCCAGCCCCCAGGGTCTCCTTCCCTGTGTTGGTGGACAGAGAGGGGCCATAGGGCTCTGGCCTCAAGTATGGCAGGTGGCCAGGTGTTGGGGACCCTCACCGGACTCAGAACACCCTGTGTGAACCCTGGTCCATGGTGTCAGCCCTCTGAGTGCCCTCGGGAAGGGCTAATGAGACCCCTAGGTGCCCCCAGCACCTCTGCCTTCCAGTGGCCTCGGCAGGGCTGGTCCCCAGGTGCAGCTGTCGAAGTGGGGACCAGCGGACAGAGACTAGCCAAGGGGTGTCTACTGCGGGGGGGCGGTCAGCATGGCTGGCAGCTCTGGCCTCAGGCCTCACTGGCTGGGACAGTGGCTTGTTCTGAGCTCTTTGGACACAAAGTCTATAAACTCGGTGCCTCTAGGCCAAGCCCCAGACCCAGGCCAGACCCCTCGTGAGGACTCCTGGGTCGGGTGAGTGCAAGGAGATGCCATCTGATGTGGGGCACAGCCCTGCTTAAAGCACTCTGTAGCTGGGGAGACCGTCCCAGCAGGTGCCAAGTCCATTGGGAGACAGTGAGGGCGAGAGAGGGGACGTGTCCCCCTGAGGAGAGAGATACCTCTTTCTATCCCTACTGTGACTGACAGGGAGACAAAGTCAGGGACATCCTGGTCTGGTGGAGGAGGCTTGGCTGGCAGAAATGCCACAGCTGTCTGTCCTGGGTCACACAGCAGCTCCACCCCCGGCCCCCCCAGGTCCACAGAACCTGGTGTCCTGGCAGTTGTCCCAGCATTTACCTGGCATCTCCGTCGTTCCCGCAGAGCCCTGGGCCTGGCTCTTCCGCTCCAGGTCTGTGGAGGGCTGGGAAGGGGCCTTGCCCCCTGAGCCCCTGGCTAGGCGCTGCTCCTTGCCAGGCAGCCCTGCAGAGGTCACAGCTGGGTCACTTCCCACCTGCCACACTCAGGTGGGGCAGCAAGGGACATGGGGGCCCGAATGCACCCCCAGCGGGTGGCCTGTCCCCGTGAGCTGGGGTGAGTGCTGGAGGGCGGCCAACTTGCTCAAGGAGAAGCTGGAACGGGAGGGCCGACCCGAGGGAGAACATCCCAGCCGCCTGAAGGAAGAGTGTGAGCCATGGAGGGTGACCCTCCCTCACCCCATTCTGCGCCACCAAGACTGGGTGAGTCTTGACTTGGGGACGAGGCAACTCAGGGCTCAGGGCCTGGGCTCCCCGCGTGGGAGGGTGTGGGCTCCGCGGCCGCCTCCAGGGGCTTCCGGCTGCTCCTGCTTGCCGCGTGACTCTTCAGGTCCTGGACTGCAGGGGGACATGTGGGGCTGTGAGCGTCCCCGCCCCGGGGGGCCTGCTCCTCACACACAGCCCCGCTCTGAGGCCGGGTTCCCTGTGCAGGTCACAGACTTACTCACAAACTCCCTCTGCGCCAGCAAGGTGTTCCCGGAGCCGGTGAGCTTGAAGATCTGCATGGTGTAGCCCTTGGAGGGGCTCAAGCCCCCCACTGTGGCCTTGGGGGTCTTGGTGGTCAGAATCACTTCCTGCTCTGCATCCCCTGGGGCGGGGGTGGGGAGAGAGACTGAGACTGGGCGTGCGTCCAGGCACACGCGTGTTCGTGTCCACGCACATTGCAGAGTGGGGAGTGTCTTCAACCTCTAAAATTTAAAAAGATTCCCCAAGACTGCTAGTTCACGTCGCCTCCATCAGAAACCAACACAAGCTTTTTCTGAAGTAAGACAATGTCACGTAAGGTCCTAAGGTACTTCCGTAAGTTTTCACAACGGCTGACGCCCAGTGACGGGCAACCAGGCGTGCAAGGAACAAGAGGAAGGGACAGAAAGTGAAGAGAAACAACAGACGATAGGAAGAGACCCACAGGTCGTCCAGACAATGGAGCTCGGGCTTTAAGGCAGCTGTGCTACCTAGTTAGGAGACTTAGAGATAAGTCTATGGATTCAGGCATCAAACTAGAAACAACTAAAAAGAAATCCTAGAATGTAAAAACCAAATGGACATTTTCCAAATAGAAATTCTAGAATGGGAAAACAAAAACTGAAGTTGGGAATTCAAAGAACGACTTAACCACCTCTTACATGTCAATGAAGACATAAACAGTGGAATACAGGTCAGGATAGAAAACACAAAATTAAGAATGGAGAAATACAGTGTCTGGGGGGCTCAGCAGTGAAGCATCTGCCTTCGGCTCAGGTCATGACCTCAGGGTCCTGGGATCAAGTCCCACAAAGGGCTCTCTGCTCAGCGGGGAGCCTGCCCCTCCCTCTCCATCTGCAGCTCCCCCTACTTGTGCGCACTCTCTCTAATAAATAAACAAATAAAATCTTTTAAAAAGTGGAGAAAGAAAGGAATTAAAAATATAGAAGAAAGAATCAGAGGCAACAGAGCCTTCCGCGTGAGCTGGACAAGGGGGGGTTGGCGGTGGGCGCCTCACAGGCCTCACCCTCCTGCTCCTGTCCCCGCTGTCCTTCCCTCCCATTGACACACGGGTGCTGGGCTGGAGGAGCTGGGCCCAGAGCAGTGTGCCAGCCACTGGCCCTGCCGGAGCCCCGTACCTGCCATGGGCTTCACCTGCACCAGGTAGCCGAGGCCACTCCCCTCTGCCTCCCTCCACTTTATCTGCAGCCGGTCCTCAGGCAGCACGGCCAGCCTCAGGTGGCTGCTCGCTGGGGAGACAAGACCGGGGCGGGGGGGTCAGCATTGACCCCTGGACAGCACCTGGCAGCCGTGGGGGCCCAGCCCCATCCACCAGGGGACACTGGAGAACCTGAGGCCTTATCTGGGGCTGGAGAGGGACTGGGTCCTCTGAGGGTCCCGGGTGCCAAGGCTGCCTGGTAGGTGCAGTGAAAGAGACTGCCCCCACCCAGGGAGGCCTGCCCGGCTCTGTGAGGGGCGCCCCTGCCCTGCTGACCGGGGCCCAGACCAGCATCCAGGATCAGTAGGAAGAGCCCTGCTGGGGTGCCGCGGCTGTCCTGGGAGGAAGAGGGGGCGTGGGGGCCTGAGGCCCGGGGCACGGCCTGGCCATCAGGGAAGTTTCCGGGAGGTCCGTGGCAGGGTGGGTATTTTTGGAAAAGGGGGACAGAGATGGGCTTCTTCTGGCTGCTCCAGTGAGAGGTGGGTCATGGGAGGATGGCAGGGTTGGGGGGCGCCCGGGGCAGACACAATGACCAACGGTTTAGAGGGGGAAGCAGCTGGACTGGGTCCCCGGATGTGCCCAGTGGCTCCTGGGAGCACCAGGCTGAAAGGCAGGAATGTCTCATGGTGGAGCCATGAAAAGCCATTTGTAAGCAGGACCCCCTCCCAAGTCCTCCTGATGAAGAGCGCTCTGTCTCGCAGTGCCTCTGACACGTTGGGGGAGACATTCCCAGCTGCCTTGGGGCTCTGCATGTTAAGGGGCCTCGGTGGGGCACAGGGCAGACAGCCGGGGCCTGCTGGTGGGAAGCCTCCCGGGAGCGCCCCCTCAGCAGGGCCATCCCCGGGGAAGGCAGCCCGGACCTGTAGGACCCCACCCTCTGCCCTCCTAGGGTCCGGGAGACCCAGGTCTGCCCAGAGTCTGCAGGGGCCTTCTGAACCCGGAGCATAAGGTGTCCGTGGGCCCACGAGCGACTTGGCCCCACCATCGCGTGCACCTGTCAGAGCCACGGGGATCCAGGGACATGCCCCGATGACCACGGCCAGTCTGCATGCCAAGCCAGCACCGAGAAAGAGCGGTCAGCAGACCCGTGCCTCCCATCACTCGAGGTGTGGCCGCACGGCACGCCCCTCTGCCGGGCACGCGTTCTCAACAGAGACTGGGGGTCAGACACAGCAAGACTCTGGCAGTCGCCCAGGAGTGGCGTCTTCCAACGGGGGAGTTGCAGTCTCCTGCCCTCACAGGACTCGCTGGGAGTCGCCCGGGCTGGGGGCCAAGCCAGGGCACTGGCAGCCACCTTCCCGGAACTGTGCAGGCCGGTGCCCCTCGTGGGGAGCTCAGCGAGGACGCCAGCCACGTTCCGCAGCTGCGTCCCTTTTGGGCAATTCCAAAGACAATGATGAGTGTCACAAAGGTAAGCACCGTCAGTACCCGGTAGAAAGCCATCAATCAGTTTGGGCCACAAGGCGCTGCAGGGAGGGCTGGGCAGCCCTGCGTTCTCCCTGTGCCTCAGAGTGAGCAGGGAAAGGGCAAGAAGTGAGAGCAGATGGCAGAGAACGGTGCTTTGCTTGGAGGACAGGAGGAAAGGGGGGTTTTCCTCCTTACTCTGGTTTTCTGCTGCTTGGAAATTTTACACTGAAGAGGTGTCCTGATGGGGTGCCTGGGTGGCTCAGTCGTCACGCGTCTGCCTTCGCTCAGGTCATGATCCCAGGGTCCCGGGATCGAGCCCACATTGGGCTCCCTGCTCAGCGGGAAGCCTGCTTCTCCCTCTCCCTCTCCCACTCCCCCTGCTTGTGTTCCCTCTCTCGCTCGCTCTCTCCGTTAAATAAATAAATAAAATCTTTAAAAAAAAAATAAAGAAGTGGTGTCCTGAAATAGTGCAAGATAAAGCGTGGATGGAAGACAGAATTCAGTGCCGCGTGTTAGTAAGTGTCAGCAAGTGCACAACAGCATCCCCACGCGGGCCCGACAGATAGCAAGTCTGAAGGTCCAGCGAAAGCTGCGGGTAGCACTTGGGGCAGAGGACATAGGTGGCCTCTGGTGTCGTCTTTCCTCCTCGAGCACACATTCAACTCAGAACTCCAGGGGAATCAGGAGTAGGCGGCGGAGACCCCTCCTGAGCGGGGCCTGTGCCCTGCCCTGGGGTGGGGTTGGGCACTGACCGGTGCCACATTCCCAGGAAGCACCCCCCCATGTCCTTACCTTGTCCCTGGCCAAGTCCCAAGGCAGCACCCAGCCACAGCCAGAGGCAAGGCCCAAGATGGGGGCGTGTGAGGGCATTCATGGTGCACGGCCTGTGGGAAGAGTCCGCTCGGCCATCTTCTGTCTGTCCATCCATCGTCCGCCCATCAATCCAGCCAGCCATCCACCTGTACCAGGCATCCCACATGCCGTGATCTGGAGCTGCCCCCTACAGTGGACCTGTGTCCCGCATGGCCCGTGCAGGTGTTTCCCGGGGTAAGCGGTCAGCTGCCCTTCCCCTGCCCACCTTGCAGGCATCAGGCTGTCGCAGCCTCTGGTCCTGCATCCCGCCCTCAGGACATTCTCACAGGCCAGCACCAGACCCTGACTGCTGGCCTGGCCACTCACTCGTCACGAGGACAGACTGGGACAGCTTCTGCCAGGGCCATGGGGCCTGGGGAGGGAACAGAGCCATGTAGGGGCAAACCCTGTTTGCAGCCCGAGGGGCATCAGAGCTGGGACCTCAGTCTGAGCACAACCCCTTGGGGGCCGTGCAGCAAGCCCTCTGCCAGCCCCAGGAGGGTGTGTCCGGCCTGAGGACTGGCCCCAGTCGGCCTCTCGGCTGGGAAGTCCTTGCACACAGGTTCAAGCCCCACATAGCCTGGGGGGCTGCCTCTGTGGACAGTGCGGAAGGGACACACAGCACAGAAGCTCAGGACCCCAGCCACACCCAGGGAGGGGGGTACCAGCCCCACAGAGCAGAGCTGCTGAGCTTGTGGGCATCTTCGGGGCTGCGAAGGGCTGGGAGCCGGTGCATGGGCTCTGGACTCTCCCGGGCCCCGGAGTCCCCACCCAATCCACATTCTGAAGCCAGACCCCTCTGCTCCCCAGAAACCGGACTTGGTGGGACCCTTGCGGGGAGCCCTCTGCAATCTGCCCTCCCTGCCCCAGGCCTCTTTGAAAAGGCAAGATCATTCTCTGATCGCGGACCTGGGCAGACCCCTGGTGGCTCTCCTTGTCCACCCAGACCCCCAGGACCACAGGCGAGTCACTAACCTTCTCCTGGGCGAGAGTGGCATCCCTGGGTCCCCATGCATTCCCCCACTCCGGTCCTGCTGCAGCCACGAGAGCCAGGGTTTATTAAGGTCCCCGTCACTCCACCCCTCCACGTCACTGCCCGCCCCTGGCCTCCTCCCCTCCCGGGGCTCTCTCCCCCTTCCCAGCTACAGCCCAAGAGTAGGGGTACAGAGTTCTTGCGTGAAGGACAGGTGCCTCAGGGCGGATCCCACAGCACCAAACACCTTCATCCCTCACTCCACACGGTCGGCCCCAAAGCAGGGATCACAGGGCAGGCACCTCAGGGACCAAGGCCACTATGTGTGGACAGAGGACGGGCCGGTGCCTCTGGTGGCCAGTGGTGGGGAAGCACAACACTTCCTCCAGGCTCCCCTACCTTTGGCCCAGTGCCCAGGCCCACACTGGCCCCGCCAGGAACCCTTCCTTGCAGAAACGGCGTCTCCACTGCCCTCTGGGTCTATAGAGCCACACAAGTGTGCGGCCCCTCCCAGCCACTGGGACAGCCCTAAGCCTGCTGCTTGGGCGGGGCCACTGGCCAGACCAGACCCCATTCCAGCCCCAGCCCTGGACCCATCTGACCTGGGATCACCCACCCAAGGTCACTGAGGGGTGAGGGGAGCGGACTACCAGGAACCCCACAGGGCTGGTGGCCTGTGCTGACGCCAGCTTCTGGAGACAGGGTGCTTTGGAGGGGCTGGCGCGGCAGGGGCTCTCGGGCTGGGAGGCCACAGTTGGAGACACGGCGCGCGCTGGAAGCTGGAGCCTTCGGTGGGCAGAGGTCTGGGTCCGGATGCTGCTGGGGGAGGAGGGCCCTTACCCGACTCCCACGGGGGCTCAGCGCCCTCCCCACACTCTTGTCCACAGGGAGGACACTGCCTCGCCACTGCCAGTCTACCAGCCCCAGACCTGGTAACACTGCTGGGCGGTGAGGGTGCACGGTCCTGGACCTGGGCCAGGAGACCAAGGTGGCCAGGAGACCGTAGGTGCCACAGCGCCCCTCTGTGCACCCTGCTAGCCCGCCCTGCTAGCCCTGTCCTGACCGCTTCGTGAGCCCTGCTCTCTCCGGGGCAGACAGTGCTCCTATTGCCAGGAAGGGCCTCAGGCCTAGGCCAGCTGGGGCTCCATGACTTGCCAGAGCCTCAGGACCCATGACTGGACACCAGGACACCAGTGCTGATGGACGCAGAGCTCAGGGTGCTGGGCACCTGCCCGGTCCTGGGACCTACACCCCGGCCAAGCCCCACACGCTCAAGTGTGCACCAGCAGAGAGGACTGGATCCAGCAGCCACAGACAGGCACTGGACACACTGTGTCCACCTGTGGCTTGTGGACACTCGGGACACACACACTCACACGCACCCCACTGGGGTGCTACCCTCCACACACGTAAGTCAGTCAACTCCTCAGCATCCTTGGCTGGGCGCTGTCCGCCCTCCCCTGTGTGCCCACCCTGGAGTCCTGCAGAGCCTCTGAGGCCCCAGAGACTAGTTAGCAACGTCAGGGCTGCCCCAGGTCACCGAGAAAGAACAGGACGGCCCCACGTGCTGGCTGGCCTTCACTCCAGCATGCAGGTAGGGACCCTGAGCACACCCTGAGCACAGGTCCCACTTCCCCCAGTCCCCAGCTGATGCAGGGGGTGAGCCCCCTTGACCGTATCAGTTGGGTCAGACCCAGCAGGACCGGTGGGATGGGGGTGGTGCACACCAGACCGTGCAGAGGGTAGGGCCCCGGGAAGGCCCAGCTCTGGGTGTGAGGTGCCAGGTCAGTCGCAGCCGGGGCTTGGAGGCATGGTGGCTTGCTAGACGACTGAACAGTGTGGCAGAGGTTGACCTGTGTTAGGGGCATGGCCCAGAGGAAGTGCAGAAGCTCACAGGGAGGCCCAGAGAGAGCAGGGCTGGCCTTCTAGTGCACCTGCCGGTCAGTCCCAGCACCCTCCATGAGGGGTCTGCAGCAACCAGGGACCCTCACCGTATGGTGGTCGTACAAGTCCCTGGTCGGCCCAGTATCCTGGAGCCGGGGTCTGGGTGGAGCTGCATGCAGAAGACCAGAGGGCTTGAGGGCAGCCTCCTGGCCACTGGCCCAGTCTCCCCGCCAAGCTGGCCTGAGAGGCAGAGGGCTGGCTAGCCAGCACGGGTGGATGAGGACCCCTGGGACCCAGCCAGAACCGACCCTGGGACTGTCCTGTGTAGGACCCAGCCCCCTTGGGACCACGCCCCACCCAGATCTGCCTCCCAAGACCAGATGACCACGGGAGACCACCCAGAAGAGAGCTCTGGAAAGTGCACTCAGTGTCCCTTGGCTCCGCGTCTGACTGCTCCCTCGCGGGGGCCTTCAGCAGCGTGCAGGCTGAGATGGAGGGCGCGGGGCTGCCAAGCACTTCTGCCCAGGGCCAGGTGAGCTGCTGTGGGCCCTGGGTCCCAGGCAGACACCCACCGGAGACCTCCTTGCCCTACCACCTGCATCTCCGGGAACCCCCCACCCCTGCAACCACGGTGGAAGTGGCCTTTGCGCGCTCACCCGCATCACCGCGCCGCTCTGTGCCAGCGGCCCTGCCCGGGAGAGGACCAGGGAGATGCTTGAGCCCCGGCCCCCCCTGCGGGGCCCCACCCTGGACCACACCTGCACAGGAGCACCTGTCTTTGTCTGCGAGGGGCCTCGGAACGCCACAAGCCAGCACCCCAGAAGGGGGTCCGGGGGGCACAGTACCCCTGCCCACAGACATGTGAACACTCACCACCACCCTGGTTACTGCATTTGGCATTGAAGGGGGCTCCCAGGCCAAAGGCAACTCACTCCCAATGTACCACGGCCTCCAGGACGAGACTACAGAAGAGAATGCAGCCTGGGCCCCGTTGAACCCTCCAGAGCTGCAGGCAGAGCCAGAGCTCCCACCCCGCCGGGTGAGGGCCCCGGTGTGGAAACCAAGCCCCGTCCGGACGGGGGGCGGACACCTGATGCTTGTGCTCCCCGAGCACTGTCACCCTGGGCTCCTCGGCCCCAGGCTGGCAGACTGACCTTGGGTTCAGCTCTCTGTCTGCCCTAGGGGCCTCTCCCCTCGGGGCCAGCAGGCTGCCAGCTCAGTGACCGAGACTCTCAGGCGGCAAACACACAGCCACTCCACGCTGGGTGTCCCCGTTCCTCCGGGGGTGTCCCCAAGCCGGAGCTGCGGGCTACTGTGCTGTTCTGGACAGACCCTTGGTGGCTGTCAGCTCAGACACACCGCAGACTGACCCTTCCGCTGGGAGGGCCTGTCCGGGGACATGAACGGCTGGTGGCAGAAGAGCTCGTGGTGGGCACATCCGGCACCCATCACCCAGGAGAACCCAGGCACAAGCAGCTGACAGTAACGCAGGGACCAGAGGAAGGGGGCGTGGGGACGGAGGACCCAGCACAGCTGCGGCTTGCGAGCAAGTCCATCAGACTGATGGGGGAAAGGCACCTCGTCCATACTGGACTGTGACTGCGGGCAAGCGGGTGGTGGCACAGGGGGCGCCAGGTGGTCTCTGGGCACACGAGGAGACCCACGTCACCACGAGCCAAGCCCTGGGAGCAGAGCACGGCGCTGGCAGAGACGCGGGGGTGGCAACCCAGCCCCACGGAAACGTTCCTCGCTCTAGACTGGTGGGGAGGCCTGGACACCACGTGGCTGACGGACCCCGGCGAGACCACCCCGCTGACCCGCACCCTGACCTGGGCTCAGGAGATGCGCGCCAGCCGGCCTCCCCCTCCTGTTTTACTTCCATGTCCCCCTTTCTCAGCTGTCTGTGGTGTCCTCGGCAAGCCCCCTTGGCTCTGGCGGGCCCGTGCTTGTACTGACAGAGGGCCCGGGCGTCGGGGGCCGTGTATGGCCACGCGTGGAGATCTGGAGAGGCAACACAGGAGAACAGCCTGGCGGTGACCCCAGACCTGGCGGCGACAGCCAGGGGAGGCGCTGGGCACATCCCTCCTGGCATAAGCCTGGGCCTGACCTATCAGCGCACACATGCCTCACACCCGACACAGCACGGCTGCACCGCGACCACTCGGGAGGGTTTATTAGGGAGGGCATCAGGGGAACGATGGCTTAGGAGCAGACCTGGCACCCCCGGTGTCACCCCGGCCAGGTTTCCACAGGCTGCCCGAGAGCCTCAGGAGAGCTGGGACATGGACCGCGGGGCAGCACGCGGCCTCCACTGCACCGTGGCCTTGCAAGGCCGGTGTCCGTGCGAGCTGGCACCCTCCCCCCCACCCCCACAGCTCCCACCCAAGGTGCTGTCTTCACGCGACGGCTGGTTTCTGGGGTCAGACGGGAGGAAGCGTGGGGCAAAGTGCAGACGCAGGGGCTGGGGCGCCGCAGGCCTACCAGTCCTGGTTGTCCCAGCCCTCGTCCACCGGCATGACGGGCGGTGTGGCCTTCTTGGTGGTTTTGGCTCTGCCCTCCCCACTGCCCCCCCAGGCCTCCCCGAGATCACTGTGGTCACTGTTCTTATTGGTGGACGCAGAGCCCGAGCCCCACACATCCCAGCTGTCCGAGCTCCTCTTCTCGGCAGAGGCGTCCGCGCATGTCCAGCTGTCGCTGCTTGGGGACCTGTGGCCCTTGGTGGATTCGGCACTCCCGAAGGTCTCCCAGAAGCTCTGGTCCACAGTGCGGTTCAGGGCGTGGTCCCCCCCGCTGTTCTGGTAGCTCGGGCCCTCCAGGGGTCTTGGGAAGACAGAAAGACACTGAACAACAGCCCGAGCCACCAGGCCGTCCCTCGGTGTTCTCCCCCAGACCCTGACGCCCACGGGGCTGGGAGATGCTGTCTGCTTGGGCTCCATGCCAAGCTCCGTGCTCCACCTCAGAGCCAAGGGGCACAGAACCTGCCGGAAGCACTTGGGCCTCCTGCCGCCATAGTCTGGCTGGGTCAGTCCCACCCCAAAAGGAGCTTGTCGTGAAGAACAACATACAACGCCGGTTTTCTGCAGTGACTAAGGGAAAAGGGAGCCCTGAGCGCATGGGCCCTGCCTGTGCTGAGACAGAGGGGCCCCCGCAGAGCCCCTCAGTGGAGCTGTACCCCGACCAGCGCAGCCCCATGGCGTGAAACACTAAATGGTGTGCCAGGAAGCCGTGTGGCCCCGTGAGCACAAGAAATGTGTCCCCTCCCCACCCCACCCACCAGCTGGGTAACGGGGAAAAAGCCAGACCAGGCTTCCCGCAGACAAGCCAGGAGGCAAGCCCAGAGCAGACAGTGAGCGTGAGCAAGGGGACAGGGTTGCTGAGGGCCCCGCCGGCCCCACCTACCCAGACCAAAGCAGGGATCAGTGCAGGCGCCCCTCCTTTCCAGGCCACCTCCTCCCTCCCTGCCCTGGGTAGCAGCAGTCACCACAAAGTTGGTATCTCTAAGGTTCTGGGGGCTGCGGTGATCCCTGTTCCCCAAAGCGGAGGACATGCCTGTCGCCCAGGGGGGATGCCGACTGCCTCCCAGAGACCTTGTACGAGGAAACCCAGGAAACCAGCGTACCTGTCTGAAGGGTCCTCTGCTCTCCCAGAAAAAAAAGTGGTGACATCCCGCCATCCCCTGCTGCCTACCCCCTGGACCTGGAAGGGGACAGGAGGTGGCAGCTCAGGGTGGGTTCTCACACACGGGGTCCCGCTCCAAGACCCAGCAGAGCTTAGAGATGCGAACAGCACGGCCGGGCTCAGGCACGCGGCCTTCACAGGCTTCTCCCTCCCTGCGTGCACGCGGCAGCGGCAGTGGCAAGAGGCTCTGGGGCTCAGTAGCTCGAGGAAACAGCTTGTGTGCGAAGCCCCCTGCAGCCCATGCAGAGAGGGGCGGGCTGGGCTGCAGGGGGCCACGCACACCCAAACCCGCCTGGAGGAAGACGGCAGCTGAAGCCCGGCCAGCCCCCAGCACATCAGGAAGGTGGCACTCACCAGGGAAGAGCAGTGGCAGCAGAATGAGGGCAGAAGAAAAAGAAGCGACAGTTAGCAGACGTGACAGACCCCCGGCCAGCTGTCCCCACATTCCCCAGGCGCCCATGGCAGCGTCTCATGGCACCTCCTCACCACTGCGCGGGCCCTGTGGCCACACGAGCGCGTGGGGATGGAGAGCCCGGGCCCTGGAATGTGGAGACTGGCTTTCAGCCTCGCCTAAGCTCCAGGCGGGCCTGCCCTACCTTGGACGCCAGCTGAGAGACCCCACTGGACACATCGTCAAAAAGCCTCCCCTCTTTCACCTGCGTGGGTTGGAACAGCGCCGTCAGCCGAGTGGCAGAAAGCCCCCATGGCCCGTCCGACAGAGGCCAGCGCTAGCCGCATAGACCCGCCGCGGCAGCTGTGTGCGACCCCGTCGCCCCGTGAGAAGAGGGGCCGCTGACACCAGCTTGGGCCACTGTAGCGCAGCATCCTCCGTGGGGGAGGGCACTACCTCCTGAGGCTGCGGCCCGCCGGGGGTCCTCCCTGGCTCTGCCAGCCAACTCTGCACTGTCCACACCAGCCCCACCCCGAGGGACAGAGCACAAGGCTGGGCCTCCCAGAGCCAGGGGCCGGGACCCCGCAGGACGCGCAGCCCTGGCAGGATTCGGAGCTGCTGGAAAGCCCCCCAGCACCAGCTGCTCCCCTGGAGCGCGCGCCTGCGGGGCTGGGGAGGAAGAGAGGGACACTCAGCGTGGGGCTGCATCACCTTCTCCTGCGCAGGTTTGAGGACGTTCTCGTTCAGACTCTGGCCCAGCTCTGAAGCCTGTGCGAGGAGAGGGAAGTCAGGAGAGCCCGAGTGGCATGTCGCCCAAGATGCCGGTCAGCACGGTGGCTGCGAGTTTGGCCAAGCAAGGGAAGGCGGGAGACGGTGAGCAGCCCGCTGGCACCCGGACACCCCTTGCGCTCACGGCAGCCGCGGCACCCAAGGCCCCCTGGCTGTGGGGTGGCCAGAGACCACTGCTCCAGGCCTCCTTGCTCCGGAACGAAGGAGCCCAGAGCGGCAGCAAACCCGGAGGCCACCCGCGAGTCTTCCCGTCAGCGCTCACACAAGCACCTCGCGTGAGCACAGCCACGTGCCAGCAGGGCACACGCCACCCCCCTTAGCTAGGGCGCCGGAGACAGCGGGAGCCCAGCTGCCCTCCAGCAGGCACCTGCCTCAGAGACAAAAGGACAGAGCCGAGGGGTGGGGCAGCAGGACAACGGGGCGGCTGAGGAGGAAAGTTCCGAGCAGCAGCCTCAGGGGACGGGGTAACTGCACCTGCCAGCGCCTCGCCACAGGGATGACCCTCCTTCCGCTTACTCGGCTCGAGGTGACGGAGCCGGGAAATGAGCCTCCTGCCCAGCAGGAGCCGTGCCCCTGGGTTCTGGACCCCGGGCCCCTCGTCAGGGTCTCAGGTCCCTGAACAGCACGGATGGGCCGGATGGGAGCCCAGGGGGCTGGCGAGGCGCTCTGAGGGTGAACACATGTAAGCGAGGACACACACAGGCCACGGTCCAGGGAAGCTCAGGGCAAAGCACGTGGTCGGCACGGAGACGGGGAAAGGCATGCACGAGAGCAGACCTGGGCCTTACCAGCTCCGGCTGCTGCTTGGAGCCCCAGAACTACCCAGACAGCAAGGGAGCAGGTTGGGGTGGAGGAGGGAGAGAGTGAGTGAGAGAGGGAGCGAGCACAGACAGCAGGAGCAGCGTCGGGCGACAACTAGGAAGCACCTCCCAACAGCTTCATTGGCCTCACACGCCCGTGGTGTCACCCCAGCAGGGGTCCTCAAAAGGGACCTCGGGTGTCCGCTTACTGCCACGCCTCACTGCTTTCCACTCCCAATGTACAACTTCCAAAACCACACACGCGAGCAAGTCAGGGGCCCCGAGACAGGGACAGGCCAGGCTCCCACAGCTGCCACCCCCACCCCGGACAGCCTCCAGGGCTTCTGCCTCTGGCCTTAGTCCTCACCCCTGGAGCACAGGTGGTCCATGCCCCGCCACCACCTGGGGACTGCCACGGCAACCAACCGAGATTAGGGGAAAAAAAAAAAAGAACCGCCAACACCAAAACCACTGCCCAGCAGAGAAACCAGGAAAGGAGCGGTAGCCTGTCCCAGCCCCCCCAACACGACCCGCAGCCCCGGCCACACCAGGCGTCCTTCCACCCGCGGGTGGCGACAGCTGACGGCACACGAGCCTTACTGCTTCCGGGTGCCTCAGCCCCGCAGGCCCTTCCAAGCACAGCTTCTCACCCTCCCTGCTAACCCACAGGCACCGGAAGGAACACACACAGAAGCGCCCCTCCCCCAAACACAGGCCCCAGAAGGGCAGACCGGGCAGCGTCCAGACACCGACAGGACAGGACTGGAAGTTCCAACAGCACGAGACACGAAAGCACAGCACGAAACATGAAAGCTTCCTCTGTTACCTTCTGACTTGCTTGAGATCCAAATTTGGTTGCCTGGAAAGAAACACGGGGCTTTGAGATTGCCAGTCCTGATGCCGGACCCCCGGCTGCACATCCCCAGACCCTGACAAACGCTCGGCCCTAGGCCTGTCCCCTGCCAGCCACACCCTCCAGCAGCTCCAAGGGGCCCAGCGAGCTGCACACTAGGCCACGCCTGCTGGAGGAGCAGCCACGTGGCACACAGGCCCGGGGGAGCAGGTCCAGCGTCAGGGGTGGCCACCCCGTGGCCCAGACCATGCCACCTGCTTGGCACCCAGCATGTTCCCGCCCCACAGCTTCCCGTAGCGCAGCACCCCCAGACACTCTCAGAAATGAAGAAAAAAGCCCGTTCACAGGTGCTCCTGCTGAAAGGCGCCTGGACCTCCTGGCTGGGGCCCTGCAGGGATGAGGCCCAGAGAGAGCCAGTAGACGCCATGTGCCAGAGTGGTGGTACCACAGAGCCTGGTGCCCGAGGCCGGGCTCCTCCGGGCTGGCGGGGGAGGATGCAGGGGACCGGGGCCCACGGAGAGCAGGAGAGACAATCACAGTGCCTTCATTCCGGCCTGGAGCCAGCCCCAGGCCCTCCCTGCTCCAGGTCACCTTCCTCACCAAGGCCACCCTGGCCTGGAAACCTGCTGGACGTCCCCGACAGTGTCCCTCTGAGCTGACATCCCCAGACAGACTTCCGCCTGTTCCTTTCCAAGGTCCACGCCCCACCTGTGTGTCCTGACTAAACCCCCGACCCTCCCTCGCCTGGGCGGAGGAGCCGAGGGGCAGAGAGAAGTCCGACTGCCTGAACCCTGCCCCATGCCCGCAGCAGAACCGGAGGGCTGCGGGACCACTCAGCCTGCAGGACCGACAGGCCGCACCAAGCACAGCCCAGCTCTCCTCTCAGGCGCCGGGCCCTCTGCACAGCGCTCATCTCCAACACGAACACGGATGCCCAGCACGGAAGCAGCGCACGGCAGAGCCCTGAGATCTGCTGCAGCCTCGGGGACTCAGGGGAAGCAGAGCGTGGCCTGGACCCAGGAAGAAGCCCTGAGGCTGGGAATGGCCTCCACCCCTCGTCAGAGGCCCTTCAAGACCTCCGTCGGGCCCTGGAGCCCTGACCAGCACAGCCCATATGGGCCCCGCGGGCAGGCTGCTGGGCTGGACTACTCACCCCTTCCTTAGCGGCGGAGGCAAACTTGCTGGCTCCGGTGGTGAAACTGCTCCAGCCCTGGGAAGAAACCACAGAGAGGCCATGGGTGACCATCCAGGCAGGCTCTGCCTGCCGTGCCATCTGCCACTCAGTGAGGGGCTGATGGGTTCTGCACCCAGGTGCTGCAGAAAGGCCACCTCCGGGGTCCCTTCCCACAGTGGCAACCCCGCCTCCCAAGGAGAACAGGCCCTCTGGCCGCGGACACATCTGGACGCTGCGGCAGCCGGGGCAGCATATGTGTCTGTTCCGTGCTCTGCCTGACCATCTGGACGGCCCCACGTGCACACACCCGCTCATGCCTTTGCCCTGGGCCCTCCACCTCCCCTCGGAGGAGTTGGGGCCTGACACCTAGTCTGCAGGCAGACCTGTTCTGAGTTCGAGATCTTCCCCTAAGCCCCCAAAGCCAACTGAAACCACTGAGACCCATACATGTCTCCCTCAGAGCCCAGCTTCCCAACACAGCCTCCCCCGCCACCCCCACGACGAAGCAGAGGAAACTTTATGCTCAGCAGACAACCACGTTCGGCTTTTTTCGGTGAATTAAAGACAAACACAAACTCGCTGCATTTGGTGGCACCTGACTTCATAAACTCCTAAGCAGCAGGCTCCGGGCTGGAGGCAAGCCCTTCCTCCCTGGAGAGGGGACCCTGGCCGTCCGGGACCCCAGGAAGCCTTCCAGCAGCCGCCACCACGCGGCTCTGGAGTCACGGCCGTAACTTGTGACCGAAGTCCCAGCGCTTCGAGAAGAGCGCGTGGGCACGGATCAGAAGGGACAGTGGACAGCAGCGCTCAGATGCCCCAACCCGTACTGGGGACGCAGAACCCCGCAGCAACAGCAGACACACGGGCACTCCCGGTGCTTCCTGTTTCCACCCTCCCATCTGCTCCGTCTGCATGTGCGCCCCCCAGTGCCCCCGAAGACCCCGTCCTGTGAGTGCGGACGACGTCTCCTCGCCTTCTCACACGCGCGGCACACAGCCAGGACCGCTGCCAGACGTCGCCAGCCACAGCACCGGGGCTGCAGCGGGCCCCACGGACAGCACAGCAGTGAGCGAATGTCGTCTAAGGCCACAGTAAGTTGCTTCGGAAAACAGTGGTTTGACCTGAAGCGCTGGGGGCGGGGGGTGGAGGGGGAGACAAAGTGCAGGGCCGCAAGTGCCAAACCCAGAGGGTATGACAGCCCAAGCGCGCAGCTTCAAGAGCTCGCCAGCGCGGGGCTGGCGGGCAGAGGTCCCGGATCGGCTGTGCGCAGAGCTCTCGCAGGACGGGAGGGCCGGGCAGGGCCCGCACAGGACGTCGTGCTTGGAGGAGATGGACCCGGTTAACCGGCAACGCACGCTCTATAACGAGGTCATTGAACAACTACGCGCGCGGGGGCCAAGCGAGTGCGCCGGTCGCAGAGACGACTTCGCCGAGGGACGGGGATGCGTCCCGCAGGCGGCCAGCCGGCCACGGGCCTGTGGGGCAGGGCGCAGTCCTCACCGAGCACAGGGATGACACAGCGCTGCTGAGGAAGTCCTCTTCCCTCTTCGGGGGTGGCACCGTGTTCCCAAACCCCACGTAGCGGTTCTCCTGGGCCCTGGCAGGGAGACAGAGAGCAGCTCCTGAAAGCCTCACGGCGGAGGCGCCCAAATCCCGGGCAGAGGTGCGAGGGCCCCGGGGAGGACGTGCATCCACAGCAAGGCGGGCACACAGGTCAGGCTCTCCTCCGGGAGCTCTGCGTTTACCCAGGGAACCCCGGCAAGGCCCAAAGCCGACAGCCGGCGACCATGAAAAACGTCAAAGTGATGCGGTCTGACAGCTCTGGAAACAAAACCCGCTTGCAAGTCAGACTGTTCCCAAGAAGGGAAACTAGTCTTTCTTCCCCAAATGTTAGGTTTCTCACCACTAAAAACCACTCTGCAAACCTGGGCTGGCTCAGGCACGCCACAAGCAGCCCCGCGTGACGCACGTGGGCTCTGCGCATCTTGCTCACAGAAAGCAGGAGACCCCCGCCCCGAGGGCCCGAGCCCCCTGCTGCCCGGGGGCTCACCCCTGATAGGAGCCCAGGTCATCGTTAAGCCAGTCTTCAAACGCCTTGTCTGAGGAGGAGGTCGAGTTCTGCGGGTGGCCAGAGGCTCTGAAAGGGGGAGTCAGAGGTCAGGGAGGCCAGCAGAGGACGGACAGGCGCCCGAGGGAGCCGTGCGGGCCCGTACGCTGTCACGTCCCCCTGGTCCCACCTGGGCTCCTCCAAGAACAGAGTACTAAGGCCAGCCGGCCTCCAAGTCTGTCTGAAAGGCGGCTTAGGCTCCGCTGTCAACAAGCGCCTGCCCACGCTGGCAGGGAGGCAGCGGAGAGGCTGGAGGGACGGAGGCTGAAGCAGGTGCATAAAACACACGGTGCGGGGGTGCGGCGAGGTTCCCTGGGCACCCGTGGTGCACACAGGGAGCCTTCTTTGGACCAGTCACCCCAGAACACCAGCCTCTGACCCGCGAGAGGATGCAGGACGTCCGGCACGGGGATCAGCCAGTCCCCATCGTACCTGTGGCAGCCCTGGGAGCGGGCAGTGCTTGAGAAGACAGGGGAGGTGAGCGACACTCAGCCAGAGCGTTTCCTCCAGAGACACATGCGTGTCATGGGGATGGCTCTGGAGGAATGGGGCGGCGGCCCCTTCAACTGAGACGCAACTTACAGGCAGCATTTTTACGGAGAGCCTGTACTGCTCCAATGACCTAGAGAGCCGTCCCCACGCCAGCACGGGGGTCCTGAGCTATGGCTAAGATCAGGGCCAGGCCCAGAATGGTCTGGGACCAAACAAGAAGCTAGAGGAGTAGCTACCGGTGGGCCGTGGACGACAGCATCTTGGGTTGCGGTGGGGTCCAGTTCTGGGCAGGCGAGGACTCGAGAGACCATTCTTTGCCTTCAGCCAGCGTGGCCACCTGCCAAGGGGACACAGACATCAGACGGCCCGGGACTGTCAGGGGCCATCAGTGCTGTCACCCACCCTAGGGCTCCCAGGCTCAGCGGCCACGGGCTGGGGGCTCTCTGCCACAGGTCGACGCTGAGACAGGGTGTCACTCTAGACAGCAGGGCTGGCGAGTTCCCAGTCAGCGGCTCCAACCCCTAAAGCCGCGCTGCCGTCCTCGGTGGTTTCAGCGCCGTATACAAGGGAGCCGGCACACGACACTCCCCAGGGGGCACGCCTGATTTTCAACCCCGAGCTCACCAAGCGCCCACCCGCTTCCCCCCCAGGTGGGACAGGTGGCCCGTGCGTCCCATCTGGGGACAGACTGCACAGCCCTGCGAGCGTGTCAGAGCCCAAAGGAGAAAGCCGGCCCCCAAAGCCCTCAACAGAGCCGGTGGGCAGCACCTCGGCACCGCCGCTCGGCCAGTCCCCACCTTGTCCCTGAAGAGCGCCGCGGCCTTGCTGTTGTACTTGTCCTGCAGGGACCAGCAGGGGTCATAGTCCTCCTGAGACTCCAGGAACTCCCGGAATTTCGCATTCCCTCCAGCTTTCATCTTCTCCAGCTCCACGTCCTTCCACTTGTCCATGGTCACAGAGCGCACGAAGCTAGAGGCCAGAGCACCAACCTCCTGATCAGCACCGGGCGTCCGAGAGCCCCTCCCCAAGCAGGCCGTGACTCTGGCGCACGCACTGCCCGCGACAGCCCTGTGGGCACGCCGAGCTGACAAGCAGCTTGTGTCAGCCGTCACCGTGCCGACAGGAGGACCTCAAGGCATGGGGGGCAGGGCACTGACCTGAGGTGCACCCCAAGCCCGCGGTGCTTCCCTGAGCACTCCAGGCAGATCCAGATGCCATAGGTCACGCTGACCCACTGAGGGTTGAAGGCGCCACACTCGAAACACACCTGCGGGGACAGCCACGTGCGACTCACCCAGGCACTCGGGGCCCAGGGACCCCAAAGACCTGACGGGTAGCCCCAAGAGGAAGCAAAGGAGAGGCTGGACCCAGACTAAGGGCAACAGGGAGGGCTCTCAGCGCTCTCAGCTCTCAGCACTCAAAGCACCCAAGCTGACGCTTACGTTGTTTTCATCCTGCACGCGGACTTCTTTCAGAACTTTCCTCGTTCTGGGGCTGGCCATGATGCTGCAAAGGAGAAACACAAAGCTGTAAAACTCACCAGTAGGCTACTTCACAAGACAACGAAGGAGTGCGAACGCACGACCACACGGAGCCTCGGGGAATCCCACGCGGCAGCCTGGGAGCTGCGGGGTCACGCCGCAGCTCACTACGGGCAGCACCGGGGAGCCGCTCACGGGAGGAATCTGCCTGGGCGCCTGGGGGCTCAGTTGTTGGGCGTCTGCCTTTGGCTCAGGGCGTGATCCCACGGTCTTGGGATCGAGCCCCGCATCGGGCTCCCTGCTTGGCTGGAGGCCTGTTTCTCCCTCTGCCACTCCCCCTGCTTGTGCTACCTCTCTCGCTGTGTCTCTCTTTATCAAATAAATAAAATCTTAAAAAAAAAAAAGAAGAAGAAGAAAAAGAAGAAGAAGAAGAAGAAGGAATCTCCCCTTCGTGTGCTAAGAAAAACCCAGAGCCATCTGCATGGTTCCAGCCACAGGCAATGCAGAAGTTAAGAATATCGTAATGACCGTGTCCCTTTGTGCATGCCTCCTGCGCCCCCGCACTGCACAACTTATGAGACGTCCCAGTGCACGACGAAGCCTGCAGCAAGGGGTGGTCTTTCTACAATGTACACAGACTGGCTGCCCAACCTGACTGCCCACCTGAGAGGCCAACACGTCAGACTGGGGCCAATGAACTTCGAAGACCCGGAACCCCAATTCTCTGTGTGCCACTCCTTCCTTCCACTCTGCAGCCTGTGGCATGGGGCCGAAGCGGTAGCCCCGACCGCTATGTGCAGAGCCTGGTCTGTGAGAGGGTCTGCAGGGCAGCCTCCGCGGGGCCATCCTGGAGGGGGAGGTGGCAGACGGCATGAGCACAGCAGGGCACACCTGCCACCATGCCTCACAGGGACACTGCTGGGGCACCATAGCCCCTAACTCAGGCTTCAGAGAAACAGCACTTCTGTCCTTACAGAGCTCCCAGTTTTGGCAAAGCTCAAGTTCAACCAACAGCCCACTAGAGTCACGACCAGGAAAACCGATACAGCGGTTGGAAGCTGGAGGAGGGGATGGGAGGCAGCACGGGGCTGTCCTGTGCACAGTGCCACCGCTCGGCCCTGGGCCCCAGACCACTCTACCGCCACCAAGACACAACCGCGCACGTGCCCCTTGGGACCCTGCCCTTCCCTCACTGGTGAACAGAGCCCGTGAGCCGCGGCCCCTGGCTCTCACGGCCACACGCGCGGGCTGCACAACACGCGGGGATCCTGTAAGTGGCTCAGAACTGGGCGCCCGCCCGGCTGCCGGACACCTCATGCGGCCAGCCTCTCCACGGAGTGAAGCTGGAGCTTCCTGTTGACGCGCAGATCCCAGAGGATCTCTGCGCCGCACCCCACCTGCAACCTCAGTCCACAGAAGTCACAGGCAGAAGCCCTGACTCTCCGCACAACCAAACTTTCTCTGTCTGGAAGGCCAGGACTCCGGCGGTCATCAGTGCCCACTCTGAAGCTGGCTGGAGGAAAGGACACACAAACATCGCTTCAGTTTTCTACAACTGAGGGACAAAACCTGGAGTTCACCTGCACCTCCTCCGTGCTCTGCAGTTTTCCGGGCTACTTGTGACCATCCACCCAAACCACCGGATCTCCAGGGCAAACACCCGAACACAACACCCTGGCCAGACGCGGTCTAGCGGGACAGTTTCATCACACTGAGGCCCATGTCCGCACGCGAAAGGCATCAACAGGTGCACACACACGTGCAGAGACATCGGGCTGGATCTGAATTCACAGAGCCCTCCGCACACGCTCGTCTCCCGGCGGCCACCGGGGAGCCCCCTGTGGGCTGGTGTGCGGCCCCGCTGTCTCCAGAGAACTGTGCCTTCCCTCGGAGGTTCACAACCCAGTCAAAGGGCGCCGGCAAACAGAAGTCAGAACGGGGCTGAGCATGCTCTGAATTTCTGATTGCCTAAAACGAAATCAGGCAGACCAGCTGTTTGCAGGAGCAGCAAAGTAAGGTGTGGAAAGGAAACCCCCGGGGACCGGTTTCGGACTCAGCACCCTGCACCCCTCTGAGATGCTGCCTTTGAGACGCGCACGGGCATCTTCAATTTCAAAGCCACAGATAACGGTTTGTCTTGAAAAACCATCCAAGAACTCTTCAACGCTTGAATCCGAGATGGAAGGACGCGGGGAGCCTGGGCGGGCGCGTCCGGGAAAGCAGGCCCGGAAGCCCGGCACCCCGGGCCAGCACCGCGGGCGCACGGTCGCGGCCCGGGAGCGGCAGGAGGCTCAGGCCTACCCGGAGCGAGTACCACGCCCTCCCCGCGCCCTGGTCTGCGGGGGGCCCCGGACCGGGGACCGAGAAGGGCCGCGGAGCCGCTGCCTCTCCGACCGGGTCGCCCACCGCGCCGGCCGCCCCCGCCCCCGCCGGACCCAGCCCTCGCTTCCCAGGGCGGGAGCCCTTCAGCCTGCAGCCCCGGGCCGTCGGTCTGGTCGCTGCGCCCCTACCGCGAGCGGCAGGGAAGCGGCGCGCGCGGCCGCCAGACGCTTCCAGGCACCGAGGTGGGGGCGGCTGCCCAGGGGAGAGGCCGGGGGTCCGGGGGTCCGGGCGGGGATGTCCGCCCCAGCGGGCCGGGGGCCCCGGGCCACGCGCTTACCCAGCAGGGCCCGGACTCGAGCCCGCGCGCCGAGATCCGCCGGGGTCCGCCGGGGTCCGCGGGGGTTCGGCCGGGCTCGGGCGCGCCGCAAGCTGCTCCAGGGACGCGCGCCGGCCGCCCGCCCCGCCGCCACCAGCTTCCGGCTACGTCGCGCCTCGCGGGGCATCCCGGGAAGCCGGGGGTGGGGCGGGCGGCGGGGGCGGGACTTCCGCCTTCGCGCGTCAGCCGGAGCGCGGCCGGCCCCTGCCGCGGTGGGGACGCGGCGGGCCGGGGGCGGGGGCGGGGGCGGGGCCGGCGGGCGCGGAGGATGCACCTGCTGCCGAGGGCACGGCTCCAGGCCGGCTCGGCCACCGGGGGCGGATCAGGAAGGCGCGGCGGGGACCGGGCTCCCAGGGCGGGGGAGCTGGCCGAGTCCGGCGTGCGGTGGGGGCGATCCGGCAGGGGAGGGACCGCCGCCTCCCACCGCACGCCGCCCTGAGCGGGGGCCGAGCCCTCGGGGCAGGCCGCCGGGGAGCGGGGGAAGCGGATGTGCGGGGCGGGCGGGGCGCGCTGGCCGCAGAGTGGGGCGCGCGGGTCCCAGGCCTGACCGCGCCTGCCGCGGGGACGCAGTTCGCGGGGCTGCCCGGCGCGACGGGGATCCTGGTGGTGGACGGGCCGCTGGGCGCTCTGCGGGCGGTCCGTTCCGGCGCAGCTGCGGGAGCGGCCTCGTGGGACGTGCTTGTGGAGCAAGGCGGCGTCCGTCGAACGTCCCGCTGACCGGTGCAGCCGCCGCAGCCCGGGGCGCAGCCCTGCCCCCGAGCCAGCGCCGTTCGGCCTGGTCCTCCCGGAGGTGCGTGCGAGGGAGCGCGGCGGGGGTGTGTCCCGCTGCAATGTCCGGAGGGCCCCACGCTGGGTGCTGGCCTGGCCCAGGCGCCTCGTACGTACGGACCGGCCGCGCCCTTCCCTCGGCGCCGTGTTCCCCGATTCGTGCGTGTCGCGGCCGTCAGCAGGTGAGCCTTGTGACCGCGGACGGCACCCGCTCGTGCAGGGCCCGCCTGGCCGGACGCTGGAGCCACTTTGAAGGTGTGGACGCCGGGAAGGAAGCGGCCTTGAAGCCCGGGCGCCTGTCTCGGGGCGCACTGTTCGCTTCTCTCGCTCTGGCGCCCGGAAGTTAGGCGGCCGTGCGGCGGGTGGGTGTCCTCTGGACTCCAGGCAGAACTGCCCAGCGGCCCTCCAAACGGTCGTGCGGCTTCCTGCTTCTGCCCGCGGAGGGTTCCAGTTGCTCCACAGCCTTCGACACTGGGAACTGCCAGTCCCTTCAGGGCAGCCGTCGCGGTGGGCACAGGTGGGGTCTCTCTGCGTTTTCTCCATCCGTGGCTGAAAGCTGCCCTGCGTGCTCGTCTGAACTTCCACCACTCCCAGCCTGCCTGGTGTCCGGCTGGCCGTGAGGACCGTCTTGCAGCCGGAGGGAACCCTCAGGAAGGAGCCGCTGGCGTTCACGGAAGGAATGGGCACCGCTAGGGTCTACACGGTGGCAATGAGACTAGATTTCAGCACAAGAGCCTGTGGTCAGAACTGTAGGCTCCACAGGTTCACAGAGAAAGCTGTGTGCTGGATTTCCAGTGGGCTTCTTGGAGGAGGTGGGCTGGGAGGGGCAGAGGATGTTTAAAAGGAGAAGAGGAAAAGGGAAGGCCCTCCTGGGAGGCAGAACTGGAGTCAGTATTTGATACCCATGGACCAAACAAGCAGTGAAAGCGGAATGTTCAGGTTCCTGATCACCAAGCAGAAGAGTTAGCCACCCGCCCCGCCCCCACTCTGGGAGGCCTGGGGCTGTGGTCATCCCCAGAGCAAGGCAGGTCCGTGGAGCCGAGACCCGAGGGGTGGCCTTCCAAGGTCAGGGCTAACACATTCCCTCACGGCGTCTGGAGCTGTGGCCTCTTCCTGCGATCTGAAGGCTCTTGCAGTGTCCACACAACAGGCGAAGACACGGACAGCAGCAGAGTCTGGGCAGGGGAGTGGTGACTGGAGCTGCACACTGACCGAGTTCTGTTACTCCGTCGACGCTGTTCAGATGACTTGTTCCTTTGGAGCCGCTGGCATCGGTTAACTTTCAGTCACGGTAACACGGTGTTGCTTGTGGTTTCCTCCCCAGGTTGGGAAGCTCTGGATGGGACTAGAACTGAAGGGAACTCCTGGGGCAGTGCATTGAAAGCCCCACAAAGCTGCAGGGCTTCAGGCTGCCACACAAGCTGGGCAGAAAGGAAGTCACTGCGAGCCGAGCAGGAGGGCAGGTCACCTGTGAGGCCGCTGTGGCCCTGGGCCCAGTCTCCCCGCTGGTGAAAAGAAGTCTGCGATTCCCCTGCAGGCCAGGAGCCCACACTTCCTGAACACTTTCCAAAGGCCAGGCCCTGGGCTTGATCAGGACCTTAAAAGCGGCATAGCCCCCATGCTCTGACGTTAACCCATTGTTCAGATGAAAAAACTGAGGTGTGGGGGCACCTGGACGGCTCAGTCGGTTAAGTGACTGCCTTTGGCTCAGGTCATGATCCGGGAGTCCCGGGATGGAGTTGGGCATCAGGCTCCCTGCTCAGCAGGGAGTCTGCTTCTCTCTTTAGCCCTCCCCTCCACAACGTGTTCTCTCTCTCATTCTCTCAAATAAATAAAATCTTTTAAAAAAATGAAAAAAGAAACTGAGGCGCAGAACAAAGAAGCCATTTGCTCCAGGTCCAAAAGGCAGTTTAATGGTGACAAGGTGTGCACCTCGCTTTTGTACCACCCTCCTCCAAGTACAGGAAGGCAGGGGTGTGGAGCTGGGTATCCCCAGGGGGCAACCAGGTGTGTCTTTGGATCAGGATGCCCAGCGCCAGTCTCGGTGGCCTTGTCTGGACCCCAGAACGGGGTCTCCAGCCAGCGGCCCGCAGGAATGGCAGAAAGGAAACAGCTGGAGCTCGGCAGGGCCAGTGAGGGCCACGCGTGTGCACGTGCGTAAGTGTGTGCGTCTGTGAGCGTGTTTCCGGCTGCACGTGTGCGCGTCGTGCACCCTTGTTCGTGGCATGTGCGTGTTGCCGTGTGTGCACATGCGTGTGTGCCCGCGGAGCTGTGACGTGGAAGTGCCCACGGACGTGTGTGCCGGTGCGTGCGCGCTTGTACGCATCTGCGCGTGCGCGCGTGCGTGGGGCAAAGGTGTGTGCAGGCAGGCTGAGCGGGGGTCCGCGCCTGAAGGCCGGGTGGGCTCAGGTTCTCCGTGGCGAGTCACCCAGCTGCAAAGTGACAACAGGTGCGGCTTGGGGAGACAGCCAGGGCAGGGGCCACAACCAGGGCTTCCTTGAGAGGCAGGCCCCGCTGTGTCCGCGCTGCACAGCTGCCCAGGCTGTGACACAGTGCCCGACCCGGCCCGGGGCAGCAACTAGCGGACGCAGTCCCAGGCCGCTCGGACCCCAGGGGCCCCGGGCTCAGCCTCAGTGGAACGCCGCCCGCTGAGCCCGGCGGCAGGCGCACCCCCGCGGCACTCGCCCAGGGCTCCGGACCAAGGCGGGAAGTAAAGGCTGCCTCAACCCTCCCTCGGGGCGCGTCCCCGCAGCGCGTCCCGGGTGCAGACCCGCGCGTCCGTGTGCCGGGCGCCTCGCGCGGACCAGGCGGTTCCCTCTCGCGGCCGCCGGGAGGCGGTGTGGAGCGGCGCGCGCTCCCGGGCCAGCCCAGACCCCCGCCCTGCCCTCCGCGTGAGCGCCGGCCTCCTGGGAAGCTCACTGCCTAACCTCCGAGGTTCCGCCCGCGGCGGCCCGGAGCCTCGGGGAGGGGCGGGACCAATGCGCATCCTGGAATGACGTTCTGATCCCATCAACCGGGGGTGGGAGGGGGAGGCTCCAGGGCCACCTGAGAGGTAGTGCGGGCCTCGGGGGTTCAGAGCCCACGGTATCACTCTCCACTGTGCTTATCTTGGAAACCTCCTCGGTTGGGCCCAGCTGGGGCGCAGGGGTGTTTCCCACACCTGCCAGGGAGCCTCTGGGCCCGCAGGCCCTCCCCGGCCTCCAGCTTAAGCCCGTCTTGAGGACACCAGGGCCCTTGCTTGTTCACTGGAACTGTTTTTGAGGAAACATGGCCAGAGGCTGAGGAAGCAGCAGGGGTTCCCAGGAAGGCCTGGGGCCGGGACCCCCTGGGCTTCGACACAGAGAGCCTCCCATTGAGCGGGGCGGGGGGCGGGGGGGGGTGCGGGGTGGTGCGCAGGCCACGCTGTGGCCTCTCAGTGGAGGCCAAGGGCAGGAAGACAGGCCCAGCAGTCTCTCCTCTCTCTCTCACCTCTCCAGTGCTCTCATTCACCACCTGTGGGTCGCACCTTGTCAGCCTGACCCCAGCCAGGAAGAGCCCCACTGCATGGCCGGCCAGTCCGGGACTCAAGAAGGGGCGGCAAGGCACCGTTCCCTGTGGGGGCTGGGCGGCTGCCTTGCAGTGCTCCCTTCTGGCCCCCGGAGTGGGAACCATTCAGGGGAGAAGGCAGAGGCTCAGCGTCACACGAGGTCACACAGCTTGTGCTCGGGTCTGTGGGATGAGACCCGGGTTTATCTGGCGTAGAACCACTGTGCCCTTTGTCCCCTGGGCTCACCCACTGCTGTCAGGAATTCACTCACCATTTCCTGCCCAGGCACCCCCCAGGCACCATGAGTCTCCAGGATAAAGTCCAGTTGTCTGGACTTGGCACTCCTGGCCTCCCAGGAGCTTGGGCTCTGGTCTGGTGACTGCCGTGCCACCTGTCCCCGAACGCAGGCCTTCCTCCCTGCTCTCTGCTCCTGGGGATCACACCCACTCCTCTGCGTCCTCCTTCCTGCTCTGCCCAGCCCACGCCCTCCTCCTCTCCCTGTCATTCAGTGTCCCTCACACAGAGGTGACTGGAGGTATGCTCCTGAGGTCCAACTGCTGGGTCCCACTTTGCCACCAAGATCACAGCAGGTTCAAACCACAGTGGGCAGGAACGGGCTGAGGCTGGGGGGGGTGGGTTCCATTCACCCATGCGGCCAGGCAGGGACATGAGGAGCTGGAAGGACGCACCCCTTGCCCCAGGATGCCGTGCAGGGCCTCTTGGGTCCCGGGGCTGGCCCCTCCAGCGGGTTTCCCAAACCAGCCTACGAGCGGCACTTCTCCCTCATCTGCCTTTGCAGCAGGACCACATTCTTCCCAAGCGCAGACCCACGGTGGGATTTCTCTAACCAGCCCCGTACTGCAAACCGGGATTCTGTTATCACCATGATCGCTTTGTCACTATTCTGCTTCACCCTCATGGTTTACTGGAAGTCCGTGTACAATGGCCTCTCCGCGGTCCGCGGCCGCGTACGTGTTCTTATGGCACACATCTCTGGATCTGCAAGCCCTGGGGAATTCTGACAGATTCTAGCCAGTCGTTCCCAGAATCTTCGCACTGAGCGCCCTGCCGTGAGCACACCTGTTTGTCATGCCCTCTCCCTGCGTGCTCACCTCCATCCTGCCGGAAGCATACGCGTTGTCCCTGCTATGCCGGGTGGCCAGACCAAGCACAGGTGCGCCGGACAGGGTGTGTCTCCTCCCGAGGACCCCCTGTCTGTTTTCTCCACCACCAGGTGCTTCCTGGAATGGCTTAATCCTGCATCTGGACAGAACACCATGAGCTTGATTTGGGGCTGCTGGGCTCCTGCTTCCGGCCTGTCGGTGGCAGGACTCAGTCCCAAGGGGAGAAGGGCCTGGCGGGCCCAGCCCCATCAGACTCCCTGGCATTGCCTCTGAATGATGCGTGGGAGGCACTGGGGCCGGGCTCTGAGTGGAACACGGGAGGAGCTGGGGCCGGGGGCACAAGGAAACAGAGGGGACGCCAGAGCACATGGCCGTGCTGATCTGTGACGCTGCGCATCACAGCAGAGGTGCCCCTGTTCCCGAAAGCCTGGAGGTACCCTCCCATTCCCAACCCAAGGAGCCTGCAGCTGCACGGAAGCACACGTGTCTACACTGGATGAGGAATCATGGCTAAGAGTGTGTTGAGATGGGGCCACCTCGGCTTGCTCAGTTCCTGGAGCCAGACAGTAAGGACCCCACGCTCTGCCTCAGCCCCTCCCATGCCTATCTCAGTCAAGAATCTTTCTAGATGCTAGTTGCTAGACACAGGAAATCCAACCGCAAATGGTTTAACAACAAAGCAGGATTATTGGTTTATGTGATGAAACGCCCAGTGGTCAATTGGCTTTCAGGCAAGGCTTGATCCAGCTGCTTAACAATACTGTTAAGAACTGGGTTTCTTGCCTGGGTTTATTAGTTTATAAACCCAGTTTATAAACCAATTTATAATAAACTGGGTTTATTGCCCTGCAGTCCCTTCTTTATCCTAGGGTCCCAAGATGCAGCTTCCAAGGCTGCAAACTCCCTGGTTCACATCCACCTTTGTACCAGCATCCCAGCAAGAAGCCTGGCATTCCCTTGGATTGGACTACCTTGGGTCATGCGTCCACTTCTAAGCTAATCAGAGGCCCAGAGGATGGTCTGTCCAGCCTGTGGCATCTGAGCCCCAAGCTCTAGCCCTTGAACCTCAGGAGGAGATGGGTTCCCCAGGACCAGAAACCTGAGGGGGCAAGACGTGGGAGAGCGACCAGTCCATGTACCTGCACTGCCCTGCAGCCTGCCTCAGGGCCCACAGGGGACCAGGCCAGCTTCCCCCAGGAGAGGTAGAGGCAGGGTGTTATGTTCCCCTCCGTGTGTCTAGGGTGCAGCGTGAAACGGGAGGGGATAGCTAGCGTGATCCACAGGCTGGTGGCAGGTGGGCGGGGCTCGGCCTGTTTCTCTGTTTTCTCGAGGTCTGGCTGCCCCTGGAAGGGAGAGAGACTGGTGAGGGGGACGGGTGGATTGCCAGGAGAGGTGGGACCTTGGCCTAGGGAGGGGGAGGAGAGAGCGTGTGGCCCAGATGTGGGCATGTCCAGTTTGGGGCACTCAGGGAGGACCAAATGGCTGACTTGCAGAACAGGAACAGCACCAGGGACCTGGAAGGGAGAGGGAGCACAGGCTGGTGACACCCCAGGAGGGACAAAGAGCCACTAACTGACCCGCACCGACCCCGAGGCCAACAGGACCTGTGAGATGTGGATCAGAAGTGTGAAATGTAGCCCAGTCCCGATGGGGGTGCTGAGCGAGCTGCCCGCTCCCTGCGTGCGCTCAGGGAGGCCTGAGAGCCTGTGTTCTTACCCTCCCAGGCCTGCGCCAGCCATCATGGATGGAGCCTGCGGGGGCCAGCCTCCTCCCAGGCGCCGGGGGCTGCTCCTTCCAGCTGCTAGCGGCAGAGGTGAGGGGGCACATACACTGCCCTGACCCCCAGGCTCCTGCTGCAGTTACACAGGCTTGGAGTCCAATCCCATCTCTGCCATTTCCGGGCTGTGGCAAAGTCCCTTGACACCCTTGAGCCTCCGTTTCCCCATCTGTAAAATGGGGACATCGTCAGGCCCTCCCTTGAAGGTCCTGGGATGGAAGGGAGCCCTACAGCAGCTCTGCTTGGGCAGCTCCTCTGTGCAGGGCCTCCTGCCACTTGTCACCCTGGGGACAGTGGGAGAGAGAAACAGAGGCTTCTCCAGGAGCTCTGGAGAATAAATAGAACCAAGGAAGTGAGAGGGTGTCAGCTGGGAGCACTTCCTGGGCTGCTGAAGAGAGGGCTGCTGAGTCCTCCCTAATGGCCCCCAGACACTGACCTCGTGCGACGCTTATGTGCCCCATGCCAGAGCCTCCACTGCGAGAGACAGACAGAGATGAGGAAGGGAGAGAGAGCATATGCCAAGAACTAAACGGAGGGGGAGGCTGCTGAGCTCTGGAAGGACAGTCAGACAGGCCTTGCAGACCTGCTTTCCTTCTTCTTGTGCTTTTCCTGCTTGTTTAATGAGCTAAACGCTTAAGGAAGGAACCCCAGTGCCCGCCTCTGCCCTGCTTTCTCTCTGCAATCCCCCAGTCACCAAGAGGAATGACGAGGTCCCCAAGGAGACCCCCGAGCGTATGCTCTGGGCTCTCCTGGAGACCATCTGGGAGCTGCAGACTGGGACTGCATGAGCTCCGTGTCCGGGTTGGGGCAGGTGGCTGGCTCGTCCTGTGTGTGACCCTGGCCTGAGGCTGGCCTCCCTGAGGCTCCTCTCCGCACAACAGGAAGCGTCACCTGCCCGGGGTCCCCAGAGAGCACTGTAGACGGAGCAGACAGTGGTGCGTGGGGTCCCCAACTTACGTATGAGCCCAGCCACCCTACCCGAGGGCCTGGGACAATGTGATGGTGGCACGCAGACCCGGGGACCTGCATGCTGGGGCCGCCCTGGGGAATGGACAAGGCAGACTAGGCAGCCCCCGGGGATCTGAGCTCCAGACTGGGGTTGGTGTGGCCCAGAACCCACTGCTGCCCCAGGCCAAGGGCGGAGACCCCAGAGCCCCAGCCACTCCAGGGCCACCATGTGTCTCCATGGTGACACACTCTCCAAGTTCAGTGCAGTTCCTGATGCCCTCTTCCCGGAGTCTGAGGGCTGGTGGGCAGGGAGGCTGCGCCAGGGCCCCAGGGATGCCAGAGCACCAGTCACCGAGGCCCACCGGCTCTAGCTCTTGGCTTTCTGCAATCTGCTGCCGGCAGAACTGTGCGGGACACAGGGGGGCCGGCCCAAGGTGCCAGGCTGGGAAATTGGCCTGGACCATGGGGCCAGAGGGGAAGGAGATGGGTTCCCCAGCAAGGTGGAGGGAGTGTCAGTGCACGGGGAGGCGGAGGAGGAAGTCAGCAGAGGAGTGCTGGAGAGGGGTGTTTCCCCGAATTAACAGCCACCTTGGGGGAGAGATGCCCCATTTGAGGTCTTGTTCATCAAGGGCCCTGAGTCCAGCCCAGGAGCTCCAAGAAGCTGGAAGAGGAGAGATGTGCTCTGACCCGAGGGGCCCGCAGCTCTTGCCTCCGAGCCTTGGGCAAGGGACCCGCTGAAGGGCAGGGCTCTGTGCTTCCCTGCAGCAGAAACCCACTGGACCACCTGAAGCCCAGGAGCTTCTCCAGGAAGGACAGGGGAGCCTGGGGAACAGGCTCAGTGCACAGACCAGCAGCTGCTGGCCGCAGGGACCTAGGCTCAGCTCAGCACCTGCAGTCCCGTGTGAGCATCTGACCGGCCACACTTGGCCGCGTGCCACCCCTGTGTCTGAACCGGCCCAGGTGGGAGAGTCCAGGGTGCACCCCAGGGGCCCCATCAGCATGTCCCCCTGTGTTCTGGTGCCCTGAGGTTGTGTGTGCACAGCCTTGTGGCTTCATGGACGCCCCCATCCGTGTGACCCCTGTGAGGACAGGCGACCCCCAACAGGAACCGGGTGCTGTTGGGAAAGTAGGCCCCAGCACTGCGTGTCTGCCTCAGAGGGCAAAAGGTGGGGGCTGGACATGGGTTCAGGCTGAGAAGCTACCAGAAGCAGTGAGGATATCACTGTGTGCCCAGCTGGGTTTGGAAGGAGGCCACATTGATCTGGGGTGTTTGCGTGTGGATGGAGCCAGGATTCCAAGGATCCTGTGGTTTGGAGGGGGCGTGGCGGCATCTACTGGGGGGGACCAGGGAGCGGGAACATGGCCGGGGACATTGGTCGGGGGGGTGAAGCCCCCATGGGGGAGAGTTTGGCACCTGGAACACCCCTGAGGAGGCTCCCAGGGGCTCGCACCGGGCTCCCCTGCAGGTCAGGGACACAAGCCCACCCACACGGGAAACACATCGCATGCTGTTGGTGGGGTGGGGGGACTCTCCTTTCAGGGTGGGGGCTGGGCACAAGCAGAAAGGGGCTCCCTCTTTCTACTCTTCTGTGATCACCCAGAGAGTGGCCAATGCCATTATCTCTCAGAGGAAGAGCAGAATGACCACCACCCGCTGGGCAGCCTTGACCCGGTCAGGAGGCAGGGGCCAAGCTGCCTGTTCTGCATGGTTCTGGGGATCAGCCTCTGTTTTTCTGGGAGTGTCTGTGGATGGCTAGAAATTTCTCCCAGATTCTTCTGAAAACACTTGCGCACGTGGCAATTTCCGTGGCTCCGGGCATGTGGGAACGTGGCATGTTTTGATAGTGAGGGTGAGCCAACCCCACACAGGCCTGGGCGCTTTTCCTGTTGTTTCTGGCGCAGGGCGGGAGGGTCCAAGAGAGCGTCCCAGAACCTCCGTCGGGCCTCTCCGAGCGCAGCCCTGAGCCGTAGCCCCAGGAGACGTGTTCCTAATGCCCGGAATCTGTGAGTGCGACCTTTCTAGGAAAAAAGATCTTTGTAGATGTGATCGAATTAGGGACCCCAATATGAGATTGTCTTGGGTTCCCCTGGGGGGGGACTTACATGGTGTCACAAGTATCCCTATAAGGGACACGTGGGGCAGAGACATAGAGGAAATGCCACCTAGGACAGAGGGGGAGGGACACGGCCGCCAGCAGCCACAAGAGCTGGAGGTCCTGGCTGGATCCCCCCTCAAGTTCTGGAGGGAGCACAACCCCACTCACACCTTGATCTTGGACTTCCAGCCTCCAGATCTGTGTGAGAATAAATTTCTGCTGTTTCAAGCCCTCCGGATGGTAGCAAGTGAACACAGCAGGGTTACGCGGAGGAAAAGGAAAGCACACACGCAGTGCTCGCCTGAAGAGCCCTGCTGCCCGGCAGCTCCCCGCTGGACACCCCCAGGAAGAAACGGCCCCACATGCGTTGAGTGTCCGGCGCTCCCCTCTGGAAGTCAGGAGCGTCCCCTGCCCCCGTTGTCCTAGCCCTGCCCCTCCCCACAGCCCCAGCGACAGGGCAGTGTTGACATTTCCAGCCTCATTCTGAGGACTGAGTCCTTTGGGTGGGTGTTGGGCTCCTGGCCACCCCGCAGCCCCTTGCCCCTTGCACAGGCCGGTGGGGTCTGCAGGCAGCCTGTCTCTGTGCTTTGGTTACAACTCACCGTAGTGCACTTTCCGGCTACCCTGATCTGGCAGGGGCAAGGCAGGCCAGGGGCTGGGACAGGTGTGTTCACCTTGGGCGTCCGTGCGGAATAAGGCTTGCTTGGCAGGAGGAGGCTGGCCTGGTCCCACCCTCGCCTGGTGTCTGATTCCAGGTGGAAGGGCAGACAGTCGCCATGATGGTCTCACCTGGTGTGATGCCGTCCGTGTCCGTGCACAGTGCCGCATGCATCAGGGCTCGATTCCTATGGACACCCGAGCTACGCTCCATCATACGGCCACACCACACTTTTAAAGACCTGTTAACCTGTTCAAAGACATGTGGGTTGTTTCCTCTTTGGGCTCTTCCAAATGACGCTGCTACAAAAACGGGTGCACACGCTTTCCTCCGGCTGTTCTGTTTCTTCTGAGCGTGTGCCGGCACTGCTGGTTCCCATGGTAACCCTACAGTCAACGTCTCAAGGAGCTTGCCGACAGCCTTCCCTGCGGCTGCACCATTCACGTCCCCAGCAGCACGTGGAAGGTGGACTCTGGCCACCCTGGTGGGTGTGAAACAGAGTCCCCTTGTGGTTTTGACTTGCATTTCCATCTCCAGGTGACTCTGGGAACTCCAGATACATCGTGGTCTCCTGCGTGGGCCTGGGGCTGTCCCGTCTTCCATCTGCAGATGGGACTGGGACAGCCCTCGCCCGCAAATCCTGGTGCAGACAGGAGAATGTATCCGGGAGAGATATTCTGGGAAGCCACGGAACCAAGGGCTCCCACGCTGCCAGCTGGTGACCTGGTCTGCCACTCCGTCCCCAGGAGCATCCGAGACACTTTCCTTTTGATAAAACCGAAACCACACTTCACGGCAGTGAGGAATGTCCCAGGAGACATTAGTCCATGTCTGGAAACATTTTCAATTGTCGTGACCAGTGGGGATGCCATGTGTCTAGTGGAAGAGCCCAGGGATGCTGCCGGACTCCCAGAGTGCCCGGGCCCCAGGCCACAGAGTCATTGTCCCCTCGTGCCTGGGATGCTGGTTTTGAGAGGCTCCATCGCCTGTAACATCAACCCACCTATTTTTTTCATTGAACATCTTCCTAGGAAGTCCCTTTCCGGGTGTTCTAAAGGTCATGATTTGCAAAGAAGATCAAAAACCTTGGGTGGTGAGTCCAAGTTCCCATGTGTGACCCTGTCACTGTAGCGCCCCCCCCCCAAGCCTGCTGAATCATCCCCATCAGGAACTAGACTTCCCATGGGGGGTGCTTCTAGAGGCCCCTTCTTCTTCCTGGCCCACCCCCACAAAGGCCATCGGATTGAGCCCCAGGGACCTCCCTGTGCCCCACTCTGCCTGCTCCCTCCCTCCTGCCCATCAGCAAACACCCCCTGAGAACACTCCCCCTTCCACCAAACCCGGTCCTCCCAACCCTTCTACTTACTGGAGTCTGAGAGCCGCACACCTCCATAGACCCCGGGTTACAGCTCTGCAGTGGCTTTCTCTCTACTTTGCTAGGGACTCTAGACCTTGGCCTTGCTCTTTTGTTAAGTGGACAGTGGGACCTTTAGCCAATACTGTATTGGTGAAAACTCTTGGTGCTTTGTAAATCCCACAGGCGGGGTCAGGGATTGAGGTCACCATGGGAACCTGATTTCAGATCACCCGCCTGTGAAGGGGCCGGTGTCCATGGGGTACTCAGTGCGTGTGGGGTGAGCACCGGTGCCGCTTTGCCCGGCTGAGCGGCTCAGCCATGGAAGCCATCACCAGCGGGGCTGGCACTCTGGCCCTGGACTACTGGAGCCAAGAGCAATGGCCTGAGGCTGAAGTGTCACCTGCTGTCCCCACACCCCCACGTGCTCTGCTCAGGAACCACCTGCTGACTCCCCGTGTAGGAGTCACTTCCCCAGGACCAGCCTGATCATGGCTCACACTGATGGAGAACTCTGGGGCTCCTTGTGACTCAAGGATAAAAGCAAAGCCTCTGTATCCCCCCTCACCTGCCTCCCTTCTCCCATCTGCCCCGACCCTGCTCAGTCCCACCTCCAGGCCTTCGCACGGCAGGGTTGTTCCCCAGCCCTGCCTCAGGGGCACAAGACCTATGTATGCCTCAAGGCTGCGATGCTGGGGGCTCCCTAGTGTCCCTACCCCCAGACCTGACCCTGCCCTGGCACAAACACAGTTGGAACAGACTTGGCCCCCCTGTCTCCCCACATTCTCTGGGCCTGTGAGTCCTCGGTAGACCATCCCACCCTCCTTCTCCTCCTGAGTCCTCAGACCTGGGAGGGGACCTCTGGGCTGTGAACCCTGGCCGGGAGCCCTGGGAGGTATTGAGGAGGTTGATGGGGCAGATGCAGGAGGTGCTCTGTGGGAGGCGACAGGCAGGGGAGGGGAGGGCTGCTGCTTCCGCCCACTGGTCTGGGGCAGGCTCCTGGGGCTCCGGTTCTGTACTAGGGCGGCAGCGCGGCCGGTCGCCGCTCCAAGCCTCCTGACGATTAAGAAGGGGTCCCGCGTCCCTCCCCAGCTCGCGCGAAGCCCCCGGAGGGAAAGAGGGAGAGGCGGTGCCGCTGTTCCTAGGAGGCGGAGCTGGGCCAGGGGGTCGGGGGAGCCCGGGACTGAGGGGCGGGAGGCTGCGAGGTGGGACCCGGCTGGCGGCGGTCCGGAGTCTGTGGGGCGGGAGCGGGGGCAGCCTCGGGGTGGAGCCGGGGGCCGCGGGGAGGGCTGGGAATGGGGGGCGGCGGGGGCCGCGGGCAGAGGCGCCCAGCAGCCGGCGCGCGGGGGTGGCTCAGGTCCAGACTCCGCCGCGGCGCGCTCATCTTCCTCCGCGCTTTCCAGCTGGTGAGTGGCCGCTCGTGCTCGGGTCCCGCGGTCCCAGCGCGCGGGGTGCGGGGAGGGCGGGGTCTCCCGCAGGGGACGGTCGGAGCCGCGGGCTTCTGGGGCCGAAGTCTGCCGCGGCCCGGGAAGGGTAGGGAGCCAGCGTCCTGCCCGCGACCCCGCTGGCCCCTGAGGCCAACCTCCGTGCCCCGCTGGGCGTGGGCGCCCGTAGGGAAGTGGAGGCCGCCGCGGGGACCCGAGCGCCGGGGACAGGTGCTGCCGGGGCAGGTGCCAGGGAGCGGCTGGAAAGGACCCGGGCGGAGCAGAAGCCTCCGGACGGGGCTCCTGTGCATGAGCGCGCGCTCCCTTTCCAAAGCCAGCGCCAGGCCCTGGGTGAGCGGCGCCGGCCCATTTCTAAGGCCCGGGAGCCTGGGGGTGGGGATGTGCTTGCGAGTTCCCGAGTGTATGTTAAGGGTGTGTGAGCGCGGCCCTGTCCCCTTTGGCCCGGGAGGATGGGGCCCCCTCGCCCTTTCTCTGTCCTGGAGAGATGGGGAGGAGAAAAGACTGGCAAGCCGACGCCCAGAGTTGTACCTGGGACCCTTCTGTGTTGGGGATTAGCTGCTCCCCTGGATCCAGAGCTTTGCCAGAGAACTTGGGCACCCCCCACCCCCCAACCCTGCCCCGGCCCCTTCCATTTTGCCCCAGCCGCTCCCAGTCGTTCCGAAGCCCGAGGCATGGCGTGGGGGTGATGGAGTGCTAAACCGAGGTCCCAGGCTGCAGACCTGGGGAGTAGATGCCCAGGAGCCCTGGGGTCTCCCATCTTAGAAAAGAAATGGTGTTTTGTTGAGGCCAGGCTATGGGCTTCTGGCTCTCCAGGGCAGGGGCCTTCCTCCTCCGGAAGCTCGGAGACCCAGAGAGCATGACGTTTGAAGCAGAAAGTCCTCGCACGCATGGCATCCTGTCCTTTGGCTGTCCTTTGCGTGGGGGTGAGGGTTGGGGCAGAACCGGCAGGGGGCTTTGAAACAACCAGGAGGCCCCTATGGAGCCAGCGCCCACGCTGGGCGCGCGCCCGAGCTGTAGGGTCTGTGTCGGGAGCACAGGCCGCACACCTCCAGTCCGGGGTGGGCCTGGACCCTGGAGGGCACGGCCAGCGGTGGCCTGTGCAGGGACTGGGAGGAGCTGGCAGGCGGCCCAGAGTCTCCCCTGAGTGCGTGGCACGGCAGGGGGTGCTGGGGAGAAGCATGAACCCCAGCCCTTTGATTAGGGTGATGTGGTCAGGAGAGGAGGCTGGGGCTCAGGACGTCACGTCATTCTGTGTCGAGAACAGGTGGGGCTGGCAGGCTGTGCCCGGGAAGGCTGTGGTGTGCACGCACGTGTGCACGGCTCATTCTCCTTGCGTGGCAGGGTCCCCCATCACAGCGCAGGCCCTTCGCGCTTGGGCCCCCCACGCCCTGCAGAGCTTTGCCTCTCTTGCAGATTGCTTCACTCCCCCTCCCCCACCACACTCGTCTGGGCCTGGCCAGGCTTCCTCTGCCCACCCAGGCCCTGACCCCTCAGGCCCGGGTTTGTGGGGCTGTCCTCTGTGGGGCTGGCCAAGAGCTCCAGGTCCCAATCCCCCACCTCTGCTGGGCAGGGCTGGGGTCTCAGGAGGCAGGGAGAGGCAGGATCGCTGCCCTCAGGCGCCTGTCTCTTTCCTCCAAATCTGTAAAACCGAGGAAGTTCTGGGCTCCGGGATCCGAGCCCGGATGGGAGCTACTGCCTGCCCCCCAGCGATGGGGCGCATGAGGGGCTGGGCCATGGGCTGGCGCAGGGCGACCTCTGGGCAGAGACGGCCTCTCCCGTGCCCGGGGTTAGCTCCGCAAACACCTGAAGGGCTGTGTGGTGAGCCAGGAGATGGGGGTGCTGGGGAGGGGGCTTCGTTTCTGCTCGTCCTTGTCCCCTGAAAACTCGCTGCTACAGTCTCCCTTCTGTACCGTGACTCGCAGCCCTACTGTGCGCTTCCTTCTCTGAGGGAGTTCTGCTGTCTCTTCCTGCGGGTGGAGCCTCCAAGAATTCTTTTTGCATTTCTAAGATTTACGTATTTATTTGAGAGACAGAGAGAACCTGAGCAGTGGGAGGGGCAGAGGGAGAGGGAGAGAGACTGTCAGGGGACTCCCCACTGAGGGCTCAATCCCAGGACCCTGAGATCATGACCTGAGCTGCTGGAGAACTGAGTCGCCAGGCGCCCCTGCGTGGGTAGTTCTTTAATTCTTCCTGGCCTTTGCTAGCCGTGACCCAGTCCTGCTTCAGGTGCTGGGAGAGGAAGCCCCAACCTGATGCTTCCTTTGGTTCCCATTTTTGGGGTGCTGTGAGGGGCGTCCCGGGACCCTTCTGGTGAGGCTGTGCTAAGGACTCGGACTGACACAGTGTCCGTGACACTCAAGTGCTTTCGGGCTGAGCTGATTTTCAGGTTCTGGTGGCCAGAGGGCACGCGGATGCAGATGCTCCTTCCTGACGGGGTCCCAGAGCCCCCAGCACGGTGGCGGGGCCCTCAGGGTGGGTTGGGGGAGTGGGGGTGGGACCTACATTTTGGAAGATCAGTGCAGGCTCTGGGAGCTACGCTGAAGCGTGAGTGTCCTCTCTGTCCTGAATTTCAAGAACCATAAGGGGTGGCGGGGGGCAGGCAGGAGGCCAGGCACCAGCTGGTGAGCGGCCTGGGCCTTCCGGGGCCACTCTCTGTGGGGAGGACACACGGCTTGGAGGCCCTGCTGAGTATCCCCCCCTCAGGCACAAGCTTGTGATGGGGATGGATGCCCTGGGAGGGGACAGACAGACAGACTTGCCTGAGCACATGGCGGCAACACTGGGGTCTGTCCATTGGGCAGTTGGGTCTCTGTGCACCCTGCCCGGCGTGTCCACAGCCCTGAGTCAGCCCTCCTCCCCCCTTCTTGGCCTGCTAGTGCCCTCTGACCTCCGTCCCCTTCCTGGAAGGCCACCAAGCAGGAACAGCCATAGTCCCAGGGATGCCCCCTGTGGTCCAAAACCGTGGGCACAGAGGACACAGGGCATGGTCAGGGAGGCCGAAGTTGGACAGTAGGCACCTCAGACGGGAGGGGACAGGGGGCCCATGGTCTGCCCAGCAGCTGCCTGGCCCCCTCCTCTTTGCTCTGAGGGCGTCCCTGTGAGGGGATGGGCCCGGCCCACGGGTCCCACCTGCCCACTGGGGTCTCAGACTCCAACTGAAGCCTTCTTAGCTGCAGTGACGGTGCCGCACGTCCTTCCAGACGTGTACTGACCACTCGAGACCGTGTCGGCTACAGACCCCTCATCCTGTGCAGGACAAGCAGTGGGGAGTCTAGTGACCGGCCGGACCCCGCAACACCCGCTGGGCATTAAGAACGAAGTGGGGACAGAAGGTGGGGGCTTGGCTGGCCCTGGTTCTCCTCAGAGACTGCCTGCGTCTCAGGAGATGATGCCTGTCACCTCCTGGCCTGGGGGGGTGCTGGTCTGGAGCTGCCCATCCCCCGCGGGCCTGTGGGGCGGGAAGGCTGTGGCATGCGGCAGAGCAGTGCAGAGTGGACCCGTGTCCTGCCCTTGAGCCGCTGCCCAGTCCCCCCGGCCGCTGTTTCCCAGGATGGACCCCAGCCTCTGCCGGCACACTTGGAATGTCCGCGGCCAGAGACTGGAAACAGCTGCCGCCGCCCCTTTGGAGCCATACGCGGGAGCCGGCCGCACCCCAGATGCAGCCCGGCCGCTGTTTAGGAGGCTGGTTGGAGCCCCGCAGGCAGCCGGGGTGGGGGCAGGCCCAGGCGCTCCTGTGGGGGTCAGGGCGTTTGTGAAGTCCACGAAGGCCCACCCCGCTGGGCTCTGTCTGTCCCTCACTGCAGTGAGGAGCAGTGTGGCGCCTGGAGACCCGTCTGGCCTGCTTGCTCATGGTTCCAGCCCACCAGGCTGTGGGAGGGACCGGGAGGGGGCTTGCTCGGAGAGGCTCTCCGCCGGGACTCGGCAGGTGGCCCCCACACAACCCATGCAGCTGAGTTGGCTCTGGGTCGGGGACTGGCTATCCCCAGGCCGGTGGCACGCTGGCGCACAGTGGGGCCATAGGGGAATGGTGGAGTGCGGCCAGGAGCCCTGCCAGGATGCTGTCCCCTTGCTGCCGCCATTGTGCCAGGGTGTGGCCCGTCCCCTCCAACCCTTGCTGGACATGCCTTGTCTTGCATGGGTGGGAAGGTGCTGGGTGCGGTGGGTCTGGCTGCGTGTGCTCCTGGGTACGGTCTGGTTTCTCCCAGTGATGGGCCAGGGCCGCAGAATGGCTGAAGGAACGTACGGACGCGTGTGCGCCTGCTGGGGCCAGGACTGCACTCAGAGCCGGTAGGTCGCCCCTGCGGATTAAACTTCACGTTCCTGGGGCGCCCAGCGGGCTCAGCGAGGGGGGCACGCCACTGTTGACCTCAGGGTCGTGAGCCCCGCGCTGGGCGTGAGGACTACTAACAAAAGAGAAAGAAAGCAAGGCCTTAAAAACCATCGAGCTCCGCGGAGGTCTGTGAGTGCCTCTGCTGGTCCTCTGTTGGCTGTGCCCGCAGGGCTGGAGAGCAGGAACGGCCACGGTCCGTGGAGTGAGGGGAGAGCCCAGCAGACGGGAAGGGTGCTGACCGGAACTCCATGGGGCCTCAGCGCCCACTCCTGCCGAGAGTGCCCCAGAGCCGCAAGCCTTGGCCTCACGCGTCCTGCCCCAGGTTTGTGGCTGGGCCTGCAACCCAATGAGTTAGAGCTGCCCGGGGTTCCCACTCTGGGGATGCGGGGATCCAGGTTGGGGGATGGTGCTTGTCCAAAGACGGCCTTTCCAAGCAGAAGGGACACCCTCAAGGTGAGACTTGAGGGCCAGTTGGATGCGTTTGGAGATTTCTGTTGGAAGACCCAAGACCATTGCCGGCGCTGGGTGGTGGTGATTGGACGGGAGACGCAGGCGGGGGCTCTGCCGCCCTCAGGCGCCCGCGCTGCCTCGAGGTCGCTGCCCTGGAGCGGCAGGTGTTCGACTTCCTATGCTATCAGTGGGCGCCCATCCTGGCCACCTTTGTCCACATCGTCGTGGTCATCCTGGGGCTCTTTGGGACCATCCAGCACTGGCCTCGCTATGTCGTGGTGGTGAGTTTGTCGTGCTCCTGCAGACCCCCATGGGCAGGAGGGGCAGGATGACCAGTGGGAGGGTTCTGGCGGCATCGTGCCCTAAAAGCCACAGGAACATCCCGGAGAGTCCGGGATTCAGCCGCCGCAGCCTGAGCCCTGTCTGGGGAAGTCACCTCCAAACAGAGCTGGCTGGCTGCAGATTCGGGGAGCAGAGTCGCCCCTGCCAGTCCCCTCCCAGGGTGCTCTGGAAAGGCAGTTTGGCCCCCACAAAAGACCTGAGTTCACTTTCCCCACCCCTCCCCGTCTCGACTTCCCAGCTGTGTGGGCAGACGTCTGGGTCACCTGGGGCGCCTTCATTATCTGCTTCTTCCTGGAGGTGGGGGGACTGTCGAAGGTGGGTAAGTCGAGGGCTTGTGGCCGGGCCCCTGAGCATTATACACGGCTGCTTGTGGGTCACTGTCTCTCCTGTGGCCGGTTTGTGACCCTGGCCCTGGCCCTGGCCCTGGCTCCCAGTACAGCCCCGGGCCACAGAAGGGACTCATAAAGGTTGGGGGAAGACCTGTGATTTGATGGGTAGACGGGGGCTGTGGGCAGTGCGGGCAGTGGGCTTGGAGGAGGGCTGGGGAGCAAAGAGGTGCAGGGGGGCACCTCGAGGGGCAAGTTCTTTCAGATGCTGGTAAAGCCCACCTCCCTCTCCCGGGCAGGCGGGCACCCCCTCCAAGCCGCGGTCTGCAGGAGTGGCAGTTTTAGCTCACCCGAAGCTGAGAGCCAGGGGTGCGGGTCGGGCTGGACCGCCGCTCTGCCGCGGGGCAGACTGGCCGTTGCTTTGCGGGGCCACAGCTGGGGCAGCAGAGCAGGGAAGACAGACGTTAGTTCCAAACCTAAAATGACAATGGTGACCAAGGACATGAAGGAGGGGCCGAGAGCACTGTGAGAACACACCCTCAGGGTCTGACCTGGGCAGGGAGGCCTTCCTGGAGGAGGGGGTGTATGCAGGGTAGGGGGCCAGAGCAAGCAATGGGAGGCCTTCTTGCAGGGGAGTGACGAGCGGGCCTTGGGGTCCCTGCCTCCCTTGGCTGGAAGGCAGGGCACCCCTCCCCCTTCACAGGGGCCCACACTGGGCTGTGAGGGGTGGGTGGGCCGTGTCCCTGCTGCTCACCTGGTCCCACCCCCACTGGAGGGTGAGCAGCGAGCTCCTGACCTTCAACCTCTCCCGCACCGCTCCTGGTGGCATGAGCACGGCCCGGGCTGCCCGCGTGAGGAGCCACAGGCTGGTCTTGGGTCCCTAGACGGCCTTGGTGCCAGGCATCAGCTGCGCCCTGGGGGCATGGCTACGCTGAGGCCCTGCACGGGGCCCTGCAGTGGGGGGGGCAGGGCAGGAGAGGAAGCGGGAAAAGGGGTGGGAGAGGGGCTTACAGGTAAGGAGTCACCCCCACCCCCATCTGTCCCTCAGGCCACTGGAGCCTCAGTGTGCTGCTCTGCAAAATGGGTTCGGAACGGGCTCCAGCCCCAGGGTGGGCACGAGGGTGGGAGAAAGACAGAGCCCGAGGCTCTGTTGATGCTGTCGGTGGGTTGGGACCAGAATGAAGGTGTTTGTCTGTCCCCTGCTGGCCCTGAAGCCTCATCACAGCCCCTCCAAGCCACACAGACACCTGACATGAGGGGGCAGAGAGGCCGCTGGGCTGCACCTGCTGTGTTGATAGGGGTTGTGACCCCATGAGTACAACTACAGGATGCCCAGTGCCGTGTGAGTTTCAGATCAGCAAGGACTACGTTTCAGCATTGCGCGCTCTACGCGGGATTTGTGACGTACACGACATCCGTGGTTCATCGTGTATCTGAAATTCGCACTTAAGTGGGTGTCCTGTATTTTATCTGCAAGCCCTGAAAGGAGAAGTGTTTTAATGCAGGGGCCAGGCGTGGGCAGGAGTATCTCAGGCCTCAGGAGCTGGGCAAGCGCCCGGCCCCCTCTGCCCCTCCAGACTGGGGACTGGGGACTGGGGACTGGGGACTGGGGAAGCTGCCGGGACAGACTCCGGCCATAAACCAGTGGCTTCTCCAAGCCCGTTTCTCTTCTGCGACCCAGACGGTTAGCTCCCCGCACCCTCCCCACCATGGAGGTCTGGGCACTTGGCTTCTGACCCCCATGGAGGGGCTCTGGGACTAGATGGGTGGGAGGGAGGAGGATCGAGGCCCCAGCTTCGTGGGAAGCGGGGGTCCTCTGCAGGGCGCCCTCCGCAGGGCGCCCTCCGCCATCTGCATTCAGGCCCGAAGCACCAAGTCTCCTGAAGCCCGTGAGGGGGCGCCGGGAGCTACTCCTACCCACACTCGGGAACCCCACTCTGAGGGGAGAGTCTGAACTCCGCTGCAGACTGCTGCTTGGCGCCCGTGCCTCTGGCAGGCTGCCGTCGGGTGGGGCACATGGTTCGGGCACACGGCGTGGCTGAGGTCCATGTCTCATCCTCCTGTGCCTGCCTCGTGTCCCTAGCGTGTGGACGGGGAACGGAAGCCCAGTGAGAGTGCCGCGCGGGAAGCGTCTTGCTGGAGGGTCTGCAGGAGCTGGTGGCTGCGGCTGTGACCTAGGATCCTGGAACATCACGGCTGGAGACAGTGACTCTGTGGGTCGGGAGTCTAGGAATGGCTTAATCGGCCGGTGCTGGCTTGAGATCACTCACGAAGCCTCCGTTGGCGGAGGCTTTGGTCACCTGAAGGCTGGACCGAGGCTTCAAGCGCTGGTTCCAAGGGGGTCCCCTTGTGTGCACCCCCCAGGGCTGTTTGGGTGTCCTCACCACGGGGCGGCTGGTCCCGCAGGGCAAGCAGGTGGAGAGGGACGGGCAGCTGCATTGCCTCTGAGACCCTGTCTTGGATGTCACACTTGGTCATTTCCGGAGGATCTCGGCGTTTGCACAGGTCAGCCCTAGCCAGGGTGGGAGATGGCCTGCAGGGCATGAGCTCTGGGGAGATCCACCAGGATGGCCCTGCAGCTTCTGCAGGAGCCCAGGCTCTCCCTGCTATTGGTTTCCTGCAGTGACAAGGCAGACGGGGCCCAGGTGCCTCCCTTTCTTCCAACAAGGCCCAACCTTTCTGGATTGGAGCCCTAGGGAGGCCCTTTCTCCCCATCATCTCCTCCAGAGAGATAAAGACCCATCTGAAGAAGAGGAAGGTGGAAGCCCACAGTTTTACTTAAGGCCCGGAAACTGGCTGCAAGATGCTCATACCCAGAAGAGGCCATCGAGGGGTGGGGAGGAACCCCATTCCAGGAGGGGCCCAGGAAGGGCACCTGCCCCATGCCCTCTTTCGGGGCTTAGGTGGCTGTGGACACAGCTGTCTGGTCAGCAGAGCCCAGACTGGCTTTGACCATGAGCATATGGCCTCTGTATTCTGGAAAGCATGGCCCCATCACCAGGCCCCTCAAAGCTGGGGCTGGGAAACCCCCTGTGGGCTGCAACCCCTTCTTCTCTCTCAGAGCCTCCAGGAGCGTCCTCTAGAGGCTGCCCCCGGGCCCAAATGGAATGGGTGTCCCTCCTCCAGGTGTCACCTTCGGTGGGCTGCGTACCCTGTGGGTCTGGAGCTTGTCCTGAGCTCACACACCCAGAGGCAGAGCCTGTTACAGGGATGCTGTCTGGCCGAGGGTGCTGCTCAGCAGGGGGTCTCTCAGGGAACTCGTCCTTTTCGGTGGGGGGGGTGTCTTATCCACGGATGCGTGTGTGACACAACGAGACTGGTTGTGAGTAGCAGAGGCAGAGGTTGGGGATCATGGAAGGAGCACGAAGAAACAGACTGTGGACTCCGAGGTGGTCAGACAGCCTGGAGGGCCCTGGAGGAAGGGGAGGTCAGGGAGCTCCTCCAAGGGCAGCTGGCCGTGCAGCCATGTGCAGGCACTTCCCTGTGTGGGGAAGGGAGAGGCACTGGAGGAGCTGGGCCATTGTCTGTGAGGCCCCTGGAGCCGGAGTCCGTGCTGGGCTCCTTCCTGAAAGGGACACCAGCTGCTCCATGCGTGGCCAGGCCACGCCAGCTGGGCCGGTGGTTTCTGGCTTTTCAACGCTTTAGTCTCCCAGGGACACCGTAACAAAGTACTATGACAGGCCACTGGAAACATTTGTTTTTCTCCGTTCTGGAAGCAGGACTCCAAAATCAAGTTTCCGTAGGGTCGGTTCCTGCCAGGGGCTCGGGCAGAGGGTCTGTCCCAGCCTCCAGTGTCGGACGTCCCCACCGGCAGACGTGGCTCTGTCTTCATACAGCCTTCTTTCTTGTGTTTTGTGTGTCGGATCTCATCACTTTTCCTTAAATCTCAGCATCTGGGGTGGCCTCGTCTTAACTTTGTCGTCTCTTCAAAGAGTGCTTCCAAATAGGACCGTATTCATAGGTCTTGGGGGTGAGGACTTGATCATGTATTTCTTTTTTTTTTCTTTTTTTTAAAAGATTTTATTTATTAATTTGACAGACAGAGATCACAAGTAGGCAGAGAGGCAGGCAGAGAGAGAGGAGGAAGCAGGCTCCCCGCTGAGCAGAGATCCCGATGCGGGGCTCGAACCCAGGACCCTGGGATCATGACCTGAGCTGAAGCAAGAAGCTTAACCCACTGAGCCACCCAGGTGCCCTGATCATGTATTTCTGAGGCTACAATTCAACCCACGACAGCAACTAAACAGTTCCGCGGGGTCACACAGATGGCTTCTGGCTCCTGGAGGACACGCGTGGCAAAGCGCTGCCCCCTTGGAGACCAACCCAGGCCCCTTTCCGAAGCTGTGTGTCGTGCAGGCTGTGTGGGTGGTGCAGGGCCAGGTTAGGCCCGGGACAGGCCCAGCCGCAGGCTTTGCTGGCCCTGGGGAGGCCGGGCAAGGAACCTCCTGACCTGATTGTCCAACGGAACCCACTTGCTCCTGTCCTGCCTCGCTTCCACCACAGGACCCAAGGCCTACCAGCAAGGAGCCAGGTGGCTTTGCCCCAGGACCTTGGAGTGTGTGTCCAGGTGAGCCTTGAACCTCACAATGGAGTCCAGTCTGACTAGTGCTTCTCCAGCCCTGGGCAGTGCTGAGGCCCTGGGTCTGGTGGGCGCCGCCTTCGTGAGCCACTTGAGCCCCGTGTCTCAGCTTCCTGTTCTGTGGCCTGGGAAGCAGGGGGGAAGGACCTGGTGGGGGAGGTCAGGTCAAGGCTCTGGTGAATGTGCTTGCAGGAGGAGCTCAGTCCGTGTTGGCCAGTAGCTTCATGAACACCGCAAAGGACACGCGGAGCAGCCCGGGTGTGTCCGCCGTGTCCCTGGAGGGAACTGGTCAGATCTGGAGGCTCCTGACTTTGCTTAGTGTAAGCAGTGGTGTCGACATCCATGTGTCCAGGGGGGTTCACAGGACAGAGGTTCGGCATCCAGCAGCTGACTCTAGAAATTAAATTCTGAACCTTGGGCAACACTTGGCTGCTCGTGGTGGTCCACATGCTGTGTTTTGGCAGCTCAGGTGGCCTGCACACTTCCGGCATTCCCTCCTCTCTGGTTTTTATAGGCCCAACGGACGATGAGACTGGGGCATTTGGGGTGCTGTCCCCACGGCCAGAAGCCAGAGCCGCCCTTCCCTCTGGTGCTGCAGACCTCACTCACTGATACAAAGTGAGGGTCATGGTTACCTGAAAATGCGTGGGAACCCAGGTGGCTTCCTCGAAAGGAGAAAGAACCGGCTTGGCAAGGACACTCCTCCATACGTTTACAGAATTTTTAAAAAGGTAACGCAAAGGAAACTGGGGAAGAACAAATGAAGACTCCTGGTGGGAGTTTCCAACATGCTGCTGCTGGTGGGAGGAGGGTTCAGTGTAGCGATGGGAGAGATGGATCCATTGGGTTGCAGGGATGGACTTTCTTTCATGAAATGTGAGATTCTAAAGACTGGTTCGGGGGCGCCTGGGTGGCTCAGTGGGTTAAGCCGCTGCCTTCGGCTTGGGTCATGATCTCGGGGTCCTGGGGTCGAGTCCCACATCGGGCTCTCTGCTCAGCGGGAAGATTGCTTCCCTCTCTCTCTCTCTCTGCCTGTCTGTCTGCTTGTGATCTGTCAAATAAGTAAATTTAAAAAGTTTCTTTAAAGACTGATTCGCTGGTACGTGCTTTGCACCCCCAGGAGCCAGCCCTCTGATGATTGTTCTGGAGGGCTTGGAGGGGCGAGCCCTTAGCTGGCTGGCCTGCGGTCTGGCTGGTGAGGAGAGAACCTGCCATGGAGGCAGAAAGCCTAGTGCTGGTGGAGCGGGGTCTGCAGGTACCATGGGCTTCTGGTAGCTTCGGGGAGCAGCTGGGAGTGGGGTGCAGGGAACAGACAGGAGGTGGGAAGGCAGAGGTGGGGTCATGGGGTGTCCTTCCCCAGGACCCTGTGGAGGAAGAGAGTGGGGGTGGGTGGGTGGGAGGAGACTTCAGCACCACGGCCAGCTCCAGTCCGGCCCTTCCTGGGAGGGACACCAGGTTCCCATAAAAGTTCCAGAGGACTCCTCAAGCTTCCCTCTTGAGGGGGAGGAGACCGGCTTGTGGCATCGAGGGGGGACTGTTGGGCCTGATCTGTGTGTGAAGATACCACGACCCAGAGCTTACATAAACCCCTCAGGTCTCACCGTCGCAGATGGAGGGCCGGCCGTCCCCGGGGAGGCAGCTGGAAATGCTGTCCTTCCCCTTGCTTCCAAGACCGTGCTGCTGGCCACCTTCCTGTCCACCCCATGCCATTTCTTACCCCACCCTGGGTTGTGCTAGTCTCACAGAAAGACCCCACCACACTCTCAGAAGATCTGCTGTGCCGTCTCTCCATAGCAGGCCCCCCTGTGAAGCACCTTTTCTCTTTGTCCCCCCGACCAGTCAGGATCCTTGCAAGACCGAGGTGGTGCCCTTTGGTTGGGTTAATGCCCAGGGGCTGGTGAAGAGGCTGTTCTAAGTCTGGGGGCCACGCGAGGGACAACACAGCGTATCCCACTCCCCTGGGGTGTGTAGGCACGGAGCCGTTGCCCTCTGGCCCGCAGGGGTGTGGGGAGGAGTTACATCCAGGCAGAGCTCATTGGAGCTGTCCCCCTGCCCCTGGGATGCAGAGCTGCAGAGAAGGGACAGAGGGGTCCACGCTTTGTTTCTCTCCTTCCTTCTCCTGCTGGGCTCCCCATTGGCTGACCCAAGTAGGAGGACACTGGAGCATGGACACCATCCACACCACAAGGGGTGGGGAGTGTGGAGCAGGGTCAGGTGCAGCACCCCCAAGCCACCGCCATCAGACTCCTGCTCCAAGCTGCATCCTTGGGGTGGAGACCACGGCTTGGTATGGGAGATGCTCGGATGCCTGACAGCATGACCTCACCATCCTCAGTGGCCTCGCGGCTTCCCAGCATCTGTGGAGGAGGCTGGCTTTGCTTCCCTGGACAGAGCCTCCCAGGTGAGCTGGGGCTGCCAGCCTCTCCCAAGGCCCTGTGAGCACACAGGGCCGTGGGCATTTCCTGGGAACCTCTGGCCCTGTGGCACTGGGATGCGTGCTAGAAACAAGCAGTCCTGCTCAGGGCCCATCCTGGGCTCTGGCTGCGAGTCAGGGCTGGTCCCCTCATTCCCATAAGGAGGATGCAGCTCCCCGACGGTGTGAATGCCACCCTCGGGAGGTGTTAACCCTTGGTTACATCGCCTGGGCCACATGAGTGCAGAGAGACCGGACCACAGGCAGTGCCAGCCCCCTCCGTCTCAGCTGGAGCCCTTTCTCCCACAGTGGTCCTGGTGTCTCGCTGTCCGTGGGGCACCTAATGCCCACCTGCCCTCTGCCCTGAAGTCCGAGTGTCCTCCCGTGGGCCTGGCTGGGGAGCCTCTGCCCAGTCAAGCCCCTAACTCCCTCAGGACAGCAGCCAGCCCTGTCCACTCTGTCCAGAACTGCCTGCCGAGCTGGGTCCTTGGCACCTGCAGCTGAACCATCCGGCCTGCCTGGCTCCGACTTCTGCAGCCGCGTCTGCATGTGGGCACCCCCTCCCCGAGAAGGAGAAAGCTGGTGGTTGGTTACGGCAAGAGGACCCCACAGTGATGGCCGGGCTGGAACTGGGGCGAGGGGTTCGGTCTGGGGGTCCATCGGCTGTGGTCGTGTCTCTGAAGGCTTCTCTCTGCACCTCAGCCTCCTGTTAAAGCAGGTGGTCACCTTCCGGACTCACCCACTGGCCAGTCCTTACCCCGCTCATACCCCCGCGAGGAAATCAGATGCCACTTGGAACATTGAAGCTGAGGAGGTCCCACAGACACGCTCTCCTTGTGCATTTTACAGATGAGGAAACCGAGGCCTGGCAGGGGCTGTGGCCTCATGGTCGGGACACCCTGGGGCTTCTGTCCCCCGTGCCTCGAGCTTGCCTTTTCCTCATCCCGGCCTCTCGGTGTCTTTCAGCCCCTGGCCTTCGTCTGCGCCTGCTACGTGGTCAGTGTTTCCACTGAGGAGGACAGCTGTAAGTGTGCAGCCCCCGGGCGCCCACAACAGCCTCTTGGTGACCTGGCCTGGACCGTCCAGGCCGTGGGCAGGGAGCAGAAGGTTGGACACAGAGGTGGTGACTCTGCGTTCTCCTGGACTTCTGCTGGCAAAGCCTGACACCTCACCTCTTAGGTGGATCCCCCTGCCCTCGGGGGTCCGTGTCTGAGCAGAGGGGAGGATGGCCCAGCCACCTAAGAACAGATGAGAGGGTCCCTGGGCTTTGGGCACCAGGGCTCAGCTCACACCCAAGCCCCCAGGTCCGAGGGCTCCCGGACTGCAGGGCAGGTCACACCACAGCCCCCACAGCAGCTGCAGGCAGAGGTTCAGCCCTCAGACCCGCAGAGGGGTGGGCTGCTCTGTCTCTCGCAGCCTGAGAGGCCGGGCCCTACTGGCTGTAGGGGCCCCATCTGAGCAGCACTTTTGCTTTCTGCTCACAGAGGGGGATCCCCTTGACCTTCCTCTGATTTGCAACATCTCAGGCACGCTTACCAGGCCTGGCTACCCCTGGCTCGGACACGATTTCCTGGAAAGACTCTGCAGAAGACAAGGCTGGGTGGGTTGGGCCTGGGTGCACCTGGGGGCCACTGCTCCCCTGGGAAGAGCCCTCTCTGGGGCCCGAATGGCTTCCTATACTGGGAGACCAGACTGGCTCTGGACCAGCCCCCAGGTTCCCCAGCTCTCACGCCGTGTGACCCCCAAACCGTCACTCAGACCAGTGCCGGCTGGGAGAAAACTAAGGGGATTTCGCATATTGGTTACATTAAAACGTCCGGCATGGGAGTCAGCCCTGCGGTTCAGAAATGCACCACCTCTGCCCAGCAAGCCCAGCCACCCGCCAGCCGCGCAGACACAGCTTCAAGGGGCAGGTGGCTGATGTTCGTGGACGTGGCGGAGGGCAGTGGTTGGGCCACAGTGAGGTGCCCCGCAGCCCTGAGGACCCAGACCGGCCCCGCAGGCTGCCTCCCCCTGCTGAGCTCATCAGTGTCCACCGGAACGTTCTGCCTGGGGAGTCACACTGTCCGTCCTCCAGAGGGACGTGGCCAGGCCTGGGCCAGGCCTGGGGCGGTGCCTGCGCTCCCCTTGGGGCCCCCCAGGCTCGCCCTGCCTCTGCCATCAGCACGCAGAGGTTTGTGGTTGGGCGTGCTCTCTGTTCTGCCATCTTTTCCATTGTTTGGGTCTTGTTTTCTTTCAGTGGATTTCATTGGTGGATTTGACCCACTTCCTCTCCACCACGTCAAGGAGAAGCCTTCCAGCCTCTTGTTCGAGCAGGCGCACTAGTAAGCATGGCCAGCAGCGCCCGCCCCTGGCTGGGCCTGGCTGGTTGGTTTAGCATAGCTGCGAGGCTTCTCTCCTTGTGGAAGCCTCACCAGGCATCCATCTGCCTATCGTCCATCCGTCCACCTATTCCTTGCTTCCCGAGATCGGCTCCGTGCTGGCTCTGTGCTGGGTGTGGGAGAGCCGAGGCTCTGGGGCATGGCCCCCGCCCGCTGGAGCTGCAAGCCCGGCAGAGTCCATGGACTTGGGTCTGAGACGGTTTTGTGCTGGGGGTGCTGGAGAGACCTCCTCGCAGGAGGGCGACGTCTTCTCGAGGGGTCTCACTGCGGCAGGAAGTTTGGGGTGTTGGTTTCTTCGGAGAATCAGACTTCTTTCCTCTTAAAAAGCAGTGTGCAGGACCCTGCATGCCCCCAGGCTCAGGATGGGGGTAATTGGGCGCTGCCCACCTCCTCTCAAGCAGCCCTTGCCAGGTCCCACATACAATCCTGAAACTTGGGGCCCAAGAACTGGGGTCCTTGTCATCGTAGAGCTGCGCTTCGCTTCCCCTTCTCCCATCCCACCGAGGCCCTTGGACACGATCCTGCCCTCGAGGCAACCCCTGTGACCCTCCCCTAGGGTCCCCCACCCTTTCGGCAGCCACACCGTTTCCGTCCTACAGGTGAAAGCCCATCTCAGCCAAGGGCCATCAGGGGTGGCAAGCGTCCCATCTCTGTGACAGGAGAGCCCTCGCTCAGGCTACCCAGCCTGGGCAGAGGATGAGAGCAGACTGCCCCGGGCATGCGGGGTTCTGGAGGGGTTCGCCAGGCTGGGAGGGCCTTGCAGGTTCTTCCTCCAGCCACTGGAGCCTGGGTGGCCCCTCACCCCACATCCCCAGCTTCGTGGCCCAAACCCTGCTGTCTGTAGACACAAGGCTGGGGTCCCAGAAGCCCCACCCCGGCCAAAGGCCAGGAACCCTCTGCTGTTGGGATGTTGTCCCTTTTGCATTTGGGGCTCTCCGAGGCAGAGGGGGCAGCTCCTGCTGATGGCTGACTACCCCAGCCTTCCCGCCCCAGTGCCAAGGGCTGCGGCTCAGGGCTCTCTGAGCTCTGCCCACCCCTCCCTTGCCCCCACAGGCCTGCGTAAGTGAGAAGCACCAGTCCCTTCTGCGTGTGACCTCCAGCCCCAAGGACCACCAAAGACTGCGGGGAGACTCCCTTGGCCTCCCTTCTGCCTCCGGGGTCAAGTGACCAGACACCAGCCAGGCCATCAGGGCCAGGTTTAACCTGGGGATGGCTACAACTTCAGAAGAATTTATAATTTCCTTTTTCTGGGAAAAAAAAAAAAAAAGGAGAGAAGACACAGAAGACTGCAGCAGCCCCGGGATCTCTGTTGCCCGCGCCCCCAGCTGGCCCGGCTGCCGTCTGACGAGCCCTCCCTGGGTGCCTACACCAGTCCTGCTGCATCCCACCCCCCAACCCCCTGCCCCAAGGTTGCATGCCCTGCTGCTGGGGGAGGGGTGGCTGCAAGGACTCTGAGACATGAAAGTGTGACCCCGCCACGAAGGTCAGTGTAAACCCACAGTGACCCCCACCACCACTCCGAGCAGCCGGGTTCCTGGTTAAACACGGTATACCCGGGCTGCTGTGAGCTGTCATCCAGGCAAAGTCCCTACCAGCTCCGGGGGCCGCTGATGGAGCCCTGGGGGGTGGCTGGGTGTGGCCAGGAGCAGAGGCCTCCTCTGTCCAAGAGCAGGGCCCTTCCTTGTCCTTGGCCATTGGTGCTGATCACAGAAAGGGTTTAAGCCCTGGTCCTACAGCATCCCCAGCGTGCCCCAAAGTAGAAAGTAGGACACTGCCCTGCAGACCTCCTTCCCCAAGAGGCAGGATTTGGTGGACATTTACAAGCTCAGTCTCAGAAGTGACCTGAGGCTAGGTGGCTTTAGAAGTCATCACAACGCTGAGAAGAACAAAATGAGGGAGAGGAGAGGGGACGGAAGGGGCCCCGCCGGGCACGAGGAGGACATGCCGGGAGATGTCTGGCCGCCGCCCTGCTGGTGAGCGGGTGGGGTGGGGCCGGCACATCTGGAACAGAGGCTGCTGAGTGCGGTCCAGGGAAAACCCACTTTACTGTGAATCTCCAAAAGCACCCGAGCATCAGAAAACCCAGCTTTAGACCCACCCCCTTCGCCACGACGTCTGCAGCTCCCTTCCACCCTGGTCTGCGGCTGGGGACTGGGGAGGATGAATGGGCTATGCCCTGTTGGCTTGTCCACGGACCAGGGACCTCAGCCTGCAGGCCCTCCCTCCCCAGCCACTGGAGCCCCCCGCAGGTGTTCGGAGAGATGGGGGAGGGGCAGAGAATCCCTTGACAACAAGGAGGCCAAGCTTTCTGCCAACTGTAAAAATCAAAGGTTCACGCTCCCCTCCCACACCTGTCACGCACTCCCACCTGGCCGCCCCTCCTCATGGCAGTGCACCGCTGGAGCTCCCAGCTGGACAGGCAGCCTTATTCCCCCCCCCATCACTGGGGAAATCGAGGCCGAGCTGGGCCTGGCTGGTACGGTTAAGGTGCCCCAGCAGAGCGGTGGTGGCCAGCCAGGGTGCTGTATTGAGAAGGACCCAGGGCAAGGATCTGAGCGTCAGGGGAAGGTAGTGGGCTGATTGGCCACACCCGCCAGGGCCGGGGAGCTGGATGAAATCCGACGTGCTCCCTCCCACCATCCCCGCCAGGCTGGCCCGCCCTGGAGTTAAGATCGTGTGAGATAAGGTGCGCAGGTGAGGGGGGGTCACCGTCCAGGCCCGTCCAGAGATCTGTGAGGCCCACAAGGGGAAGGACGTGCCCAAGGCGGGCCAGGCTGGGCTCTGCCCGTGGGCAGCGGCGTGGCCACTCACCTGGCCTAGGACAGGAAGGTGCGCACGCAGCTGCGGATGGGGGCCCTGCAGACGGGGCACAGCTGCAGGGTGGGTGCGCACTCGGCACAGACCAGGTGGCCGCAGGGCACGAAGACAGTGCCCACGGCATGGTCCAGGCAGACTTTGCAGGCCCGCTCCTCCTGTAGGCGCCGCAGCTGCTCTCCCGCATCCCCGGCTCCTGGGATTCGAGAACCCAGTGGTGCCCTCTGGGCCTGCGCTCCCCGCTGCCCCGGAGGACCCCGTGTCCACCCCAGACCTCTGCCATCTGTCCTGGGCCGATGGAGGAGGGCCCCCTCCCCCAGGAGGCAGGGGAGCTGGCCCTCCCCCCAGGTGGGCCCCACCCTTACCTGGCTCCCTGGCACCCTCTGACTGGGCCTCTCCTCTGGGCGTGGGCAGCTCGGGACCCGTGTGGACAGGAGCTGTAGGTGGTGAGGAACGGAACAGAGGCTCCCCAGGGGACGTGAAACCCCACCCAGAGGCTCTGTCAGGAGCCCGCCCGGCCCCACAGCCCTCCTCCTGCCCACCCCCCGCCATGCCGTAAACCCCAGAGCCCACGCCACGGGGACGTGTCCCCGCAGACCCTGCACTGTGGCCGTGGGAGCATGTACCTGGCTCACCCCAGAGGGGATGAGCAGGGAGAGGCTGGGGCGGGGATGTACCTTTGGTCCCCGGCCCCTGGTCCCCGTCGTCTTCCTGGAGCAGGTCTGCCACCAGCCAGGACGCAGAGAGGTCAGCCGGCCCTGCCCAGCCGTACTTCCGCTGCAGCAGGTTCCGCATGCGGCCCGGCCCAAAGCCCATGTGCAGCACGGCCTGCACTGCTGGGCACTGGCACCGTGCGGACCACTCCTGGCTGTCCCTGGCACCTGCAAGACAGGGAGAGGGGCACTGGACCGAGGAGAGGAGGGCTGGGGTCAGGGGGCGGTGCTCAGGGTCACGGGAGAGAGGCGGTGGCTTGCTACTGTGGCTGGTCCCCAGGGGCCTTTGAGGCCATCGTGGCCACCTTATCTATGTTCCAGGGAGGGACGTTCCCCATGATTCAGACGCACCACGACACGGAAAAGACAGTCAAAGCTCATTGCCGAGGCCACTGGGGACAGAACCCCACCAGGGGCTGGGTGCTGCTCCCAGAGCATCATGTAGCCCGGCTCAGTTCCCGATGGTTGGCACTGTCCCCTTCTCAGGGCTGGGGGCGATGAGGCTCAGGGCAGAAGTCACTTGCAACGGACTTAGAAGAGCCGGGGTCTGATCCCTGGAGCCCCTCGGGCCCTCACCCTGCAGTTCTGGGCTCAGTGTAGACAGCAGCTGCCGCTCCCTGTGGGCTCACAACTACAGCCACCGCGGGGGGCAGGGGGGCACCTGGTAGACCTGCATCTCCTCTCCACACCCCCAGCGCCGGCCCTGGGGTTGGCGATGCTCACAGTGGGTTGTTCAGTGGTAGCAGGAGACTGCTTCCTCTCCCCTGCAGCCCAGACACGGTGCCCCTGCACGCAGCCCCCTGCCCCCAGAGCGAGCCCAGGTGGGCCCCTGACAGCTGGCCGAGTAGCCTCACTCTCCCTGCACTGTCGCCTCCACCACGGGGCGGGCTGAAGGCGCCTGGGGATCAAAGCACGGGGCAGGTACCACGGCTCACCTGAGGGGATGGCAGGGGGCCCGTCTTCTGGCTCTTCCGATCGGTCCTGAAAGGAGCCAGAGAACATCTGTGCCTAGAGTAGACAGAGGAGTCGGGGGGAGGGGTGAGGGACCCTTCCCCCAAGTCCCAAGGAGAGGCAGGACTCACCCAGGAGCCGAGCGGGTGGCAACGGGCCTCCTGCACACTGCGGACAAAGTCCCGTCCCCTCGTCTGGAGCAGGAACTCACACCTGAAGGAAGCGGGTTGGGAGGCCCCGTGGCACGGCTTGGGCTGCAGGAGAGCCCCTCTAGCCAGCATTGTGCCCCCACAGGGCCCTGCAGCGGGCAGCTGGGGGGTCACGGAGGGTGAGGCCCTTGCTGGGAAGGCTGTTTTGGAGACAACTTCTGTGGAGAGTCAGGGAACGTCTGTCAAACATGCTGTCCTCAGACGCCCCCGTCCCCAGATAGCGGCACCCCCGCCCCCGCCCCCTCCCCTGGAAGGGGAAGCTGGCCCGTGCCCAGCCCTAGGAGCGGCCTGCAGGGTCCTCACCTGGGGAACCACTCGGCGTGCTCTGTCCAGGGGTCATCCCCTTGCTCCCAGCTCTGCAGACGCCCGCAGCAGAAGAAGCACCTCACTTTGTCTTGCTGGCCTAGGCGGAGCATGGATGCTGGCCCTGCCCACCCCCGATCTCTTGGTACCCACCCACTCAGTCAGGTGTGCCCCCCAGGGCTGTGGGGGCTCCCAGGTGGCCTTCCCTTATGTGCCAAGGGCTATCTGGGGTCGCTTATGAGCCCTGGGGGCACCCAGGGTCTCTGCCCCCTCTTTGCCCTTATTCTTGGATTTCACAAGCACCCCGCTTTCTCAGAGGCGAAGTGGGGATAGTAGTGCCTGGGCAGTGGTGCAGACTTTCATTCAGGGGAATGAAATGTCCGCAGGCAGACAGTTAGGGGCAGAGGGCACGGCCTGGATGGATGTCCCAGTGACGGAGAGGAGACTGTGCCAGGTGCCTCCTGTTTCTGGCCCTGCAGCCCTCACCCTGGGGATCCACAGGGTCCACAGGTTGGGGGTGCTACAGGCCTGACCCTGGACCCCAGGGCCCCGTGGACGCCCCACACGCTTTCCAGCCAAACTCTCCCTGTGCACCGGCCACCCAAAGGGAGACTTTGAGGCAGGGGACAGGTGCGGAATGCCGCGGGGGACCCCTGCCCCCTCTGTGTCAGGCCCAGCCCCACCCTGCTATAGGGGGAGGGGCTCCAGGCCCACAGGGTCCCCAGTGGCACCCCCAGAACTCACCAGTGTAGAAGAAGCCTGCAGCAGCCAGCCGCTCAGGCCTCACCACCGCGGTCAGTGGCCATTCGCAGAAGGAGGCCAGCCGCAGCTCCTCAGAGCCCATCCCGGGGAAGGCCGGTCTTGCCGCTGGGGTAGCCCTGGCCCCCTCCTCCTCTTCCTCCTGCCCTGAGAGGGGGCGTGGCTGGCCCAGGATCTGCCCATCTATGTGGTCCTGCCCCCCACCCCCGGACAGGGCACCGCTGGTGTCCTGGCCTACAGTGTGGCCACACAGAGAGAGGGATCCACTGCGCCCCTGTGTGGAACCGCTGCCAGCTGCCTAGCAGCTTGGCTCTGGGCCCCAGCACCAGCACTTGGCCCTGTCCTCCAGCCCCATAGCGCAAATCCCAGCCCTGACCAGTTCTGCGGCGGCAATGGGGCTCACAGAAGCCAGTCCTGGAATGTGCCCAGCCAGCCTGCCTCAGGGCTCCTGATCCCTTGGCCCCGCCTGGGGAGAGCAGTGGCCTTTGCCTACAACAGCTGGGTGATGTGGGCGGGCCCAGTCCTGCCCCTCTGGATGCACCAGGTGGGGGAGCGGCCAGGGGGCTGCTGCTTTCTGGAAGGGGCCAGTGTGGCAGCCGGTGTCACATGCTCTGGGCAGCAGGAGTGTGTCACGGGGCCCCCAGGGGTAGGGGCCTTGCTCCACTCCACGGGGGTGGGCGGTGACTCTCAGGACAGAGCGGGAGGGGCTGGAGCATGGACACCTCTCCCAAGGCCACAGAGGGCTACTGCTGGCTCCAGGACCTGGGGGAGGAGGGAGGCAGGGAGAAGGGGGAGGCGATGCTGTGGGTTAGCTCCAAGTTCCTGGGCCAGATGCCAGTGCCAGCCTCTGAAGGTGGTAGGTTCCAGGGGCTCTGAACTACGCAGTCAGTGCTCCCCCAGAGGGGAGGGCACCCCCCCTCTCCCAGGGAAGACACCAGGCTCCCAGGGACAGGGTTGTCTAGTGACAGGCTGGCCCCTGGAGCAGTTTCCCTGGACATTCTGCTCTGAACACTGGAGCAGAGGGGGCACGAGATATCCACCCGGCCGGCCAGAGCAGGAGGTCTCAGCAGGTCAGTGGACAGCTGTAGCTCTTAAGCCATGAGGATTGGGGACAACCGGGCTTGTGTCCTTCCCGAGGCACTGCAGAAGGGGCTGGCCTGAGCTCACCTCTGTCACCTCCCTCAGCCTCAGTGTCCCGGTAGACTAGGCTGGAGGGTGAAGCCACACAGTGTAGGCTCAGTTTTCCCATTGGAATTGCAGCCCTGGAGGCCACGTGACCCAGACACCAGGGACCTCTGGGGAAGGGTCGCAGTTCTGAACACCTGCACCTGTTGTGTCAGACCCGCCACGCTGCTTGGGTGACCCGACCGGCCGTCCCACCGCCCTCCCTGGTGCCCCCGCTCTGCCTCAGGACCAGCCCACCTCCCTGGGCCTGCCTGGGGCACCTCTGCCTGGCTAGTATGCAAGGGCTGCTCCCACCGCTAGCCAGGGGTCCCAGGTAACCTGCACTTACCCCAGGCCCAGATCAAAGGCACTGGCCACATGGGGCAGGCTTCCCTCAGACCTGGTCATGGCCACATGGTCTCCACCAACCAGCTCAAGCCCAGGGGTCCCAGTGCCCCGAAGCCCAACAGTTAGGGGACACAGAGGAGGGCTGTACCCAGGGAAGCTGGAGCTCCCAGGTGGGTAGAACAGGCTCTGATGTAGAAAGGATGCAGAGAAAGCCTGGATGGGTTGTGGGAGCGGCGGCCCTGGTCTCCCCCACTCCCGCCGCCCCCACTGCCCCTGCCTAGGAGCCCAGACCTACTCCCTGCTTCCTGGGGCAAACCTGACTCTTCCGCCCTCTCAAGCCCTAAACCCTTTCTCATCCCTAACATGCTTTTCCTGGCAGCTCCCATCTCCCATCTGCTCACAGGGTAGCAGCCCTTTAAAACAAGTTTGTGACGAATAAAGTGAGGAACCAGGCTCTGTACGGTCATTGCTGACATTGGGAGGGGACGGGGAGGCTGACAGTGGGGGGGAGGAGGGCTGATGGGGGCAGGGGGCTGACAGTGGGCGGTAGGGGCAGGAAGGCAACCCTGCCCTAGGGCCGGTAGCAAAGCCATTGCAGGGCAGCAGGCAGGGTGGGCCATAGTGCAGCAAGGGTCACAGAAGACCTGAAAGGAGGTGGAGGGGTCTGGGGTCTAACTCAGGTTGGACCTGGTGGGGCACCTGCGGCAACGGCCCTCCCTCCCCTTCGGCCCAAGCCCCCCACCCCACCCCACCCCGCCACTGCACCTACCAGGCGGGGGAGGGGCCACCGCCTCCCCTTCCTGGAAACCCACCGCTGTCCTGGCTATACCAGCTACTCCGCCCGGATGCTGCCAGGGTCCCAGAGATGCCCTGAAACCTGCTCCTGTCAGAGGCCCAAAGCCACCGGGGTCCCTGCAGGAAACCCCAGTGAAGGGTGTGGCTGGGAAAGCGGGCGGCAACTAGTGGGGTGGCTGCACCCCTGCCCCACCCCTCCCGGCTCCCAAGGCCAGGGTGGCCTGGTGGGCGATGGGGGGAGGGATGGGGCACAGCTCAGGGGCTGTGGGGGCTGGACCCCAGATGGAAGCTCTCAACATGTTGGTCTCAGGACGTCGGGTCCTTGCCCTCTCCACACTCCACTGTCTGGGATGCAGAAGGACCCTTCCCTCAGGTCGGTCTGTCACAGGGCGGGAGCTTTCCTCAGGGGTCGGCCCTCTGCCCCTGGTCCACCCTGACCCTCAGATGGACAGGGAGGTGGGGACCAAGCCTCCAGGCTACTTTTCTCGTGGTGGGGGGAGCCCTGCAACCCCTAGGCTGGCTTGCATGCTCTGGGGACAGGGGACAGCACGGGTTCGGGGGGCCCTCCCCGTTGGCCCTGGCGGCAGAGGCAGCTTCCCCTTGGGGCCCCTCCGACCCTACTGCTTCGGGGCAGGCGAGGTAGAAGCAGTATCCTTCAAGCCGGGACATCCCAAGCACACCTAGTTTCGCTAATTACGAGGTGGAAGGGAGGAAGCGGCTCAGAAAGGGGGGTTTGCTGCCTGAGCCGAGGGGCACCTTCCTCTTCACACCCAGGGGCAGATGTCCCACAAGCTCCGCCAGCGCGGGTCTGTGTCTGTGTGGGCAGGCGCAGAACCTTCCCTGCACTGGGCGCGCCGCAGTCTCCATACCGCCTCCCTGGGCCTCTGAGGGTGGGCGTGGCGACCGGGCAGCCCAGGCGGCCGAGGAGGGAGGAGGAGGCCCGGCGTCCCCGGGCCTTGCTCATCTGCACCCGTGTTAGGGGGTCCTGGAACAAAGAGCCACCCGTGAGCGGCTGACGGCTGACGTAGCGGAGGAGAGGTGTGGAGGGAAAGACAGCAGTCACATGTTATTCTGGAAATACTGAGAATGCTGAAAATGCAAAGAGTAAAAGTCACTGTCTGAACACATTTGGTGGCGCTACCAGGTCCGTTTCTGGGTCTGACCTTGCCCTGAAGCTACACAAGGTGTCTCCAGGAGGGACGGTGCACGTTTCTGTGGTTTCAGACCGAGCAACTGAACAGCCACCAGGCAGACGCAGGAGCCCTGCCCTTGACCCCCAGACGTGCTCCGCCTCCCCGTTACCTGCCCCCATTTCTCAGTTAACTGTCCGTTTTCAAACACGAATGGGCGTCTGTCCATGCCTCCAACAGTTGGCCGCCTAGACCTCGGGGGTGCCGTACCTTCACTGTGAAGTCCTCCCAGGTACCACGATGCTAGGTGGGAGACGGGGCAAGACAGCCGCAGGTCACCACAGTCATCACGGACAAGGTCTGAAGACGACCCAGGACCCATGCAATGTGCTCCTGGGGAGCAGATGAGACTCCTGTCCTGCCTGAGAGGTTCGGAGGCAGCTGGGTTTGGAGGGTTATATCCCTGGACTGAGACCATCTCCCCACCGGCGAGTGGGGCTGGGCTGTCAGGGGGGAGAGGAGCCAGCACCCCAACCACAGTCCCCGCCTCCCCCAAGCCCACACCCGCCTGAGAATGTTCTTGCTTACAAGCTGTGGGACATGCTGTCCCCGCAAGCACTGGTCTTCCCCGGAGATGACTGGGGCCAGGACGCCTGGGCAGCTGTATCGGCCTACTGGACACCTTCCCCTGGAGTGAGGCTTCTGAGGCCGGGCAAAGGAGGCCAGTCCACACAAGGGAGGGGGAGGGCAACTGAGTCCCTGGCACTTGGGCCTCTGAGAGGCTCAGCAGGGCCGAGCTTGCTGGCCAGGCCTGGAAGCATCCCAGGAGCCCCTCTGAGACAGGGCAGGAGGCCTGCTTTCTGTGCACCCCGTCTCCTGGCTGAGAGAAGGGGTCCGTGAGCTTTCCACACGGGGGTGTGGAAGTCCAGCTGCCCGAGGAGCTCCCTACTGTGGCCCCAGAGCCAGGACTCCAGGTGACTACACAGAGCACTGAGCAAGTGCAGGACAAGCCCGTAGAGGTTTTGGAGGGGGTGGAAACAGGCACGGGAATGTGGGGGCAGGGCCACTGGTGTTGGGACCCCTGCCCCTGCATCCACGCTCCATCCAAGAGCCCACGTTGACCAGGCCCTACTGTTGGACCCGGCTGCTGGCGACGTGGGACTGTCCTCGCAGCTGCCGCCAGCAGCAAGCACACACAGCCTCGCGGCCACCAGCACAATCTCACTGAGCCGGGCCAGCTGCGGACGGGCGGAGGCGAGCAGCGTGGGAGGGCAAGAACCTCAGCCGAGAAGGTCCTCAGAGCCTAGCAGGGTGCCTGGCCACGGAGCCACGAGGACCTGCGAAAGGAAGGTGGCCGGGGAAGGTGGCCAGGGGTGGGGTGGGAGGGAAGAGAAGGAGGGAGGTTGGATCTCACTGAAGGTGCTTCTGTGTCCACTCCTCCTTCTTCACCCCTGCATTTTACCTTGAGTTCTCCAGGACAGGCCCTGGGGTAGAAGTGCTTTCTGGGGTTACTGCAGGAAGCAGAAGGAGGGAGTGGGCAAGTCACTGACACTGGGGGGTGTTGCGGAGGGGTCACTGCCACAGCAGCCCTGCGGGGGGGGCACCCCTGGCACGTGAGCTGTGGGGTGAGGGGGCTGGAGGGAGCCTCGGGCAGAGCCGCCAGAGGCCAGCAGGTGGCCGGTGGGAAAGGCAAGCTTCTCCCGCCTGCTGAGGGTGAACCTCCACCTAGCTGAGGGCCCAGGGGACCCTACCCGACCCACAGCTTTGGGGCTGCCTGGGTGGGCTAGCCCAAATGACCTCAGGCTCACTGAATCAGACTGTTTCCTGGCATGTCTGGGCCCAGGCCTGGGCAGGACAACTGGCCTCTCAGTGAAGACGGTTCAGTGCAGCCGAGCTGGGCTCCTGCCCGCCTCTCCCCCGAGCCCAGCTGCCCCTCAAAGCTGAGCCAGGAGGATGGGGGATGGACTGAAGGCAGGGCGCACCGCTTGAAGGGGAAGGAGGGGGTGACGAACAGCGGCCTTGTTGTCCCACTACCTGCAAAGCCTGAGATGTCCACTGGCCACATGTCCTCAGGCCAGCTCTGCCATCTGCAACCACCTGGGCATCATCTTGAACCTTGAATGATCCCGTGTCTGGGCCCAGATCCCCAGCCTAGGGACCAGGGCAATTAGGTTCAGCTTCAGGGAGGGCTGGATCAGGGAGCTCAATCCACCTTTGGGAGGGGGCTCCTGGGAAAGAGCTGACAGGCTGCACCGGGACACAAGCTCCACATTCCCCAACCCCATGCAGGCAGAGCTCAAGGTTTGAGCGGGTTATAGGGGTGCAAAACGTCTTTCTTTCTATCTCTCCCTCACTTTGGGTTTTCACGCTCGTGAGGCAGCGTTGCTTGGGGCAGGGCCCTCACAGTCAGGTCAAGTGTAGATCCTGCAGATAGGTCATGACTCGGCTGAGCCCCAAGGTCCCCCAGAGTGAGCGTGAGGTTCAGGAGAGCCACAGGAGGGAGGGCCAGACCACCCAGGAGCCCCGGGCAGGCTGGGGAGAGGACGTGAACTGGGAGCTGAGTGTGCCTATCAGAGACTGGGAAGAGCATCCCAGGCAGAGGGGACAGTGTGGCCGAAGGGACTGTGGTTGGTGCTCATGGGACCTTGGAGCCAGCCAAGAGGGGCTAGCTGAGCAGCCTTTGGCTGGTGATGGTCGCCTGAGCTCCACAGACCCCCCACCTTGGCAAGTCAAGGTCTGGCCCCGGGGGCTGCCTGCCATGTGTCATTGTTGCAGTTAAGACTCCTGGGCGCAGGGGACAGAAACTCAAGCCTCCAGTGGAAGTGAAACCTCTCGGTTCTTGTGACCAGAGAAAAGCCCAGAGCCGGACTGCTTGCGGCTTGTCTGGACAGGCCTGCTTCTCCCACTCTGGGCCCTGCCCTCGGAGTCCCACTACTTCCAGGCCATCGTGACCACTGACAGTTCCTGGGGGCCTAGCTGAGCACCAGAGGAAGCTTCTCATCTCCAGACCCAGACACTGTCTTGGGCTGGGGCTCCGACAGGGCCAGGTGAGGCGCCCAGGTCCAAACCATGGACACCGGGGGGAGTCTCCCCGGAAGAAAAGCAGGATGCGCCCTGCTCTTCATTTCTGCCCCACCAAGCACCCGGTCCAGCCCCCACCCCCAGTTTTCTGGCCACTGGCTTCTGTGGTCCCCCCTCTTTGTGAGTCTTCATGGTGCTGGAGGACCTGTGACCCAGGCCTGCCCTCAGGGCATCCCACTGCTCTCAGCGGGGCTGGCTTGGCATTCACCATCTCTATGTTAATACCTTTGTCTTTGAACTTGTGTTTTATAAAGTGACATCCTGTGGGATGATGTGGCATGTATGGGAGGCTTGGGGTCTCCCTGATCACCTTCTCCTGGGACGGATTCTCAGCTGCCCCCTCCACTGTCCTCTGCCAGGTGACTGATACTGCTCCTCCCCCCAGCAGGGGTCTGCAGGGGCTCCGAGTCACAAGCGTGGGCTTGGGAAGCCTGTGAAGGCCTGTGTTTCCCCTCCGAGCATCCCCTGCCCCAGGAAGCGTGACCTTAAGCAGCAAATAATAAATGCCAGGACAGGCCCTGGGAGACGGCAGAGGGAAGAGAATGCCTCTTCCTGCTGAGTGAGCCCAGGCTCTCACCGTGCCCAGAGCCAGCTGTGCTGGGCCCTCCTGGGCTGAGAGCTGCCCCCGGCTGCCAGGTGAAGTGAGGTCCCCCCACCCCACTCCCCCAGACTTCGCAGTGCAGGGTGCTTGGCCACAGCTTACCTCATTTCATTGCCAAGATCAAGGTCACCTGACTTGGAACAGCAGTGCAGAGCACCCCCACTCCCGCAGTCTCCTCGACCACCAGCAGGGGGCATCTGTATCTTGCCCCCGCAGCTGTGAGACCTCTGGGGACCCACCTGGCACTGTCTTTGGGGACCGAGGAAGCAGAATGCTGTTGGCAAAGTGGAGTTAAGATTCTAAAAGCTCAGCTCCAGGAAAAGCAGGGAAAGTTGCTGACCAGCAGAGGCTGGGGAGGGGTGCGGCCGGGCCCTTTGGGGAAGTCATGCAGAGGGGTTGGAGCTGAGGGTGCCTGCTGAGGACAGGACAGGCTGCCGGGTGCCAGAAGCCGGTTAACGCCCGCCAGCTGGCCATGGATTCCCGGTGGAGCCCTGGTGAGCTCTCTAACTTCTGGGGGCTTAGCTGCTCCAGGCCCCCAGAGCTGCTGGTGCCTCAGTGGTCTGCTCTCACCGTGCATCCCCATGTGCCAGGCTGTCTACCCGCACTGCACGCAGCAGTGGGTCCTGGCCTGGCCTGGCCACGGGGAGCTGCCCTTCCAGGGGGGATGCAGCTGCCCTTGTGTCCTGGTTCCAAGTCCTAGCCAACGAGCTGCTGCCCCCGAGCCCCCATTCTGGACAGGGCCCCAAAGGTCCTCCTGAGGCCAGACCAGCAGCCCCTCCTGGCTGTCTCAGCTCTAATCGAAGGTGACCTGTTTACCCCCATCTGTCTCCCTTCTGGGTCACAGGGTGGCGTCTGGCTGACCCTGTCCCTGTGCCTGGTCCCCGCACACAGTAGGTGCTCAGTGCCGTAAGCAGAGCCGCTCTCCCGGCTGCGTCAATGATCCCCAGTCCCCTTGCCTGCTCCTCAGGGCGAAGACTGCTGCCTAACTCCCAGCACCCCTCCTAAGCAGATGCTCAATTAACATTCATGGAATGAATGACCCAATGAAGTAATTAAAAAGAGGAGGTTTCGAAACTGTAAAACGCTAGACTCACAGGAGGTAACAGAAAGTTACTTCCGGGGTGGGGGGCACATGTCTGGAGAACATGAGCAGGTCTTTTGGGGATGAAACAGCTCTACAGAAAGCTCCGCAGAGGATGGCGGCCTCCCAGTGTCCGGCCCGGAAGAGCCGAGAGCCCGGGGCCCCACTCCTCAGTGCGACCCCAGAGAACAGCGCCCGATTACTCCCGTCTGCCTGGCCTCCGGCGGCGCTCCGGGCTGACCGAGCCTGCGACCAGTTCAAGAGGCAGAAATGGACGTCCAGAAAATTTAAGTACTATGGTCCCCTCAGTGACTAATAAAAAGCAAATGATAGGAATGCAGGAGAGGTGACAAGGAGAAGACTACAGACTGCGGCCCGGAAAAGGACTCTCACCAGAACCTGACCCTGCCTGCATTCTATCTCAGACTTCCACCCGCCAGAACTACGGAACCAATTTCTATTGTTTATACGTTACCCAGTCTGTGGTATTTTTTTAATGCAGCTCAAACAGACTGAGACAGGAATCCTTTTGTTATACTCATATAAAACCTCATGATAATCATCCATGTATGATGCTCACTACCAACTGGGATCTTTCACTCTCTTCATCTTTGAAATCTGTGCTTTGATTTAAAATTCCATTAATCTGGGCGCCTGAGTGGCTCAGTCAGTTAAGTGGCTACCTTTGGCTCAGGTCATGATTCCAGGGTCCTGGGATCAAGTCCCGCATCAGGCTCCCTGCTCAATGGAGAGCCTGCTTCTCCCTCTGCTTGCTGCTCTGCCTATTTGTGCTCTCCATCTCTCTGTCAAATAAATAAATAAAATCTGAAAAACTTCATTTAAAAAAAAATAAATAAAAAATAAATAAAATTCCATTAATCTGGGGGCGCCTGGGTGGCTCAGTCAATTAAGCAGCAGACTCTTGATTTCGGCTCAGATCATGATCTTAGGGTCCTGGGATGGGGCCCCGTGCATGTTGGGCTCCTTGCTCAGTGGGGAGTCTGCATCAGGATTCTCTCTCTCCCTCTGCCCCTCCTTCTGTGTGCTCTCTCTTAAATAAACAAATAAATAATGGAATAATTATTCCATTAAAAAAAAAAAAAAAGAAAGCTCCGCAGAGACGGGGGTTTCCAGAAGGAGACCCCTGCTCAGGAATATACTTGGAGTTTAGCTGAGGAGGTGACCAGAGAGCGAGACACTGGTGTGGGCGCTTTCATTACCCACTGGGTGGACAGGTATCCTCGTTTGCAGGCTCCCCAAGGCCAGTTGTTGGGTGAGCTATGGCCAACTCCCAGAGGAGAGGTGCCTCCAGCCAGGTGGTCTAGGGCACTCAGGGACAAAGCCCTTAGGCCCCGCCCCCCAGCTTGGATGAATCCACGCAGCCTCTTTTGGGAGCCACCTGCTGCATCCGACACAGCCAGTCCACCCGGGCTGGGCTGCTCACGGCAGCCTGAGCCTGAACAGCCCAGGGATGACCTTGGGAGGGATGAGAGGAGCGGTGGGCCATCCCTGACAGCTTCCGTGAGATGCAGAGCTGTGTGTGGGGAACAAACCGACAGACCCACATGCACATATGCCGTCAGGGTGGAGGGCTAGGGAGGGAGACTGCACGCGTCTCCCGCCTGTACCTTCAAGAACCAAGATAATGTTTCACCTTACCACGAGCTGCCCATGGCCCAAGCGTAGCCAGGTCCTGCTGGACGCCGAGCCATCTGCAGGGCATCAATCGCATCTTCCTCTTGCCCTTGTGAGCAGCCTGCCTTTTCCATCCTTGGGTCAGGCAGGACCCAGGGAGACCCAGTGACGAGCAATGTCACCCCCATGGCCCACCCACCTGCCAGCACCATCTCTACCTCCCTTGCAGCCGCCAGAGATGTTGTCTGGTACCCCGCTGATCCTGTCTCTCCGGCGCTGGTGCAACTTCTGAGCCTGTCTTGGGATCCCACGATGACCCTAGCAGTCCCCATCCCCCCTGCTTAGGGCCTAACCTGCCTGCTGGCGTCCCCCTTGGCCCTGCTTTGGGGACGATCCTCTGATGCCCACCTGCCTGGCTCCCTACGCTGAGCCAGCATTCTAGGCCTCTCTCCTTCAGCAGAGCCTGGGGTTTGTGAAGGTTACAGGAGTGCGCAGGAGGGAGGGCTGGAAGGAAGAAGAGAGCCCTCCCGAAGCCAGGGTGGGGAGTGGCCACAGGGGCTCTGGAGCTGGGAGCCGGGTCCAGGCCGGGGGCCTACACTGGGAGGGGTGGGGTGAGTGAGCAATAGAACTGAACTCCTTTCAGGGGCTGTCTGTCTTCAAACGGAGACCAAAGGCCCCTGTCCCTCCTGGACTAGGGCCCAGTGTGGGGCTGAACCCTCTTTTCCTCCCCGTGGTTAAATCGGGGTCAAGGCTCTAACATGCAAACCGGTGATGAACCGGGGAGTCCCTGGAGACCCAAGAGAGCGCTGAAAAGCAGGACCCTCGAGGAGGCCCAAGCACAGGGTTCCCCAGGAACAGCGGTTGCAGAAGGCAAGGACACAGACAAAACTTAGGAAGCGGGGAGGTGCAGCCCCAGCGGCCACAGAGCTGCACTCAGGGTGCCCCTCTGAGGGAGGTCTGCGGGGAGTCTGGGCCGGGCCGGAGAGTGGTCAGTCGGGTCCACCCTGACGTGAGCGGCTTTAGGTAGGTGGTTGTGGTCCTACTCGCTGGCTCTGCTTCTTCAGACCTCGGGGATACGCACAAGGCGCCAGGGGCTAAGGCTGCAGGCGCTGGGCCCGGCAGGTGCACGCCCGACGAGGCCGGCCGCTGACCACCCGACGCTTTCCGCTCTGCCCCGGGTGGCCGGGCTGGACGTCGCCCACTTGACTCCCCGGGTTCACCCCGCCCCCGCCGCGCGATACCAGGACCGGAGCGCGAGATCCGTCCCGCCCGGCGATGGCGCGCAGGCGCGGCGCGCGGCGGCCCGTCGGCGCTCCCGGCCTGCCCTGCGCGCGCTGACGTCGCGCAGCCTCGTCCCCGCCGTCGCCGCCATTGGAGTCGGCGCCTCGTCTGTGCGTCCCGTCCAGGCTCGTTGCCCTGCGCCGCGCCCCGCGAGCGGCCCGCGCGCCCGATAGTCGCCGTCGCCGCCGCCCGGCCGGCGCCCGGGGAGGAGGCGGCGGGCCCGGGGCCGCGAGAGCGCGGGTGACAGGCCCGGCCTCGCGGGGAGGCCCGAGCCGGCGGGCTCCCGGGCCCCGCGCCGCGCCGGGCTGTTCATGAAGCATGTCGGCCACCAGCGTGGACCCCCAGGTAGCCGGGCCGGGGCCGGGGCGCGGGGGCCGGGGCCGGGGCGCGGGGCCGGGGGAGCGCGTGCCCGTTGGGGCCGGAGCGCGCCGCACGCCGGACGGGCGCCCGTGAGTAACTCGGTGTTTCCCTCTCCCCCGGTCCCGCCCGCGCCGGCCCGCGGCGCCGCAGAGAACAAAAGGACAAGATAATAAAGGTACGGCGGGCCGGCGCGGGCGGGGCCGGTCCTGCGGCGGCGGGGCGGGCGGGCCCGGGAGGCCGCGGACTCTGCGGGGGGAGGAGAGGTCCGGGAAGGGCATCTGGAACCGGAAACTTTTCTCCGTGTGCTTCCGGGAGATCGAATCGGGCCGTCGCGTCTGGGGAGGGTCGACGGGGCTTTTCAAGGAGGAGCTGGTGAGCGGGTGGTTAGGGCGACCCCCTCGCGCCTCCCCCCTGCAGGAGGGTGGGTTGGAGCGGGCGCAGGGGAGGAGGCGGAGGGGCGGGCGCCCGGGCTGCAGGCGCGCCGCGGCTCTGGGGCGCCCCGGTCAGCCCTCGGCCAGCTGGGCACCCGGCGGCCACGGGCCTGGCTCTCTGTCCGCTCGCGCTGTGACGTTGTGGCTTCGGATAAGCCCCCAGCGCACTGGGAGAACCCGTAAGTGACCCTTCGTGTCTGCTGGGACGGCGGCGTCTACCCAGGGAGTGTTCCTCGGGTGTGACCAGATGCGGGCGCCTCGTGTTTTAAGGTGGGGAGAGGCCCCCTACTTCACTTGCCGTTGCGTTGCTTGTTTGGCTGAGCGTTGGAGCGCGGGAGCTGCGCGGGGAGCCGGCGACCTGAGCCGGGAGTCCTCGCTGGGCTGCGCGGGTCTCTGTCCTGCGCACAGGGGGCCTTTGGAAGCAGCGACCTCTCTTTGCCCCCGTAGTCTTCCCAGACCCACGGTCTCCGGCAGAACTAGTTACAAGTTCTTGCGGTGCTTCTGTCTGCACCTCTGCCTTGTCACCTCCTGTCAGCTTACGTTTAAGTCTTTATCAGAAACACCAGAATCGTTGGCGTTTGCATCATCGTTGTAATTAGTTAATGTAAGCGTCCGTGGGGTACCCGTCCTGCTCCTTTTCAGTGGAAGCGATTTCTAGGAATTGATGGGCATAGACGTTACTACTTTTGATCTCTATGCTTAAAAGTCATTTTTTAAAATTCAGAGATAATATTTTTCAACTTCTTGTTCTAGTACAAAATGGTTCTTTGCATCCGAAGGATACGGTCCATGACAATGACTTTGAGCCCTACCTTTCTGGACAGTCAAATCAGGTGAGTCTTTTTTTTAAACAACATGTCTTTCTGTTTTAGTTTTTATTGAGTTTTGTAACACACCTTTCGTGTTACGTTTCCACCTTCGTTACCCTGACATCCGAGAAGCACAAGGTACTAGAAATAGTGTGCTGATGCCTCGCTCGGACCGTAGCCTGGAGCTAAACGTGGGGCACGAGAGCGGTGGGGCTGTGGTGTTCTCCGGAGGGAGCAGTGTCCCATGGGGGCCGTGTGCTGGTGGACTTCTGTGGGCCTCGGCGTTGGTGGTGCGGTGAGCGCTGCTTTCGATGCAGGGGGGTATGCGTGGTTCTCTGGAACTTTCTGGCGAGTCAGTCTAGCTCTGGGCATTAGAACGGTGGCGTAGGAAAGCATCTAAGAACCAAGCTGTGGAGCCCGACTTTGGCTTTGGGTTCGAATCGTCACCACCGACTTGGCGACGCTTCCTTAGGTGCTCGCCTTCCCTGTGCCTCAGGTACCTTTTCTGTGGCGCTGGGTGTGGTAACTGCTCGTGGGATCGTGGGGCGGGTAACAGTCGATGGGGCTTCGTGAAGCTCCAGCCCGTAGTGGTGATGACCCCAGTAGGTCACAGCTGCCGATTTCTTAGACACGCGGCCACGCGGCGCTCCGGATGCTTTGGACTGAAATGTGTTTGGGGCGTGGTGTGCGTCGCAGCCTTCCTGGCCTTCAGCCACAAGATGCCGTCAGTAACCGACTGCCCCAGTCCCACACACCTGTGGGACGACCAAAAATGTCTCAGCATGTCTCCTGGGGCCAGCTTGCCCTGGTTGAAGCCACCGGGCTAGTTGGAGTGTAGGTTTAAGCATGATGTCTCCCACTTTTTAAACATACTGTGTTTGCTTTAGAAGAAAACCAAGTCTTGCCTCTTCCTGCCGAGGAATAAAGTTGTTCTGTCTCCTTTTTTCCTAGTCTGCTCCTGTCTAAAGTGTCTTAGGACTTCTTACAACTTTTCTGCATCTCCGTCCTTGTTGCATTGAGCAGATCAGTAGCAAAGGCACTCGGGAGACCCTTTATAGAGCCTCCCCACCTCCCCTAAGAATCCGCCCCTCCTCTGGGCAGGCCAAGGCTCACTTGCTGGAGGGAACGGCAAGCAGTTAAATGAACGTACTCTACTTGGGTGCCCTACTTACTTTGTGTGTGTGATTTGAACACCGTGGCAGTAGCGTGTCCTGTTCTAACCAGAGGAAGGCGGCGGGGGGTTGTTTCAGATGCACTTGAGAGGCTTGTATAAGGCAAGAGCTTTCATGCTGTTCGGGAGGAGCCTTCGTTGGAAGTGGGGCAGACGATTTTCCGTCAGGACGTGGTTCAGCTGGTTGATGCTGGGGAAGCCAGCGTGAAGACCGTCGTAGGCAGACGCTGCCGTGAACCGCCTCAGGACGGCCTCTCTGTGTGTCCCAGCTGTTAAGGTGCGGGGTGAATCAGCACATCGCTGTAGAGTAAGTCTGTGTTCTTGACTGAGCACGGGTTTTCCGGAAACACCCCACTGTTGGAGTGTGGGAAGCAGGTAACACGGGAGCGCGCTGAGATCCTAATTCTCCTGGTCCCCTTGTTCTGCAGGTGAAGAAATGGGATCAGAGAGGCCTGGTTTCCCTGGGTGGTGGGACCTGTTTGTGGCAGAGCTTCGTTCCCCACTGAGGGGTGGGATGTGTCTCTCCCCGCACACGGCAAGGGCTCCTTTTGTGCTCGTCTGTCATTCCTGTCTTCGGTGGCTGGGGGGGGGCGGGGCACCATGCAGTATGGCTTTCTTGCAGACGAGCCGCTGGGAGTTGAGCCACGTCCAGTCCGGGACTCCGCTGCTGGAGAGTCCTGCCGAGGTGGCTCCTGCGCGCTGCTCGGCCGGGGCTTGGATCAGGGCTGTGCATGCCACCGAGCGAGGGAGAGAAGTAGCTGGGGTGGCCAGAGCGGCCGCACGTGGGTAAAGGGTGCTGCTCTGCGAGGGGCTCTTCTGCTCCCGTGCCTGGCCGCCACCATGAAGGCCGTGGGTAGAGCCGGCAGCCCCCGGTACTTTGTGGTTTACTTAAACCCAGATGTTTGCAGTAGCAAGTTGGAGGCCCTTTCTGTTTCTGTGATTGAGGTGGTAAGGCATGGGACGGTAGGGACCTGTTTCAGAGCAGGCCTCTAAGGTCATTTAACTTGCAGTGCCCTGAGCAGAAGTGTCCCTGAGGCGGGTGATTTTCCCACAGGAAGGTCTTGGGACATTGTTTCTGCTGAGCTTTATTCCTTCCTCGTTGCCCCCAGGACCCTCCTGCATAGATGTAGCAGCGCGGGGTCCCCTTGTGTGCCGTGGAGCGTGCACTAGTCAGTTTTAGGGAGGGGGAGGGAGAGCACTGGGGAGCTGAGGGGCTCTGGGTGGGCATTGTGGGTGGGGGGCTTTGGGGGGAGGGCTCTGGTGGGGTTCTGGGGAGGCACTCTGGTGGGATTGTGGAGGAGGGGGCTCTGGGTAGGGTTCTGGGGGAGGGGCTCTGGGTTAAAGGTTCTGGAGGGGTTCTGGGTGGGATTCTGGGGGAGGGGCCAGGCAGTGTGGGCGCTGTGGGAGTTAAGGGCAGCTGGGACTGTGCTCAGGCTATACTCAGTCGTCAGCAGATTGTTGGTCTGGTCGCGTGGGACAGGGACAGAAAGGAACAGTGGTAAACTTTCGTAGTTTTTTTCAGTGACTCCCTTGTGCTGTCAGTGTCCGAGGACGTGTCCACTTTATAGGGGCGTCGTGTAAACTCTGCTGTTCTGAGCCCCAGTGCTGGTCGCTCGTCGCTGCTTTCGCTCGTCCTGGAGCGCTCTTCTGGGAAGCCGGCGGCCGCCCTGCGCAGGGGCCTGCTCTGCACGTGGAGCGGACCTCCTGAGTGCTGGCTGGCAGGGTGCTTCAGGGTCAGGGTGTCCTGAGCTGTCTGCATCTCTTCGTGGACCTGGGTGAACCGGCTCTCAGAAGTCATCTCATGGTTGTTAACTTGGTGCCTCCTTAGTGCTTTGCTGGGAGCATCTGTCTGGTCTGGAGAGGTGTTCGGTTTGTAAAAGACAAACTTGTCTTGAAAACGGTGCTCCGCTATCGTCCAGGGTTTCCGCAGGTTTGGGGGGTTTCACCCAGTCGCACAAAGCCAGGCTACACCGGCGCCCTGTCGGCGGCCCACGTCACGTGTTGAGCCCGTGAGCCCTGTGGTTCGTGCCACTGGCTTGCTCTGTGGTAGGCTTGGGTGACAGGAGGGGCCAGTGAGGAGCGCGTGGTCTTGTGCGCTGTGGCCTCCAGCGATGCCAGCCAGTCAGTGGGGACGTCATGGAGTGCGACTGGCAGGGCCCAGGGAGATCTTCGTGTACTTCTTGTTGTCTCCTTGCTCAAAACTATGTGCCTTGAGCTGAGGCGGAGGCAGACGTCCTCTGTGTCAAACCGTGCTCCACGCACACAGCCCCACCATGGTCCTCTTGTGCAGGGACACACGCAGCCGGTCTGGCATCCGTAGGGCCTCTGCCACGTGTACCTGCTGGGCCTCAGCTGCGTGCCCTGTGCCTGTGTCCCTTTGATCCTTCCCTGTTTACGTAATTTACTAAAGCTTCAGTTTTGGTCATTCAGAATGAATTTCTTTTCTTTTTTTTCTCAGTGTGGTTCACTTATTATTAAGTGAAAAAGTTTGAATTTTAGAATAGATGATTTTCTTTTATGGGTTTTTAGTGGAAATGACATAGGGCTAACAGTCACTGACTTTGAAATCCGTGTGGTCTGGAGGGCCCATCTTGTTTATTATTTTGGACGAGGCCTCAGGGAGGCACCTGAAGCGCCCAGCACTTGGCAGTGTCTTTCCTTCTGTTGCCTAATTTTGCCCCCAAAGACGTGTCAGCCTCTCTTTTTTGAGGTCCTGTATTCTACCAAAGGCTATGATGAGAGGTCTCGTGTGTGAGAATATCGGTCGGGGAGGTGGTTTTACCTTGTGCTTACAGAGATGAGTTGTGTGGCCGGCGTGCTGAGGGGAAGCCTGGAGCGTGTGCCGCACCGGCAGCCCCGGTGCCCAGTCTTCTCGTTGGCAGCCCCGGTGCACAGCGTGCGGAGTAGGTCGCTTGCTTGGTGTCAGCGAGCCAGGCTGAGCCGCGGCCGGGTGGCAGCACGTCTGTCAGGAGCAGATGTTCTGGGCTGCATCTGGACGGGTCTGGGGTGAGGCCCCGTCGGTGGGGGGGGTCACATCTCCGGTCACCTTCACAAGCGAGTGGAACGTCAGGTTCTCTGGCAGCCAGGGGGCTGGGTCATCTCAGTCACGTGTTGCGCTGTGACTGCTGGGGGACCAGCCTGTTCTCCATAGGGTTCTCTGGGGGGGTCTGCTGAGTCACTCCACATTGCCACTGCAGGGAGGCGAGGGGCTCGCTTGCCTGGTACTCCGGCCCCCACCCGCTGGCTGCCTGAGCCCAGCTCCCACCTTGGTGGGTCCCTGGGACTGGAGTGGCAGCAGACACCTTGTGCCAGCCGGGCCGGCAGGTCTGCTCACCTGAAGATTGGTGTGGGGTTGGAGGAGGAGGTCTCTGGCCAGTGCTCTCCATGTAGAACCTTCTGGTATTTGGCATGGAAGGAAGGGGAGAGGATGGGGACCCGTCAGAAGATGGTGTCACAGACTAGGAAGCGTGCTGCTGCCCCCTACTCTTATTTCCCTTTACAGCCTTTCCACTCTTAGGTCAGCTGCCCTGGGCGGGACGCTTCCCCGCGTACCCCGAACACTCTCCAGGAAACCATTTAAGTCACCAGCAGTGGCCTGGCCTGGGAGGTCCAGTTCTGGCCAGACCAGCAGTGAACCTCCCCAAGGAGGCGCCGTGTCAGAACTGCCGACCCCAGGTATCGATCTGTGCCTTGGGCCGGCTTCCGGAGACTCTGAGAGGGGCCCCTGCTGCGTCGAGGGGTGGTTCGGCCGCCGCACAGGTATTTCCTGTGTCCCGGACGCCAGCTTGGTTGGAGCCCGAGACAAGGGGCTCTCCAGCTCAGAGAGCAGGCAGGACACGGAGTTGGCAAAGGAGCTGCCGGAGCCACTCTGAGAGCCCAAGGCGCGGCCAGGACAGGGTGGGCTGTGAGATGGTGAGACCCCTCTGGACTCAGAAGAGGGGCTGGGCCGTCAGCAGGGGCGGGAGGGGAAGGGTGTTGCAAGTGGGGCGGGTCCTCTCCGGTGCTTGAGCAGTCCGAGGGCTTGAGACCAGGTGGGGCAAGTCTCCTTGAGCGCCCCAGCTTGTCCTGTGGCTCGAACCTCTCGTTGCCCGCTGAAAGCCGTTTTCACCTGCAGTGCTGCCTGTGCTGCCGGTGTGCGGGTCCACGTCATTGCCAGTCGGATGGCTTCGTGCCTCTCTCTGGGCTCCTTTAGGTTTCAACCGTCCACTCCTTGAGGGGAGAGAGGGGGTTCCTGAGTGGGCTGCAGACAGCCCACGGTAGAGTGGCTGAGCCTGGACACATCGCCTGGACCCAGAACGTTGCAGGTGGCCACCAGGCCTCTCTGTCCTGGCTTTGTTCTCGGTCGGTGCTCTGGGCCTCCGTCGGCAGTGATGGTGCTCCAGAGTCAGCGGTACCCACGCAGGCAATCCCCGCCGGGGCGCGTCTCGAGAGCCGTCTAACGTTTCCTGTGCTTGTTTCCCCAGAGTAACAGTTACCCGTCCATGGCCGACCCTTACCTGTCCAGCTTTTACCCACCGTCCATCGGGTTCCCTTACTCGCTCAGTGAGGCGCCCTGGTCTACTGGAGGGGACCCTCCCATCCCGTACCTCACCACCTACGGACAGCTCAGTAACGGAGACCATCATTTCATGCACGATGCTGTTTTTGGGCAGCCTGGGGGCCTGGGGAACAACATCTATCAGCACAGGTTTAATTTTTTCCCTGAAAATCCTGCTTTCTCAGCCTGGGGGACAAGTGGGTCGCAGGGCCAGCAGGCGCAGAGCCCTGCATACGGGAGCAGCTACACTTACCCACCGAGCTCTCTGGGCGGCACGATTGTGGACGGGCAGACGGGCTTTCACGGCGACACCCTCAGCAAGGCCCCTGGAATGAACAGCCTGGAGCAGGGCATGGTGGGCCTGAAGCTTGGGGACGTCACCACCTCTGCCGTCAAGACTGTCGGGTCGGTCGTTAGCAGCGTGGCGATGACTGGTGTCCTTTCTGGCAACGGTGGCACAAATGTAAATATGCCGGTTTCGAAGCCGACCTCGTGGGCTGCCATCGCCAGCAAGCCGGCAAAACCACAGCCGAAAATGAAAGCGAAAAGCGGACCTGTGATCGGGGCCGCCCTGCCTCCTCCGCCGATAAAGCACAACATGGACATCGGCACGTGGGACAGCAAGGGGCCCACGCCCAAGGCTCCAGCCCCCCAGCCCGCCCCCCAGCCCGCCCCCCAGCACCAGCCAGCTGCGCAGCCTCTTCCCGCCCAGCCTCCCCCGTCGGCCCAGCCACCGCATCCGAGCCCTCAGCTGCCGCCCCAAACCCGCTGGGTCGCCCCTCGCAGCAGAAGCGCGGCGTTTGGGCAGAGCGGAGGGACTGGCGGCGACGGCGGCGCAGCTGGAACCGCGCAGCCCAGCTCTGCCCCCACCGTGGAGTCCCACCCCGTTCTCGAGCAGCTAAAAGCCGCCCACAGCTACAACCCGAAGGAGTTCGACTGGAACCTCAAAAGCGGGCGCGTGTTTATCATCAAGAGCTACTCGGAGGACGACGTGCACCGCTCCATCAAGTACTCCATCTGGTGCAGCACCGAGCACGGCAACAGGCGCCTGGACGGGGCCTTCCGCGCCGCCGCCAGCAGGGCCCCCGTGTACCTGCTCTTCAGCGTCAACGGCAGCGGGCACTTCTGCGGGCTGGCAGAGATGAAGTCGCCCGTGGACTACGGCGCGAGCGCGGGGGTCTGGGCTCAGGACAAGTGGAAGGGCAAGTTTGACGTGAAGTGGATTTTCGTCAAGGACGTGCCCAATAACCAGCTCCGGCACATCAGACTGGAGAACAATGACAACAAGCCGGTCACCAACTCCCGCGACACCCAGGAGGTGCCCTTAGAAAAAGCAAAGCAAGTGCTGAAAATCATCGCTTCCTACAAGCACACGACGTCCATCTTTGACGACTTTTCGCACTACGAGAAGCGCCAGGAGGAGGAGGAGGTGGTGCGCAAGGTGGGTCTGGCTGCCCTGGGCCGGGGCTCAAAGTCGGGGCCCCTGACCGCCGCTCCCCAGTGGCCCGGGGCAGGGGCAGCGCGGTCACGGGAGGGTGTGCGTTGCCTGGGCTTCCCCGGCCTGGTCACCAGCAGTGACGTGGATGTGGCCGACACTGTACGACTTCCCCGGTTTGAGAGGACGTGATGGGACCACAGTGCACACCTCTGTCAGGGACACCTGGGCGTGGTGTTCTGCGGCACGGGGTGGGCCGGCTGCAGGGGCTGCGGACCCTGCCCTCAGTGGGCCGGAAGCGCCGCTCTAGGGGCTGTTGCTTCCTCCTCCCTGGAAAACCCAGTGTTTTTGCCACCTCGGCATCCAGGTGGTAAGGAGGGGCTGGGGCTGCGGAGGTCTGCAGCGCAGGCGTTTGCTAGCAGCCAGTGAGCCTCGGGAGCCCAGAGGGCAGGCCTCGCGGTGGCGGTGGGCTAAGGTCGCCTCTGTCTCCCGCCCCGTGACCGGGAGTGTCCTGAGCGGGGGCTGGTAGAGGCCGCTGGAGGGCCTCTGTGTGTGCTGTAGGAGAACAGGGCTCAGATGCCCGTGATCTGGCTCAGAAATGGGGAAAGCGAGGACAGCGTAACACGCTTTGTAAAGCTGGCTTGTCTGAGAGCGTTCATCCCAAGGTTTGTTACGCTTTTCTGGTATCAAAACATCGTTTTTTTAATTAAATGTCCGTGAGAGTAGATGGGTTTGCGGCCTGTTTTAGCTGAAACCCCGTGACGGGGCGTAGATGACGGGAATCCCAGTACCCTCTGTGGTTTCAGAAGCTGCACTGGCCGTGACCGCTCATAGTCGGTAAGACGAGAACGGGAGAGGCCCCTCCTTCCCGGGTGTGGAAAAGAGAGGTGCCGGTCATTTTTTCCAGTTAGTGAGAATCTGTTTTAGCTCTTTAGGTGTAAGATAAAACAACTGAACTGCTGACTTTACAGGGATAGGGCAGAAGTCATTGGTAATAAGCTGAAGACCCTTAGTGGGTTTCTGGCAGTGACCGTGGGTGGCCGTGGTTTATCTTAGATCCTGTGGCACCTCAGGTCTTTTCCCGAAGCTCACTGGGTTCCGGATGTTGTGTGAGGTTAGGGGTACATTTCTGTCCATGACCCGGTTTGCGTTTTAAAGTCGGAGGGTCCTAAAGGTACATTAGCGAGGGGGTTTTGGGAAGAGGAGGTCTTAAGTTGGTCCGTGGGGTCCTGCCTGCCGGCTTCGAGCTGTCCCCCAGTGAGCTTGAGAGAGGTTTGAACTGTGCCCGCGCCGCTGCTCAGCCCCATGGGTCCGCGTCTCAGGTTGATTTTACTTGCAGCGTCGTGAGGAGGGGCCGACGGGGCTGCTGACCCTATCGATGGGACGCTGGACAGGCAGACGTGGGGTGACGTGGGTCTGTACCTGGTGGGAGGCACCTGGCCAGAGGGGCCTTGCCTCAAGCAGGTGGACGCCGTGGGTGGGTGGCGCTCAGAGGCCCAGTCCTGCTGCTGTGGCCTGGCCCGTGCCAGCGGGGTGCACCAGTCCGGGGCCGGGCCACAGCCCGCCGGGCAGCCTGGGACCTCGCTTCTGAGGGAGTGTCTGTGGCCGGTTCACGCAGTTGGTTAAACTCTTGTTCTTTTCGCAGGAACGACAGAATCGAAGCAAACAGTAAGGATGAGCCAGCTTCTGTGTTCTGACACTTGACCGAAAAAGTTGAAGGGAACACGTGCTCGGTGCTGTCGTCTTGTGCAGGGCCCGACTCGTTGCATCTTCACGCCCTTTGTCTTTTATTTTTGCCCCGATGGACCTGCGTGCGTTCGTGTTTCTCTGTGTGTTACAGTATCGCAGAGCTCACTAATAACGGGTGTGTTTTCCGCTTACCGGTCAGACCTGACGTGAAACACAAGGGTCCTTCACGGCACAACGTCCCAAAGGTCCTGTTGTCGTTCGGCAGAAGTTACGTTCTTGCTCCGGAGAGTCACTGTCATTTAACATCTTTATAGGGACTTCTTTGTCACCTTTTCTTACTTTCTAGCAAACACGAGAAACTGTGGCTTGTTTTGTCATTTCCTGCGTTCTGTTAAAATACTTTTCAAAACGCTGAAATCAACTTCATTCGGCCAGTTTGCCATTTTTATTACCCATTGTCTGTCTGAAATGCTAGTCTGTCCACTTGATTTTTCTACTTAGAAAGATAGATTTGAGTTTTTCAGATTCAGTGAGCATGCTGTGTTGGTGCGGAGTGTCAGGCCCCTCGTGGCTCCTCGCCCCGACAGGGAAGATGGGGGGTGGCCGCGGCTGGCGGAGGGTCGGGCTCAGCGGTCTGCGGGCTCAGCTGCGTGTGGCCACCCCAGCCCCCCGCTCTGCACCTGCGGATCCCAGTGCCCTCCTGAGTTTGCCCACGGGGCCGAGCTTCACACGTAGGATCTGCTGGGATGGCCGGTACTGTGGTGGGTTTCGTTTTCCTGTTGGAGGGGTTTAAAAAAAGCAAACAAAAAGTCCTTTGAGAAATTGAATTTGCTGTCCTGTGTCGTGTAATGAGGGACCTCGAAGAGCTCGCTGCCACCCGGAGTCTGACACGGAGCACGAAAACGGTGTTCACGCCCGTCGTTCTGACAGTCTGCGCCCGCCCGCCATAGGGGATCCGACTGTTCGAGAGCAGATACCTTCTGGAACCTATTACTCCAAAAGACCCTCTCAGTCAAAGCGTAAGCCGTATTGTTTAGACTTGTATTGAGAACCCGCACTCCGAGCTGTTGCCGGCCGCAGGGAGTCAGGACAGCGTCGGATAACTTCCTCTGGAGAATACAAGCCTTAATAAACAATACCTATTTAGCAAGTCTGCTGTCCTGTCGTTCTTCACCCCCACCCGATGGGGCGAGGTCTTGCTCGGCCGCGGGGGCGACGCCCGTTCTCTCGTCTGCGGCAGGGAGCCCGTCGTCTCGGAGAGCGCGCCATCCCGACTTCACTCACCCTGCACTGCGCTCTGTGGAGGAGTTCAGAGGAAGGTTTTTCTCTGTTTCTTTTTTCTTTTTCTTTCTTTCTTTTTTGTTTCGATGTTCTCCACCCCAACATGGGGCTTGAACTCAGGACCCTGAGATTACTTGTTGCGTGCCCGGGGGGCCAAGCCAGCCGGGAGCCTCTTGAAGGTCCAGTTCTCACTCAGAGTCTGTAGCCCCTCAGCGCACTACGAGCCTTTCCAGGCACAGGCCGAGTTGCAGGAGGTCTGTGAGCGTCCTCCATCCGCTGGATGCCAGCGCCGACCTCCTCCCTCCACCCGCTCGCCAGCCGCAGACCCCAGCGCGCTCTCCCCAGTCCGCACACGCATCAGGAAGTTTAATGCTTGGGCTGCCTGGGTGGCTCGTCGGTCTGCCTGAGCGTATGTCTGCCTTGGGCTCAGGTTGGGTTCCTGGGGCCTGGGATCAAGCCCCGCGTTGGTCTCCCTGCTCAGCGGAGAATCTGCTTCCCCCTCTCCTCCCCGCTCATGCTCTCTCTTGCTATCTCTGTCACTGTCTCTTTCAAATAAAATCTTATCTTTTTTTTAAAAAGGAAGTTTAATTCTTAATTTGTTTTATTGTTGTGGTAAAATTTACAGGTGCACAAACCTTAAGAGTTTTGAAGTCTGAGAAAGAAGTAAGGACACGGGACGTGAACAGCACCGCAAAACACTTTCTCGTGTGCTCTTGCGGGTGTGCGCCCCGCGGGGACCCAGTCATCGTGTGAGGGCGTGGCGGGTGAGCACAGGAAGCGCGGCCTGGCTCCCTGGCAGGTGAAGCTGGGGGTTTTGCACTCCCCAGCTGGCGAGTGCTCTGCCCATAGCAGTGTAGCTCTGTTTGCTCAGAATGACTCCTCGGATTTTGTCTTGGGAAGTGCACATCAGACCTCGGGTGCTGTTTTCCTCCGTGGGCTTGGCCGTCAGGTTAGGCGGTCCCTAGCCGAGCTGACTGGCAAAGTAGTGTCCCCACCTTCAGCCGGGGGCGAAGCAACAGAGGGTCCAGGGCTGTCACGGGCATGCAGACGGACAGATGTTCATCACCAAGGAGCAGAGGCTGGGATGGCCACTCCTGTTTGTCTAATGAGATCAGTTCCTTACCTGTCTCCTAGTCAGAAGGCTCCCTCCAAACCCTGCTGGCCAGGTTGGCCCCTGGGAGCAGAAGTCAGGGGCTGCCTCCCACGCTGGCCCTCGAGAGAGGAAACCACATCCACATCCGAGGAAGGAGAGAACGTGTGTTGTGGCAGGGAGGCTTAGGGGGAGCTATGCAGTTCTCAGCAGGACAGGTTTTGCTTATAAAGGGCTGTGTGACAGTTGCCCCCTAAGGCCAACCCGGTCAGCTCTAGCTTTTACCCAAAGACACACCCACAGGTGGCTCTGTTGTTTGGGCATTTAGCTGATGAGCGGGAGTCCTGGAGAGTGCCGGCTGGACCTGCCTGCTGGTGGCTTCTCCAGCTGGGGTCCTGTGCTGCCTGGTGCCTCAGGGCCTGAGATCGAGGCTCTCCTCTCACTCGGGCAGGAGGAAGGCAGGTCACTGGCTTCGTTTCCTGGTTGTGGTCAGGGAGGGGGTCCTGTTGGGCCTGTGTCGGCGAGCGCAGGGGGCGTTGGCAGGGTCCCGGGGGCCTGCACAGCGGTTGCGGGATGAACTTCTGTCCCCCTCCTCCCTGGGCTCTCCTTGCCTGTTCTCTGTGTGGCCCATCACCTGTCGGTCAGCTTGCAGTTAAGATTGGCGTGTTTGGGGTTTTTTCCCCCAAACCAACGTGTTAGAAAAGGTATTTGAACAGCTGACCTCCATGACATTTTTACTTTAATTCTGTGGATGAGAGGGGGAGTGTTTTTCAGTTGGGAACCCCCAGTGGACTGTCTCAGAGTCCATCTTTGTTTACTGGAAAGCCTCCCCCCGCCCAAGCCCCTGGAAGAGAGTCTGGGTGAAGGTGCGACAGTAGTGGCCTCTCGCTGGGAAGTGACTGTTTGGATCCCTCCTTCCCTGGCAGCCAGGCACAGGCTTCAGTGCTCCCTGGACGGGGGCGGGGGTGGTCAGCCCTGCACACAGATGAGGTCTCCTCCCGCGTGCACCACCTGCCCTTGCACGAGAAGAGCTAGTAACAGGCTTGGGCTGTGCCCTGCGAAGTGACCTTTCTGGAGGGCAGCTCTGGGAGTGACCTGGGAGGTGCCCCGGCCTACTGGCAGCTCAGGGCATGAGGGACGTCTCAGAGCAAGTTCTCAAGGCCTTGCGAGGCCACACTCTGGATCGCCCGGGCGATTTATGGCCCCTCCAAGAGTACAGTCTACCCTGAGTCAGAGTGACCAACCTCTAACGACAGCTAGATGGAGCTCAAGGCTCACGGGGACGCGTGCTGAGTGCCCCTGGTGTGGTGACTCCGGCTCCTCCTCCCCTTCCTGCCAGCTCTGAGGCCTCCAGGCAGACTTGGGCTGTCCAAGATTGGGCTGTCAGCTGGAAGCGGACATGACGGACAGGGTGCCCTGGAGCTGTGGTGTCCCATGCAAGGTTGACGCAAACACCCATGTGTCATGCCCCGCGGGAGGGCTTTCCTGCCCAGCGGTGGGCTCCCATGCCGAAGGCCTGGCCCGCTGAGTGTGGGCGTAGGAGCTGGGGCTGCGTTTCTTGTTTTCAGACTTTTTATTTGGAGTAAAGACCAGTTTACAGAAGAGTCGCAGGAGCAAGGATGGTGCAGGGCCTTCGACCGGATTTGCTCGTTAGCGTTTCGCCCCGTGTCCTTGATCCTGTGCTTCCTGTGCGTGTGCCTGTGTGTGTAGGGTTTGTATGTGCATGTGTGTATCCAGGTGTGTGTGCAGGTGTGTTATATGCGTATATCCAGATGTACGGGGGTGTATGTGTGCAGGTCACGTGTGGAGTTGGGCGTGAGCAGTTCTGAGGGTGTGAATGTGTGTATCCAGGTGTGTATGCACGTATGTGGGTACATGTATGCGGGGTGTGTGCAGGTCTGGGTGTATGTGGGTGTGCGGGGTGTGCGTGTGTGCACACTTTGGGCACTGTTTGAGGTCTGCAGTGGGTCTCGCACCCACACACACCAGTGTGGCTTTGGCCACATCTCGTCAGGCTCTTGAGTGTGACAGCCGTGACTCTCACTTGGGGCTCCGTCTGACCCTAGTTTGGTCTTTAACGCGACAGTGTCCTGCACCATTCTGGGGAGGGGAGGAAGCTTTTTGGGCCAGGCTCTTACGCTGTGTCTGGACAAAGCCTCGAGGTCGACACTCCACCGGCCCCCCCACCCCCTGCTCTGGAAGAGGACACCCGACACGCACAACCTTGCAGGCCTGATAGGGAGGCCCTAGGGTCCCTTCCAACCCTTGCAGTGCTCCCTGCGTGGCTGGTCCCTTGGCGGTGGCCTCTGCAGACGTAGGAGGTCACGGGCGGCTGCTGATTGCTGTCCCAGGTCCAGTGCACTGTGAGTGCGTCTCTGTGGCCACGGAAGCCCTGCCTGGTTGGCCTCTGGAAGCGGATGCGGGTTTAGCCTAGGGACTGGCACGGTGGGGGCACCTTCCCTCAGAGATAGGTGCCAGGGGTCCCAGGGCTGGTCTGCCAGGGTGCTGATGCCAGGAGCATGCCCTCTTCCTTTTGACCTGGCCACGCAAAAGGTTGCTGCTTCCCAGGCAGCTGGCAGCACCACAGAGCCCTTCCTGGGGGTGGAGGGTGGTTAACTGCAGGCATGCCCTAGCTGACACTGAGCCCCGGCTCGCGGGAGCCATCATCTGAGTGGTGTCCCCAGTGACAGCTGTCATCTGCAGCCCCGCCGTGGGTTTTGGGGATACAGTGTGGGGCGGGATGGCTGCTCCCTGCCTCCCGCCTGGGCATGGTGCAGGTGCAGTTCTCCTGCCACCCCGGGAGGATGAGGTCCTGTGCTTCATGCCTGAGTCCTGCGACAGTCCCACCAAGGCCAGGGGACAGTGCTTGTGGTTCCTCCCTTAGGGCTGGCTGAATGGCACCCTTTGCACATCTCCCCTCTCCCCTGGACTGATGTGTGGTGCAGGCACCTGAATCCTGTCACCGCAGAGCGTCTATCTTTGCCTTCCCGCAGGGCTCTTCCCTCCCCTCCCCCTGAAGCCCTAATGTCACTGGAAACTGGAACTCTGCCCCTAGGGCTCTGGCCATCAGCGACCTTCAAGGCAACAGAGGTCAGTGACATGGTCCCTTGCCACCGAGGAACACTGGGCCAGCTGAGGGACGAGCCGCTTCCAGGGACCACAGAGTGTTAGAGAGCGAGCCAATGGTGGCCTGCTGCTGTAGGAATGCCAGAGGAAGGAGGGGGGCAGTGTGGGTGGGTGCTTGGCTGGGAGGTCTTCCTGGAGCAGACCAGGATGCAGGAGGAGCCAAGGCTGTGAACTGCTCGGCGCCCCCGGGCAGGGGGCCGGAAGTCTGTGGTCTCCCCGGCAAGGATGGGTAGGGGAGCTTGTGGGTCAGAGCAGCTGAGCCCGTACCTGGGGGCTTGTGGGTGAGGGGTGTTTGAGTGCAGCTGGAGAGCGGCGGGCGACTAAGCACCTGCAGCAAGAGGTCAGGAGTGGGCACGGGCACCGGGTCGTGGTCCAAGAGGGACGTGGTCAGCACAGCAGGTGAGGAGGTCACAGCTGGAGGGCTGTGCCCAAGCTGCTTGCTGGGACCCTGAACAGGTCCTGTCCTGAGCAGGCTCCATGTCTGTCTCCACCCCTGAGAGCCGAGAGTGGGGGCCCAGCCTTCTGGGGACTCCTGGTGCAGAGCTGATTCTGCTCTTACCTGTGTCCACGGTTTTACTGGCCATAGAGGGATGCCACTTAGTGGACACCAGGATGGGGGTGGAGGGAGGCCCCACCTGGCCTGGAGGGTAGGACCTGCCTGGAGAGAAAGGTGGGCTTTGAGCAGCCCGGGACGACGGGAAGGGTTCTGGTCTGCCTCGCTTGGCCAGTCCCTAGCCCTCGTGGCAGTGAAAGACCCCAGGTGGGAAGGTAGGAGGAAATGATGAAAGGAGGGCCTGTGCCCTGGGAACACTGGGTCTTGATGCCTGTCCTTGGGTTGTCAGGGAAGCCTCCAGAAGATGAATGTCAAGTTGGGGTCTGAAGAGTGATTTGGGGAGCAGGTGAGGTGGGTAGGAGAAGAGCCTTCCCATTAGGGCATGGGCAAAGGCGACGGGCAGGGAGTCCAGGGGCCTAGCAAGGCTGCTGGTTCTTCTGTGTTCTGGGTGCGCACACACACACGTGGGCATAGAAATACATAACTGTGCACACGCGTCGCCACACACATGCCAACATGCATGCACATGTGCACACTCAGGGCTCTGCACACACACACACACACGTGTACACGGCCCTCGTCACGGCAACACTCAGTTGTAAAGATGATAATGACGCCAGACAAATGGGCCCTTGGGGGGGGTTCTGCCTTCCCCTCCACCCAGCTGCTGGGGCAGAGCACCTCCTGGGTTCTTTGTACAACAGGAAAGTGGGATTTAGCTGGAAGTAGGCCTTTCTGTGGGCTCTTAGGACTCCATCTCCAATCTCTGAGCAGACGGGCTCCGAGAAGGATGGCCACCAAGCCTTCTAAACCAGGAAGCAAAACCTGTTCGCCCCTAGGGGGTTCTGCACTTTCCTGGGTGTGAAGTGGTTTGGGGAGATGCAGTATGGGTGCCAAGACAGGGCTCTTTCCTGACATTTTGGAAGATTGTGAGGAAAGGACATTGGAAGTTGCTCAAGGGTAAGCTGGGTCTGGGGCTGCTTGGGCACTGATGGCTGAGGGCCTCTGTGGCATGAGGACAGCTGTCCTCATGTGGGGTCGAGGACCTAAGCATCACACGCCCAGCTGTCTCTGTGTGCTCCACACCTCAGTTCTCGTCTCCACCCTGTCACTGGCTTTCCTGCATCCTCGGCTTGCGGTCACCCTTCTAGGAGCACATGGGTTTTCTGAGTGACATTTCGGTGGCAGTTACAGTGGTTTACAGCCTCTCCATTGTGCTCACCCGCCCCCACTGCTGCAGGGAACTAAAAACAGGACCAGCCAAGGGAGTTCTAATGGCCTCATCTTGTGAGTTTGATGATGATGGTGGTGGTGGTGATGGTGGTGATGAAGACGGTGGTAGCTGCTTACATTTACTGAGTGGCCACATCTGAGCTTACTCTCCAGCCACAGATGAGGAAACAGAGGCACAGGGAGATGAAATAACTGGGTGAGGCCTGAGACTGCTCATGTGTGATGGCTGTGGGGGGCCCACCCTCCTGTCTCTTGTCATCAAGGCGCTCCCACTCTGTCCCAGGCTCCGCTCCAGCCGGGTTCCTGGGAGGAGTGCAGGAACCCATGTTACCCTCTGCCCATCAGGGTCCCAGATCTTGGAGGCACCTGGTCCAACAGAAATGTCGGATGAATGAAAAGCATCCAGGTGTAGAGAGGCCTTCCCTTGTGTGGGCCTGGGTGTCCCTCCTCCCCTGGTCTGAGGTGCCATGGTAAGGGGCAATCTCCCAGCTGGGAGAGGCTGCCTCTGCTGTCACATGAAGATGGCCTTTGGGGCTGGCCGCTGCTGTCCATGCAGTGCCCAGGGTCCCTCTGGGCCCTGTCCAGGTCCAGAATCCTGGGGGGGGCCCTCACGTGGTGCGCCCCGGCCCTTGCAGGAGGTGCAGTGACAGATCCAGGTCTCTGCGGGTGCTGGAATGGAGGGTTCTGTGCCGTCTGACTGTACTTGGAGATTCTGCCGGAGCTGGTGTGTGGGCAGGCCTGCAAGACGGTGCCTGCCGTGGAGTGAGGACTATGCACTTTTTAAGCCATGACAGGTCACAGCCCAGGACCAGGAGTGTCCCAAGCCTGTTCTTGTTGGTCATTCATGGCCGTGGTGTGCGGACTCTATCCCCAGGGCCGGACTTCCCTGGGGTTGTGCGCAGGTGTCAGTCCCAGCCTGAGGTGCTCAACGGAAGGGTTTGCAGGATGGCTTAGGTGCCCTCGCAAGCATCTGGAGCTCCTGGCATACACTCCTGGCTGGACTGGAATGTAGAGTTCCCCACCAGTAGTGACTCTGAAGTCTAGCCTTGCTGGGAGGCCGCGGGGGCCCTGGACTGGGGAGTGGGGAAGGGAGAGGCTGTGGGGCCCACAGTTGTCTCGGGGTGGCTGGAAAGGACCTGCTGAATGTAGCCGAGCTCCTGAGATGGGACTCAGCACCCCTGCAAGCAGAACCTTGTTTTCCGGAGGGGCTGTCCTTTTCCCTCCTGTGCAGTCCCTTGCCCTGGCTGCCCTCCATACTTAGCGGGCCCCACCGCATCAGAGAAGCCATAGGAATGGCTCGTATTAGGGCCTCTTTTGAGTCATTTCTGGTGCCCGCTGCCTCACACGGGGTGGGGGGGGGGATTCCTACCCCTGCCTTCCTGCTGCAAGTGCCCTGGATGGTGAGGGTTTGGGGATCAGCCCAGCGGGCAGAAGTAAGCGTGCAGGACTGGGAAGGGTAGGTGCATGTCCATTTCTGGGGCCATTCTTATCTTGGCTGCCGCTGACTTGCCATAAGGGAGCCAGGATGGCCTATGCAAGTCCTCTGAGGGGAAGCTATGCTTCACCCTTTTTTCCAGACTCTTACCGCCCCCCAGACATCGCTACCCTTCACCCTGCACCACCCGGCTACTGGGAGCCCAGAGATGGAGACAGGGCTGCTGAGGGCCTGCACTCCATGGGGTCATCCACTAAGTGTCCAGGCTTAGGGGCAAACAGCCCAGAGTGTCCAGCTCCCAATGTAGCCAGAGGCCTGCCTGGGGCCTGGCCTCGAGGGGGCCCTACCGAGGAGGTGAGGCCAGAGCAGGGCCAAGGGAACCCAAGTGTGGGGGAAGCTGCCACTCTGTCTGGCCTGCAGTGCCTCCCTCTTTGGCTGCCCTGTGAGTGGGCTGGTGCTGGGAAGTCCAGAGGGGACACCTGGGGAGGGGGCTGGGGCTGGCAGTACGGTGTTTATTAGGTTTGATTCACAGTGGGGAAGTCATCTCACAGGGCTAGACCCTTGGCAGGCCAAATTGGGGGAGGGTTCCCTTGCCATCTGCTCATGTCCTCCTCACTGGCCCCACATTGGGAGGTGGCCGCCTGCTGGGGAGCCCTGAGCTGGACCCCAGTTTGGCGCCTAGCCAGGTCTCGGGGAGTTCTGAGCACTCATCCAAGCTTGCTGTCCCCTAGGGTGACTCCCCAGCACCTGCATGGGGGACCCTGTGGGCTGGCTGCTTGGGGGCAGTTAGCACTAGTCAGGGGGTCCAGCGCTTCCTCTGGAGTGAGCTCAGTGGTCTGCGTCTGGGTATATGTGAGCCCCTGTGTGAGCAGGAGGGAGGCCGAGCACAGACGGTGCTGAGCTAGGTGCAGAGTCCAGGCTTTGGGCTCAGCCCTTGAAGTCTAGGCTCTGGCCCCAGCACACGGCCCTCCTGGCCCCGAGATCCCTGCAGACCTTGGACCCATCCAGGTGCTGGGCTGACGTTGCTCTGTGACTCCTATGCAGGAAGGTTCTAGGACAGAGCTCCCCAACTTCTTCCTGGGGGACCTGCAGCAGAGACTGACAGACCCTGGGGGAAAGGGCCGTCCCTCAGCTCTAGGTGTCCTCCTCCTCCCCATCTGTCTAACTCCGGTCAGGAGCCAAGTCCCCAGGAAGAGCAGTAGGAAGCACAAAGCCCGGCCTCATCTTTGGTCCAGAGAGCCAGGGATGCAGGGGCCACCTTCCCTGGGAAGGAGCGTCCACTCTTCTGTCCAGGAACATTCTGAGCAGCCCCAAGAGGAAGCCCAGGTTAGACAAGGGCTACACGCATTTCATGCTCAGCAGGGACACCCAGACCCGGGGCTGCAACCCTTGTCCCTTCAGTGCTGTCCTGGACTGGCCCTGGGTCCCCTCCAGCCTAGAAGCGCCTTTGGGGGTGCTATCTGCACCCTCTTCAGGGCAAGGAAGGAGAAGGGGCCACCAAGTGCAGGATCAGTGCTGTGGGGTCAGCTCTGCCGCATGACGGTCAGGCTGAAGCTTGCTGGGGCCACCGTGCTGTTTCCTTGTTTTCCGGGGGGGGGTGGGGGGCAGGAGATTAGAAGACTCTGTCCTTGGCCTCTGCAGTGACCCTGACTTGGGCGGAAGTGGGAAGATGGGGTCCCCTGGCTGCTTCTTGTGCCTGCAGCGTGCATCTCAGGGACAAGTTGGATGTTTGAGCAGAGAAAGAGCTGGGGAGGCAGGTGTCTTGCCCTGCAGCCAGAGGAGGGGGTGGAAGGTGAGGGGCCACACCCTGAAACATATGTGGTCCCTTTTGTGCTGGTTTCCAGGACCCTGCTGAAGGAAGATTTGGGGAGACCAAAGCCCCTGCCCAGGCTTTAGGAGGAAAGCCTGCACAGCTGCGAAGTCTGGGCTGGGGACTTGCAGAGAGGAAGGGGTTGTCTGCCCCGAGGCAGAGGCAGCTGAGTGACCTGAGGTGCTGGCAGGGATGGGGAGCCTGGCGGGTGGAGGCAGGAGGAGCCCACACAGACCGCTTGCCAGGGCACCAGCAGGTGGCGCTAGCTCCTGAGGACAGAAAAAAAAATGCCTGCAGCAAACCTGAGTGGGTGTCACTGCGGCTGCAGATGGTGGGGGAGGGACTTGCCACCCTCCCCCTCGGCTGCGGAGCCTCACGTGCCGAGTCCCGCATGGTCCAGAGCGAGGTTTCCGGAGGGATGCGGTCCGGTGCGTACACCTGTCCTGGTTTGGAGCCTGGACGCAGGTGTAGACGCGTCCCCCCTCCCCCCCCCTTTTTGGGGCCCCCCCCCCCCCCAGGCTGGGAGGCAGTTCTGGGAGCTCAGTGAGGGCCGCCCCCACCCCGCGGCGGACTGAGGAAGGACAGACTTTGCAGCGACCTCAGACCCCACCCCACCCCCTCCTTCGTTGCCATGGCAACTGCCCAGCGGGCCCGCAGTTGGGGCGAGTGGCCTTTGGGACACAGTTGGCCCCGCGCCCCTGACGCTTCCTTCCTGGGGGCGGCCCACCGCCAGGACCGCGGACAGCTCCCCAACCCGCCCTGTGGTGGCCCGACCTCCCCAGGCCGAGCCCCCCTAGCCCCCGACAGCCGATTCCTGGCACACTGGCGCTCCCCCCGCGCCCGCCCCCAGCCCCCACTCCGCCGCTCCCTGCGGACCCTCTTTGTCTCCCGGCCTCAGCTCTTCCTCGGACACTCCGCTGCCCGCTGCGGGCCTTTCGGCCCCGTGCTGCGGACGCACGTGGCTGGGGCCGAGGCCGGATGGCCGCAGTTCCGTCCGGACCGCAGGCTTCCCTTCGGTCACCCCCACCCGCCCCGCGACGCCCGAGGCAAGCGGGCCCCTTTGTGTCCCGCGGCCTGGTCCCCGGCCCGGCAGCTGGGCCGCCCTCTGGGCGGGCGCATTGTTCGCCGGATTTGTCCGGCGGCGCGAGGGGCCGCCGGGGGCCGGGCTTGCCTTCTCCCGCGGGAGGGGCACCGCGCTGGCCGGGCTAGCGGGCCATTTCCATGAGAAAGGAGCGGCGGAGGCGCCTCTCTTGGCATTCACCGCGTGCCTTAATTGTATAGACATTAAATCAAGGTCCGCTGTGAACACGCAGAGGGGCCCTCAGGCAGCGGCGGGCGGCCGGGCCGGGGTCGGGGCCGCGGTTCCGGCTCGCGTGGGGTCCTCGCCCCAAGGCCGCGAAAGCTCCGGCTTCTTCGGCGCCGGGCGCGCGGGGCGCGCGGGGCGGGCGGGGCGGGGCTCTGCGCCACGCCGACGGTGCTTCCTCGGACTCCAGCCCGGATCCGCCCCCAACTCTGAGGAGCCCACTCTTCTCTCCCTTCCGCAGCAGGGAGGGGGCCCCAAGCGAGCCCCCTGGGGGCGTCCCCGAAGCCTGGAGCCCTCGGATCCTCGGTGAGGAGGAGCAGGAGCCGAGGCGGTGAGCGAGCGTGTGCGCGCCCGGCCGCCTCCCGCCGGCCGCCGAGAGGTGCAGAGCCCGCTCCGACTGGGCAGCGATGGGTTCTCGCCCGCTGTTCTCCCCCTGCTGCGTCCCCTCCCCGCCCGGCCCACGAGCGCGCAACGAATGCGGTTCAAAGGAAGAATCTCGATGCTCGGAGATGAACACCAGTCTTTTTCGACCCAGCCAACTCATCCTCCCCGCGCGCCGGGGCCGGGGCAGAAGGCGCTCGAGCCGTTGGCGAAGAGACGGGGGACCCGGAGAGGCCGCTGGCCAGGCCCGCCCCGGCCGGCCCCCAGCGCAGTTACCCGTCCCGGGCGGGAGCTGCCGCCGCCTGCCGCTCCTCGGCCGCCGCCGCCTCCACTCCCAGCGCCGCCCGTTCCCGCCTCCTCCTCTGCGCCCGCCGGCCCCGCACCGCGCTGCCCCGGGCGCAGGAGGGCGTGTGAACGCCGCGAAGAGAGCCGGACAAGTCCACGAGCGCCGCGGGCCCGCTGAGAGCCGAGGGTCCGTGGGGTCAGCGCGGTGGGCGCCCCGCTCCTGCTCGGCCAGGCCGGCCCGGGCGCGACTGTTCCCGCGCCCGCCGCCGCCGCAGTTGCCTCCGCGCGTATCCGCGCTCGGCTCGGGCACCGGGCGATTATACTGGGGCGCGCGGTGACGTCACCCGGACACCGGCTCCGCCGCCGCCTCCCTGAGGTGTCCTTGAGAACTGCGGGGCACGCGCGCCGCGCACACGCGCACACACGCACTGCGCGCCCGGTGCCTCCCGCGCACACTCACCGCGTCCCGCCCCGCGCGCTCCTCCGCTCACCCGGACGCCGCCCTCGGGCGCCCTCGACCGTGCCTGGCGCCCTGCGGGCCACACGTTTGCGCACTGAAACGCCTCCCCCGCCCCCCACCCCCGCGCTCGAGCGCTCCTCCTGCAGCAGCAGCGCCTCCGGGCGCACGCTGACAGCCAGCGGCCAGGCCTCGCGGGCCCACACCCCGGCCGCACCCGCAGACACACCTCCGCCCTCAGGCTCTCCCCGCAGGCTAGACTCCTCCACTGTGCCCCATAACACACTCTCCCCACCCTCAGCTCACAAACCGTCCTCCCCCGGGAGCCCCCTCCAGCCTCCGCAGGACAGGAAGGGATTTGCCGACAGAGGGTGCCGGGTGCTGGCGGTTGTGTGGTCCTCCAAAGTGTTCACATTGGAGGAGGGAGCTAGAGACCCTCCCCCCATCAAACACTGCTCCTCTCTCACTGTGTCCTGAGTGGGGACCATGGAATCACAGGCAACACCTCCCCAGCCTGCCCTCTGGTTGGAGCCCTGGTCTGTGCCTCTGGGGCAAAGGACCCATGCCTCCCTAAGCCACACCACCTCAGGCCTCCCCCATGGGCCTTTGTTCCTGTGCAGACGGTGAGGGAGCCACAGGCCAGGCCGGACCAGCAGGCCTCTGCTCCCCTCTCCTTCCCTCCAGGCCAACCCGGCCCTGGGCCATCTGCCTTAGATTGGAGCCCACTGACCTCCCACCTGGGGCTCACAGTCCTGCCTTCTTCCTTCTTGGCCCTCTCTAGCACAGAAGGGGCAGCCAAGAGCCCACTGGGAAGGGGGCTGGGACTCGAAGTGCCGCTGCCCCCAACCCCCACCCCCTCCTCAACCCAGCAGGGCACCCCCCCCCCTCTGGTGCAGCTCCAGCCTGACCCTCGGAGCCTGAGCCGCAATTCCTTGTCCTCTGCAGGGTCAGGATGGCCCTTCTCTCTAGTATGAGACATGCAATGTCCCCTTCCCCCAACACTCATCCACGCGAAAAGGGAACCCTCACCTACCACTAGCCCAACACTCAGGAAGGCGCCCCAAGCCTGTGGAGCTCCCAGCCACAGCCAGACGCAGGCTGGACACTCACTGGCGGGCTGGAGGGCAGGGGACACAGAGTAGCTGGCACTTTAAGCACAGGGACTGTGTCAGCATGGTGAGGATGCCCATCCCCCTGTGGTGGCTGGGGCAGAGCTCTAGCGGCTGCAGGGGGTCCGCTGTCCATGGTGTTGACGCCGAACCCTGGCCCAGTCTCACCCCCTGCATGCCTCTGGATGTTTCTCTCCGTCCTCGCCCATGAGAGGTGGGGGTCCAGGCAGGAGGCGAGGGCAGACGGCCACCCTCCACCCTTGGCTCCCTGGAAGAGCTCAGGCCGGCTCTGGCTTCTAGTTCCCTGAAGCTTGTTCACATTGGGGGGGGGGGCGCTGCTCCTCAGGTTTATGGACCCAGATTCTCCTTGGGACCCCTCTTCCGCGGGCTGGCTCCCCCTGGGCCCGGGGAGAGTCACCACTCCTTGCCCACCAGCTCCCTTCCCCGGCAGAGCCCTGCACTGCCAGTCTGCCTCCTCTCTGCGGGCAGGGCAGATGTGGGGGTGCTGCTCTCCTTCTCTTGAATCAGGCCAGATTTTTGCGCAGCCGGCAGGCTTCTCTTGCCATTTTTACATTTCAGAGTCCTGAGCACCCAGGCTCAGCCCTTTGGTTCCCAGTAACCAGTGACACATCACCCTGGCCCTCCGGGAGGAAGGGCTGCCCTGGGTGTGGGGCTGGAGCTGACCAGTGGGTGCTGGGTGGGAAAGGAAAGCCGCCTCCAGCCTCCACCCTGCCCGCCCTTCTTCCCCCGCCTGGTGGGGACCTTCTTGATGGGACTGGAGGCTCTGAAGGTTTCAGAAAAGTCAACTTACTGCTGCCAGGCCCCGGTGTGGGTTTGTGCTCCCGTTGGCTCCGCAGACGTGGGCCCAGCCTCTCCGTGCCCAGCCTCGCGGCACCCCGCACCTGCTCTCCGCTGCTGTCCACGCCGCAGTTTCTCCCTGGCACACAAGATTTTGTGTTTGTGGATTTATTTGCCAGCTCCCCGGCTGGGAGTGAAGGGCGCAGGGAGGCGGTGCAGCCGGGAGCCTCAGGGCTCAGGGCGGCTCAGGGCTCCGGATTCCAGGCAGCCGCTTCCCTGCGCACAAAGGCCCCTCTCGCCACGGGCCGGCAACTTGGAGACAGGTCAGGTGTCTTCTTGGGGGCGGGACGTGGGCCGAGACCCCCCTCCCCCTCCTCTTCCTTCCCCGAAAGCCTGCGAACGGCGAATGGCGTGGGATTAAACAAACCCACAGAAACCGGTGAAGAACCCCCGCCCTCTCCCGGCTCCCGCGGCCTCGTCACCCGCCCCCGCCCCTCCCGGCGGAGACTTGTCTCTCCTCCAGAAAGGGGTGGGGCTGTGGCCAAGTCTGGGGACCACTGGCTCCTGGCAGCTTGACCTTTGCCCCATTCCCAGGTGGGGGAGGAGGAGGACGGGGTCTTACCACCTGCTGGGGGAGAGCAGGAGGCCCGTGGTGCACGGGACCTGAAGCCCCAGGAGGGGAAGCTGAGGCCTCCAGCGTAAGGAGGGGACAGTTTGCAGGGGTCCAAGCCCATTCTCCGCCCTGGGCCCCCCATAGCCACAAAATGGTCTGTAGCTTCGAGCTCTGACTTGGAGGCCCCCACCCGTGGATCGGCCTGTGCAGTGAGGCCCGGATCCCCTCCACCAGGCACCAGTAACATTTCCCCTGAGGGAAGCGCTGGGGTCCTTCCCCTGGGGCCATGAGGACCTCCCCCTTACTCCCACAGTCAGACTGAGGGTCCCAAAGGTGAAGCAGGGGCCCCGCCCAAACCAGCGGGGACCCTCTGCTCCTCAGCTCGCTGCTTGCTGCTCGCTGCTGCTCGCTGCTCCTGTTGGGGCCTTTCCGGCCCCCACGTACTCAGAGCTTTGCCAGCTCCCTCAGCCCGTAGGACTAGGAGGCTGGGGAACAGCACAGCAAAACCTGCCCCCAGGATCAAGCTCTGTCTCTGCCTAGGGCCGGCCACCCATCCCTCTGCTTAGGTCTGGACAGCCTGGACAGCCGATATGAGGAGGAGGAACTTGCCCTTTGAAGCTGGTGGGGGGCCAGGACCCCCACCACACTCGAGTTCCCCTGGGTGGGAGAGGCCACCACAAAGGCTGTGATTGTTAGCCCGGCCAGGCACACAATGGGGTGGGCTGCTCAGGGGCCAGGGGCCCCCGCATGCAGATGAGGCCACAGCCCCTTCCCTGCTGCTCCCGCCCCCTTGCCCCCTCCTCCCTGGCCCCGCCCAGCCCCACTGGGAGAGACAGACAGACCCGAGGGCCCCACAGCCCCAGAGCAGCTGCACCCAGATCCCTGGAGGACTGGTCACTGGGCCTGAAAGCTGTAGAACAGCGAGTGGTTCTGCGGGGGACCAGGTAAGTAAGTGCTGCACCTGGGCTGGGCCAGGCGCAGTGCCCCCCGGACGTCGGTGCGGTGGTCCCAGGCCGCCTCGAGGGGAGGCAGGATGCCTGGCCAGTGGCGGGAACAGGCCTTTTGTTCTGCAGGCGCCCCTGCTGGCCCTCCCTGAGGCTCCAGGCAGCTCTGAGGCCACCCAGCTAGGAAGCCGAAGCAAGGCCGGCTGCCGTCCCCACCCGCTCTCCTAGCCCCTATCTCCGGGCTGTACTCCCCACCCTGTGGGGCTGGGGCCTGGCTTTGGAGTGGTCCCCCACAGCCTCCTTGAGGGGGTCTTGTGGGGAGGGAGCCCAGGCTGGCCCCCACTGGTCTCACCTCGGGGCTTGGCGTCTGCAGGTGACCCCTGGGCAGGCAGGGCTGAGGGCTCATCCCCACTGCTGTCCTCTGCAGAGCACTTAGGCCTGGAACAGCTGTCTGGCGTCTGGGCTCCCCGGGGTTCCTAGAGGTCCTATAAAGCCCGACTCAACCAGCCTTGAGCAGTCAGAGGCCCTTGGCCACGGGGCCCAGCCGGGCATGTGGGACCCTGTGCACAGGATACCCTGGAAGGGACACTCCTCTGGAATCCAGGTCTTGCAGAGAGGGGCAGTAACACCAGGGGACCCCTGCCTACAGCTGGTCATGTGTCTCCTCGGGAGGGATGAGGCCAGCCTGGGCCAGGTGGGGGCTCTTTGTCCCCCGAGTCCACTCAGGGACCGGGGCCTCTGCTTTGGTCCTCCTCTTCGTCTGCGGCCACACAGTCAGTGGACAGCAGGTGAGGAGGGACAGCTGCCCCCTGGTGGCCAACCCGACCTCTGAGGGGCAGCAGGGGCGCCGGGCCCTCGGCCCCCTGCTTCCTCCGGCCCTTCAGCAATGCCCCCAGCAAGGCCCTCTCTTCCATCATGAGGCAGAATGGGTTCAGCCCAGGATGTAGCCTGCCCTGCACCTGCCCTGCTCCGCACGCCCCCCCAGTGCTGCCCCCTTCTCCCTTGGTTTTCAGGGCCCCACGCAAGGGCATCCCACCACAGCGGTCCCGGAGCCTGAGCCCTCCACACCTGGATCCTGGAAGGCCGGGGATCTGTGCAAATGGCCTGGGGGCAACAGGAGCCTCCGCGGCTGGGCTGATGGGGCCGAGCTGGTCATGGGAAGGGATAGCGCAGCTTCCTGTTGGCCCGGCCCTTTGTCCAGATGCAGGTCCCTGTCCCCCAACCACTGGTCCAGCTGTCTCTCCTGTCCTACAGCCTTGCTCCCCACCTGTCTCTCTCCTGGCCACCCCTTCCTCCTTCCATCTCCACCTCTGAGAGTCTCTGGCTCCCTCTTCCTCCCTAATCCATACCTTCGTCCCGGGGCCAGCCGTCTGCTTCTCATGAGTGATTCTGGCAGGAACACGGGGTCTTTAGAGGGATGCCCCCTGCCCTGTAAATCAAATGTCACAGCAAGTGTCTCCTGTAGAGAGAAATGTCTGGAATGTCCTTACCCCCGGGAGAAAGCCTCAGTGTGTGTGGGACCCAGTCTTGGGGAGGGGGCAGGAGGTGCCGACATGCCCTGGTCCCTGGGACTGAACAGTCAGTCAGCCATCCTGTCGGGCCGGTGCAGATCCCGGGGAGGTGAACGGGAACCCCCCACCAGTTACATGGGGTACAGGGGCTTGTTCCACCAGTAGCTGCCGTGTGCCTGGGACGGACAGGGAGCCAGGGCCGTGTGCCTGGCCGCTCAGGGAGGAGAGCAGGAAGTGTGGGGAGGACTGTGGGGCTGGGGGCCGGCACGCAATGCGGGAGGCGGGGGGCACGCACGAAGGGACCCGGGCTTGGCCCAGGTTGGGGGACTGCCCACCTCCGGCCGGGTGTGTGTGTGCAGAAGGACCTTCGGTGCTGGCTGGCCTGCGTCACACTGGAGCCGTCGACGTCCAAGGTGTCCAGTAAGGCCCGGGCTTTCCTGGTGTCTGTGCGCCACGGTTCGAGCCTCCTTAGGGCACATGGTCGTGATTTCCCTGTGCAAATGTCAAGCTCGCCTGAAGGACAGTCCTTAGTAAGAGTGGATGAGGCCAGGAGGGGCACAGGTGTACCTCTGTGCTGAGGGGCCTCCGTGTGCTGGGCTGGGGGGCCCGGCTGCTTCTGCACAGAAGGCTTGAGTCAGCCTTGGTTTTCACGTCCCAGCAGGTGACTTTAGAGACTGCTGCTTGCCCCCCAGCACCTGCCCGGGGGGAAGTGTGCCTGGTGTGGACACCATGCTGACCGGCTGCCTTTGGGGCCCTGGGGCCCATCCTCGTTGCTGCTGGCGGCGCAGGTAGACACTAACCTGGGGCCCTTCTGGGGTCCTCAGGGGTCCGAGTGGCTGCTGGGCTGGGGCAGAGGTGAGGATGGCCCTGGACGTGTGCTGTGGGTACCGGTCCTCTCCGAGCCCTCTCGCTCGCTGTACCCTCCTTCGGAAAGTGTCTCAGAGCCTACCTCCAAACGAGGTGTGAAGGGGCTAAGCTCTGCTGCTGACCCTCCCGCATGCCGCTGTCTGTCTTCCACTTTCTGCCCTCGGTGGCTGCCTCCGTGGGCCCTGTGCCTCTGGCTTCCAGGTGTCCTTGGCCATGGGAGGCATGAGCCAACCTGAGGGCAGAGGGTGAGGGAGCGAGTGATCCCCCCGTGCCCTCCCTGTGGGTGCTCTGTCCTTGACGGACAGACAGCAGTACCTCCTTCCAGGGGCCTGCTCCCCCTTTCTTCTCTGGCCTGGGGGGAGGGAACAGCCTTGATGCCAGGAGTCCCTCATGCGCCTGCCCATGCCTGTGTACAAGGTGCCCCTTTCTAGGCCCTCCCACGTCGCTCACCTGCAGGTGTCTCCACCCCTGGCTGGTCGGCCTTCCCTACAAGGCCTGAGTTCATGGCAGGTTTTCCTGCTGGCCAGGGCAGAGCGAGAGACTCTGGTGCCCCAGGACACCTCCCAGGGCTCCCCTTGAGTGGCCGAGGACAGAGGAGCCAAGGCTGATATTCAGATTGCATGGAAAGAGAGGTAGGGACCTTCCCCGCAGGAGACTGCAACGTGGGGTGGGGGCAGGGTGAGGACAGTTGCAGGAGGAGCCCCTGTGGCTTGGTGCATCCTTCTAAGCCCCGTGTGACTGTGGTGGCTAGGCTGCCAGAGGAGAGTGTCTCCGAGCACTCCGGGGGTGCTGTTCCTGCAGGAGGGAGGTGAGGGGGGCTGGGTGCTCCCAGATTGGGAAGGCAGCTCTGCAGAAGCTCAGGGTTGACCCCGGGATCACTGCGGGGAGGGACCCCCGAGAATCCCAGCTGTGCTTCCCATCCTGCCTGCGGAAATGGTGGCGAGCAGTGCCCACATCCTGAGAGCGGCCCCCCGTGCCCATCCATCTTCTAGGTAGGGCCAGAGTGGGAGGAGGGAGCCGAGGGCTGGGGTAGGGGTGCCGAGCTGCAGCACCTGGCTGTGCCTGGAAGGGAGCCAAACCCGCCCCTCACATGGGGGTTAAGAGCTGCAGGCAGTCCCGTGGGGGTTGCGAGCACTGGACAGAGCACAGAGTGGGTCTTTCTCTCGGGACCGTCTGGGGAGGAAGAGTCATTCCCCCTGTCCAAGAGGGAGTGGGGCAGCCAGAGTGCCCGACGTGCGTGCAGCAAGGGCCTCCTTCCTCAGCTGGAGGGGGGACCCAAGCCAGCGCCTTCAGGGTGCTGGGTTCTGGCGGGTGTGGGCCAGCCCAAGGAGGTGACCCAGTGTCTCTGGTGGCCCTCCCATGGGCCAAGGGTCCGTGGCTTGGTTTAATTCCAAGCCGAAGCATCAGGACTCAGCCTCGGTGTCTTCCCTCTGTCCTGGCAACAGGCTTCATGCGGGACAGGCGGGCTCAGACTGCCGTGACGCCACTGTCCGGCTATGGGAGCCATCCCTGCCGTGCCCTGCCCCCGGCATGGAACCCTGCCTTGGGGCACAGAGCAACTCCCTGGGAAATTCCAGGGTTTCACGGGGCAAGAGTGCTCTGAAGGAGATGTTGGACATTCGCTGGAGCGCTGTGCTCGAGCGAGGGGCAGGGACTCACTGCCAGGGACATTGTGACAGGGACCACCCCTAGGGTCTGTCCCTGCTGTCCTCTGAGTTCCCCTGCCGGGCCGCGGCCCTTTCTCTGGGGAAGGCAACAGCTGATTCAGACACACATCACGCGGGGCAGCTGGTCAGGGCCACGCCTGGACGTGTGGCCCCGGGGGCTGGAGCGCCCTCCCTGCCCCTGGTGTCTCCCCGTGAGCGGCACGAGGGGTGGGGGGAGCTCCTCCTGTGACTCGGACACCTGGGGCCGACCTGGACCGTCACTTCCTCCCACTCTAACGGCAACAACTGTAGGGTTGCCCTGCTGCCCGCCTCAGGCTCTGCCCCAAGGAGCCGCCCCCCCATCCCTGGGCCCCACGCCGGGATGAGCTTCTGGGCCTCTGCTCGTGGCAAAGAGGAGTTGGCAGGATCCCCAAGTCCCTGAAAACAGATCATGGTGGAAAGAGGGGAGCTGCTCTGACGGTAGGGCATAGTAGGCAGGGCCTGCTGGACCGTCTGTCGTGGACAAGGCCCTGGGGGGCCCCACCCCAGCTCTCAGCTACACGCCGTCTGCCCTCCTCCAGAAGGTGACACAGGGCAGACCTGGTGGGCCGCACCCCGCACGCTGTGGGCCCAGACCCCCACTGGGGCCTAGGCCAGGGGAGAATGGGGCCTCCCTGGTTTGTGTCTGCAGAGGGCGCCCCCCACCCTGCTGGTCAGGCTGCCTGGCTGAGGCCAACATCAATGAAAATAATCGGTTCAGGTTAACGCCAGTGCCCAGAGAATGAGGGCTAAACTTCCTTTCTTGTCTCTGCAAAAATATGTTCTTGTAAATCATTCCTGAAAGCAGAAGCTTCCCACGACATGAACACGAGGCAGCGCTGGCCAGGGGGCTCCCATCTGGGATGACCCATGTGGACCCTGCCCACCCCTCACCCTCTAGAAACCTTCCTGCAGGGCCTGCCCCAGCCCCCCGGAATTTGGTGGCCATGCTCGGTCACCTTTGCTGGTGCTCAGACTCGGGCTGGGCCTGGCCTCCTGGAGCAGGGGTGGGTCCCAGAAGCAGACAGGCCTGGGCAGGTTCCACTCGTTCTCTCCTCACCAAGGCCTTCCGACCCACCTAAACCTCAGTGTCCTCGTCTGAGAAATGGGGACAATAGCAGCCCCTGCTCCTGGGCTGGGAGAGAATTCAGAGAAAATAGCTGTTCCATTTGTAAAGGTAACATTTTAGTGAAAACGAACACTTTTCAAGCCGGGGGGTCCCTGGAAGCTGGCTCTGAGCCCTGCCTTCTCTCGTTTCAAAGGGTCCTGCCTCACCCGAGAGCATCTGCTTTCCACAAGGACTGGGCCAGGGGCCAGGGGAAAGGACATGTCCGAAAATGGGCCAAAGGGGTGGCCCTGGGATCTGGAACATCAGAGGCCTGGCAGCTGTGGGACAGTAGGACCGAGGGGGTGTGACTCTCAGTCCCCACCGCCGGCAAGCCCTCCAGGGTCCGGGCACGTGTTGGCTTTCTTCCCCTCAGTCAGACCACCCGTCGGAATGCTGGCTGGACCGGGTTCTTCCCTGATGGACCCGCAAGGGCAGGGAGGGGAGTCAGGACCCCCAGAAGATGCCCCACGCCTCTGCCCTGCTCTCCTTCCTGCAGGGCACAGGGGATCCTGCTGGCCTGGGGCTCACCTGATAGCGTCCAGTCCCTTGAGAAGAAGTCGCCCACAGTTGATGGGGGCAGAAGCTCACCCATGCCCCACCGTAGGGCATGGGGCACATGTCAGACTCACCCCATAATCTGGGTAGTGGGACCTTGGGGGACCCTGGCAAGGGACAGGTTTCTAAACGCCTGGGAAGTCCCGCCGGGGCTCTCCACTGATTGCTGGCACCCGCACCCAAGGCCTGGTTGGGCCCCAGGCCTCCTGCCCTCTCCTCCTTAGTAGCCTGGGTCACCCATCCCCACAGCACTGGCCAGGACATGTTCCCCCCAATCCCAACCGCAGCCATCACTGGGCCTGCCTGTGGCACAGTCCCCCGGCCGGCCTCGCCTCCGCCATCCCTGGGCTGGGACCGCCCCCCTCACCTGGACGCTGGAGCCCCCACCGCCCTGCAGTCCGCTCCACAGGAAACACGGTCCTCTCTGGCCGCTTTTCCCCACCCGCTTCCCAAGGGTCCAGTGAGCCTGGACCCTGAGGACGGGCCCTGCCTCCCTGTCTGGTCCCTCTCCGCTCTCATCCAGCTGACTCCTCCCAGAGCAGCCGGTCTCCCTCTGGCTTTCCTCTTGATCCAAGGTTCCACGTGGCACTGTGGCTGTGTTTGCCTGCTGGCGCCTCCGCCATGGTCCCCTCTGGGCCACCCTGAAGCTGGGTGAAGGGCTGATTCCCAGGGGATTCAGAGCGGTGGAACCCCCCCACCCCACTTCGTCTGAGGGTCCAGGGACAGCAAGGAGTTGGCAGCAGCTGGGAAGGTGTGGCCAGGGGAGGGCCCAGGTGAAGGAAGCAGGTGTGCAGAGCGGGCATGGGGCCTGGACAGGTGGTCTGTAGGGTCAGAGCGGGACGGCGGATGGGGGCGAGGCAGGCAGAGCACCCAGCTGAGGTAGAGCCAGGTAGACCCAAGGATACCCAGCTAGGGCCCAGGTAGGGCACAGGTAAGGCTCAGTTATGGCTCACCTAGGGCCCACGTAGGGTCCAGGGAGGGCTCAGAAGGGCCCAGGTAGGGCTCAGATAGGGCCCAGGTAGGGCTCAGGTAGGCGTTGGTGGAGGTCATCTCTGTTTCTCCTCTCTGTTCCAGGCACTGTGAGATGGCCTGATGGCACCAGGGAAAGGGGAAACTGAGGCTCAGACTTCAGTGACCCCTTGAGGTCTATAGCTGGTCAGGGGAGGTCGGGACGGGACTGGGATGTGACCTGACATCCTCTCCCCGGGGTGCAGAGCCCACAGAGATCTTTCCCTCTGTCTCTGCAGCAGGCTGGGGGGTGGGCACGTGGCCTCCACTGCCTGCTCCTCTGGGCACCCACCGCTGGTCTGGCAACAGACAGGGAGCTGGGGAGGGTGGGGAGGCGCAGGCCCGGGCCAGCTTCGGGTCACCCCTGTGTTTGGAGCCTGCTGGGTCCCTGCCCACCAGGCAACATTCAGGACTCAGGGCTCTGTAAAGCCAGGGGGCTTGGAGGCTCGGTGCACCCTCTGAGCTTGGGGCACAGCTTACCCAGACCCAGGGAGAGGACAGGTGAGCCAGGGGTCTGGGAAGGAGCAGCCGTGCTCCCCAGTGCCCATGTGGTGGGGATGGGCAGCTCTGTGTCCCGCGGAGGGTGTCGCGGAATCCAGCGTGTGGGATCGGCGTTGGGAAGGCGCTGGGGTGGGATCAGCCAGGGAGCGGTTGGGGGAGCTGCCGTGGAGGCCGGTGCTCGCTCCTGTTTGTGGTGGGTGAGGGCTACGGTGATCCTCCTTGAACCACACCTGGCCAGGCCAGGGCTGTCCGTCTTCTTGTGGGGGCGCTGCTATTTCCCACTTGAGGCCAAGGTGGAGTGAATCACCCGGAAGTGCCATGGCCTTCCTGAACCCCATCCCCCTGCATACCAGAGCTCTGGGTGTTCAGCTTCCATGGGGAGCTGAGCCCTGCTGTCTGGGACCCTCAGCCTGGCACTCAGCATGAGGGATGGGCAGCAGCTAGGCCAAGGGGGGGCCATTCGGGACGTCCAGTTTATGGCCACTGTCACAGTAAAGAATGACACGGACAAGCTTTTGTGGCAAGGACCATTGGGAAGCTGCTGGGGTTCTCATCCTCACCCAAAACTGACTCACTGAGCACCCGTTGAGCCCTGGGCCCAGAGCAGTGTGGTGACAGAAGCATCTGGACCGTTCCCGTTGAGGCTGGAGCTGTGGGTGGGGTCGGGTATGGGTGGGTGGGCTCATGGACGCCTCTGTTATTGAACACAGGCAAAGAGCCAAGAGGCGACTGGAGGTGGCATCACATGCTTCTTCAGGACGAGCCCCGCGTGGGGCAGTGTTCTGGCACTGGGCACAGGAAGGGGGGACAGATGCCCCCAGGCAGGAGCCTGGAGGCTGTGGAAGAGAGTTCAGATGGCCTGGTCCACAACCCCTCCTCCAGGGTCCTGCACCCCGCCCCTCCCCCCAGCCCCTCCTTTGTCTCCTGGTCAGAAGCTCCAGATTTGGATAAATGCCACACTGTGGAGAGGGACCTGGCTTTCCATGTGGCCCCAGAGGACACCAATGGAAGTGCATGGGGGGAGCTCCCGAGGGGCGAAACCGGGCCGGAGGGAGAGGGAGACAGGAGGGACCAGGCAGAGAAACCCAACCTTCTCTGCGGTCTGCTCCAGGTGCAGCTTCTCTTGCAAACTTTTTGGAATGGATTGGGGCGGGGGTTGTCCTTGTCATCTGGATGTCCAGCTGGGATGGACAACTTGCAGCATATCCTCTGGTGGTGGCCCAGTAGTCATACTCCCTGCCCACCTTGTCCTCCAGAGTTCCTTGGCATAGTTTCTGGTCCCTGCCCTTGAGGTGTGTAACCCTTGCCTCAGGCTCTGCTTTCTGGGGACCTGGGCTAACACAGGAAATGGGGCTCCAGGAAGTGCCTGGGCTGACAATGGAGAGGCTGGCAAAGGCTGTGGTCACTGCCCTGTCACTGCCCCCATCAGGGAGCAAGGGGGTGAGGGAGGGAGTGGACCTGTCCTTCGGGAACCTCACTGTGCTCTTCTTGGCTCCTGGGTGGGAATTCAAACCCTGCTGTGGCCCCAGGGCTCGGACGCCCGGGATCAGGGCTGGGCCTGGCAAGATCCAAGCAGTCTAGCTGTGTAGACCACTCCCGGGACCAGGCGGGAAGTCAGTGGAGCCTGCCCTTCGGCTGCCCAGCGGTTCAGAGAAAACGGACCCAGGACTCTGGGAGCCACCAAGGGGTTAATTGGCTTTGCCTCAGTCAGCCTGATGAATATTCATGAGGTGTGCTGTCCTCATCAGGCGAGGTCTGTCTCTGATGCCCCCCTCACTGGCAGTGCTGGCCTTGTACCCCCTCTACCCCTCTCGTCGGAGCCCACAGACAGCAGCCCAGCCTGTGCTCGGCTCTGATTGGCCCGGCCGCTCTCAGGGGTGCCATGGCAACCCGGGCTGGTTGCCTAGTGATTCATCCCTCTCTTCCTTTCTCCCTAAAGCCGGAGCTGGTAGTCCACAGGCCAGGGTGGAAGTGTCTTTGTGCCATGGTGTGTGCACGTGTGTACCTGTGTTTGCACGCAGGTGTCTGTGGGTCTGCAGGGTGTGTGCAAGCAGGGAGCTGTCCTTCCACCTGCAGACCTCAGGCCCTTGGGATGTGCCTGGGCTCTGCTGCACCTGCCTCCCCCGCCTGGCGCTCGATCCGGGCACACCACTTGCTTGGGGACAGTGAGGAGGAAGCCAAGGCAGCAGGTCTGGATGGGACGTCCTTGGACTCCTGCTGCACCACCCACTAGCCAGGGCCTCGAGCCCCAGGTCCATGGGGGCCACAGGCCTGGAGGACCAGGACTTGTCCCCAGCAGCCCCCACCCCATCTCATAGCTCGCTGGCGAAGGGATGGCAATGTCAGTGCCCAGCCCGTGTTCAGCGAGGACACCAGCTTCTGCTGCATGGAACAAACTGTCAGGTCCACGCCCTGGGGTGGGTGGGAGTTGACCCGTGCTGTGATGGGTCCTGCGTCTGGGGCCTGGTGGCCACCCAAGGCCAGGAGAACAGAGAGCCAGCCCTGCTCTGTCCTGGACCTGTCCCCCCTGGGAGGGGTTTCTAGTGGACGTGGAGGGACCAGCCCTTTCGGAGAGAAAGCGGTTGGAAGCCCCCTCTGACTGGTGTTGCCATTTATTCCTTTTGTTTAGGGAAGATGTAAGGAGGGTTTCACACCAAGGATGTAGCAGTACCACCTAGAAGGGTCTGGAGTCCCGAGCAGAGGCTGGAGGAGCCCGGGCCTGCCCTGCGGCCCCGGAGACCGGCCCTGGTGCCCGGCCCAGCAAGCCCTCTGCTCCTGGCTGGACGCTCACGGGAGGGGACCCTCCTGGGTGCCGACGGTAGTCCTCTAAGACGTGGGGTCCTATCTGCCCTGTACAGACAGACCAGAGGAGCACAGCGGAGCAGAAGCCCTCAGAGTCGCGGCAAGGGCTCACTGGCCACCGGGAGGCCTGCTCACATTCCCAGGGGACGCGGAAAGGCCGGGGTCTGTGGGAGGAGATGTGTTGAACTTCCTTTATTCGGAGGCATCAAAGAACTTAACTCTTTGCCGTCAATAGCGTGTTAGGATTAAGGAACCAAGAGACTTGGACCCTAAGTCAGGCATGAACGTTTCATCGAGGTCACGCGACGGCGAGGTGGGGAAAGCGCGGCCGTGCAGGTGGAGGGACAGGCCTCTGCTCTCCCCTGAGGGGCTCCCCAGGCACCATGTCCCCATGGGCGGCGAGTGCGCGTGTGCCCCGGCGTGCTCCGGCCTCCTGATGGAACACAGCAGCTGCTGGTCTCTCGCCAGAGCTATGCAGCCGCTCAGATCTGCTTGGCAGGGAGGGAAGGAGGCCTAGCTCCCTGGGGCCCGGGGTGCACGACAGCCGGGTACCTGTGGGGAGGGCAGTGGGCCCATTTCTGTGGGACGATGGAGGACCAAGTCGAGCTTTGAGGACCCTGGAGATGCTCTTGGGCTAAGTGGGAGGCCTCAGGCCAGTTCTTGCTGGGCGCTGGGTCCCGGGAACCGTCCAGTGTCTCCCTGAGACCCCCTCTGGGGTGGGCAGGGGTTGCGCTCTCTGGCCCAGCGTGGGCAAGGCCAGGCGGGTGGGACGGCGTTTTCCAACCAGCCCGGCTTTATGCTGCAAAGGCGCGTGCTCCGGGAGGAAGGAGGCATGGGTTCCCCTGGAAAGCCCAAGGTGGGGGCCTCTGATGGCAGTGCCCAGAGCCTTCTCCAGAACCTCAGGGATGCCGGTTCACTCCTGTGGCTCCTGACTTGTGTCCAGACCTGCAGAGGGAGAGGCAGGTGTGGGGGGAGCTAGCGTCAGCAGCCCTTGTGAGATGACGGGCCCAGACAGCCCAGCAGATCTGGAGATGGGACAATGTGAGCGAAGGCAGGGACGGCAGACCTGGAGTGTCTGGAGCCAGCGAGGGGACCTTGTTGTGCCTGGGAGAGCTCGGGGGTCTGCTTTGGCCCTCCCTGTGGACCACCCTCAGGTGCTGGGATGGGGGGAGCAAGACATGGAGACCGAGGTGCCCCTGGGGGAGGTCAGGGGCGGCTGCCCCCGTGCTCACAACACCCCCACCTCCCACACCCCGAGAAGACGTGCGTCATGGAGCTTGTGACATCATGGAGTTGGCACTGTGGGTGGGTGGTCCCCCACTGTGGCCCTGAGCTCCCACCTGCGCTGCCCTTGCAGGGGCCGGTGCCTCGGGCTGGCTGTCCAGGATTGGCCTTAGCATCTGGGGCCATGACAGACGATGGGGTGGGGGCTCCCTCACGTGTGTGGCGCTGGGCAGGCCCCCGGCGGTAGCTCCAGCGGTTGGGTGGACGTTGGCCATGCCGCTGGGCTGGAATCCGGGCGAACCCCTGGCCCCGTGCCACTCCTCCTTCTGGAGCCCAGAGAGGCTCCCTGTGCAGGCCAGAGGGAAGCCCAGGCACGCTCTGGGGTCCCGTCCAGTCCACGGGCCCCTTTTTGGAGGCTGAGCTCACACGTGTAGGGCTATTTTTCTGGGTTTGCACGCTGGGCCTGAGAGTGTGCTGATCTGAGCCCCTGATGGTGTGTGTGTGTGCCTGAGTGTGTCATGTGTGTGTTACGTGTGTGACATGGGCATGTGTGTGATAGGACATCGCCCCCGGCCAGCGGCACATCAGTGGGTGGGGGTGTCCCGGAGCAGGGCAGGACAAGAAGGGGTGCGGGGCCCAGAGAGTGGGAGAGTCAGCTCCAGGGCTGGATGTGCGACTGTCCGACCCTCTGTGGTATTGGGAGGTTAAGGAGAAAACAAGGACGGGGAGGGTCTGGCCCCCACCTTCCCCTTAACCTGATGCACAGGTGCCTCAGGAGTGTGGACGGTGGCCAACAGCTGGCCAAGCCCTCCGTGGGGCACAGCCAGGCACCTGGCCTGTCCAGTTCTCCATAGACACCCCCCCAGAGAAGGAGGGGTCCCCGGGACCGGGGAGGCTCACTGTGGGACCTGGGAGGGACCCTGTTGGGGCTGAGGCCTCCAGAAAATAGCCTGGTATGTTCAGGGTACGTGGGCCCCGACATGGGGGTCCAGCTGGGGTCCTCCTTGGGCCTCAGCACCTGCCATGGGCCTGCGGAGGGGCCTCCCACAGCTGTGCCCACAGCTGCTGTCGTGGACCCCGCAGGTGCCTCCGCTGCTAGGCTCCCCGGGGAGGCCAGAAGGGCCCTCTGCTTAGCTCTGACCTCACCTGCCTTCAGGGCGGGGCACCACCGCCGCAGAGACTGAAACCTTGCAGGACCCCACACCTGGCGCGGGGAACATCCAGGCGAAGGCAGAAGCGCACGCAGCTTCCTTAGAGCCCGTGGAGGGGCCCCATCGGAGGCCAGAGGGGCCAGGGGCTCGGCCTGGGGAAGCCACCCAGCTTCCGGCCCGGGGCCAGAGCCCCGCTCCAGTGAGCACTTCTGAAGCACGTGGCCTTTGTGTGGTGTCATCGGCCAGGTGACTGTGCCCCAAGACGGAGTGGGTGCGGCTGGAGCACCGGGGCGGGCTCCCTGTGAGCCCCTCGGAGCAAGCGCAAGGCCTGCTCCGCCGGGAGGTGGCAGTGCACACGCACGTGCACACACGACCCTCCGCCCCAGCCCAGCCCTGGTTTTCCGTCCTGACTCGAGCCCCATCCCCTGGGCCCCGGGGGAAGAAGGGGGGTCGTGCGGCTGCCCTTCGCGGCCGTGTGTATTTCGGTGACAGTGAGCTCGCCCTGAGCTTGCCCGTCGGGCTGCGAGGCGGGACAGTGTTCACGGAGTCCGCAGTCACCACGACACCGGTCCCTCAGCCTGGAACCTGGTCTGTACCCCTCCCTCAGCCCTGGGCCACCTCCGTCTCCTGGCGGTTGCTGGTTCTGGACACTCATAGAAACAGGACGGTGCAACGTGCCGTCTTTCACTCAGCAGGATGTTTCCCAGGCGGGCATGTGGGGCCGCGCCGGGCGGGCCTCCCCGGTGCTCTCTGTACACCAGACGTGTTACGTGTGCCAGACACTGGGGTTGTTTCCACCTTTTGGCGTCATGAATAAAGCTGCTGTGCACATCTGTGCACGAACTTTCCTGTGGCCTGTGTCCTCAGTTCCCCCGGATGCACACCTGTGAGTGCGGTTGCTGGGTCTCAGGGTTAGTCTAGGGTTAGTTTTTTGAGAAGCTGCACTATTTTACGCTCCCATCGGCAGTGTAGGAAGGTTCATCTGGCTTTTAAATTTTTCTCATTCTCTGAAGACTCTAAGGCCACCCACCCACCCACCCACCCATCCCTCCACCATCCATCTCTCCTCCATGAGTTTCCTGAGCACCTCTGAATCCCTATCCTGGGTATAGGAGCTGTGGGATTCAGTGAGGTCATGGCTCTCTGTCCTCCAAATGCCAGGAGGGTCTTTAGTCTAGAAAGTGCAGTGATGGGCACAGGCACCCACATCCAGGGCTAGGGGCCTTCCTGGGGTTTTTCTTACTTTTAAAAGAGGAATGTGCGGGGGGGCACCTGGGTGGCTCAGTGGGTTAAGCCTCTGCCTTCGGCTCAGGTCATGATCATGGGGTCCTGGGATCGAGCCCCGCATCAGGATCTCTGCTCAGCGGGGAGCCTGCTTCCTCCTCTCTCTGCCTGCCTCTCTGCCTACTTGTGATCTCTGTCTGTCAAATAAATAAATTTAAAAATTAAAAAAAAAAAAGAGGAATGTGCAGGACATGAGGCCTGTAACTTCAGGCCCTGGATGATGTTCTAGGGCAGTGGCCACTGCAGTGTCCTACAGGGCTCTCCCCATCCTGTGAGCCTGCCTGCCAGGACAGCCTACCCCGGAATCCTTCTAGGGCAGTAACTCATCAAACTTAAGTTAAACTTAACTCATCAAACTTCTTGAATCACCCACAGGAACCGGGGCACAAAGATCTGTGTTTCTAACAAGCTCCAGGAGGGCCAGCGCCCAGCAGGACCCAGAGCACTGCCCCATGTCCTCATGGCTGTCCGCAGCCTGGAGATTCCCCTCCCTTGGCGCGGTCCTGTCATCTCAGCACCCGGGGATGTTTCTTGAATCAGATGAACCCCTCCAAGGACAGGAGTCCTGCCCTCCCATACAGACTGCAACTGAAGCCCCGTGTCATTCCCAGGTGCTCTGTCCGCTTGTTACCAGGGGTGAGTGCAGCCCACAGTCCGGTGGGGGTGCTCTGTGGGCTGTGGGAGGGTCCTTGCAGCCTCCCGGCATAGAAGCCACCCACGGTCCTGGGAGCCACCAAGGGCAGAAGCTCCTAACCTCCCGGGGGGACCCCGGATAAGGGTTGCTGCTGCCCAGAGGTCTGTCCTCCAGGAAGGGCAGCCCAGCATCTGGAGTACATCCCGGCTTGCGCTCTGCTGAAGCATGGGCCACTGTGGGCAGCCCGGTGCAGTAGTGTCCCTCTAGCAGCTGGTGGCCAGCAGGGCAGAGGAGGGGGGATGCAGGTCAGTAATTCCAGTTGTCCCCAGGAAACGGGTCGTCATTTACACCTCTTGCTCTGCTGGGGCCACACCCGCCTGGCCCAACCACAAATAGCATCAGACGCAAATCAAATCCGAGGCTTTATCTTTGGAAAGTGATCAGCGCAGAGCGGGATTAACCGGGACATCCCTGCGGACAGTGGTGCAAGGGCAGGGCAGCCGCGGGCTCAGCCCCACGTGGAGCCCTGGTTTCCCGTGTTTCCTCGGGAAGCCTATCCCAGCCCCACCCCTCCCCATGCAGGTGCAGCAGAGGAGGTCAGTGGGGATCTGGCACAGGGAGCCGGTGGGCCCGAGGCAGAGCCCTTTCCTCCCTCCTGTGAGCAGGGGTCCCCAGCCCGAGGACCTTCTTCCCCCGCTTGGCAGCTTGGGTAGCTGGGTGACCCCAACATCTACTCTCCGTAGATGGAAGGAACTGCACCCCGCAGGAGCCCAGATGCTACTCCCCCATTAGCACACGCCCCGGGACCCCTGGAGACCCCCGTGCCAGCCAGGCCCTGGGTCTGTGAGGACCCGGAGCCCCCTCCCCACGTGCTTTCCGTGTTCCAGTGACCCGTGTTCCTGCCACTTCCAGCCTGGGTCCCTCTCCACCCGCGCCAGGGACGCTTGGGGCCTGGCCACAGGGATTCTCCGTGGAGCCTTGGCTGTGCTGGGGGGTGGGGACAGGACTGCGGGGGTCAGGGAGAGAGGGATCGACAGGAAAGCAGAGACACTAGAAAATCGGGGTTGCCTTGAGTCTTTTACGCGAACTTGGAGAAGCACCGTGTTTTGGCTTCTGCCATTTTCAAAAGTGCTTTTTTATTCTGTGTGTGTGTGTTGGAAGCTGCCTTCCGTCCTCACTGAAAAGCAGAAGGTGGATGTGTGTGGGGAAGAACAGACCCTTGGGTGCTGCTGGGAATTGGGCAACCAGAAAACAGAGGGAGAAGGGGAGGGGGAGGGGTGGGGTGCAGGAAGGGAGATGGAGGACAGAAGGGGAGGGGGGTGGGGACAGGAGGGGGAGGGGAGGGGAGGACACCACTTCCTGTTTTCCTAGAGGCTAGGTAGGGCTTTTGCCTTCCCCACAGGCGCAGGCAGGCAGAGGCTGGTGTAGAGGCCTGACACCCTTGCTCCCAGCAGCACCATCTCCAGCCACCCCAAGGGCCCCTGTTGCACTGGGCTCTTCCCTCCTGGGCCTCCCACAGCCCAGACAGGTGCAGGTTGGCCAGCCCAAGGGCACACAGGAGAGTGGGCGGACACCTTCCCACTGTGCTCCCCTGTCCTCTCCTCCTCCCCCATCCCTGGATGTGCAGAGCCCCCCACCCCAGTCCCTCATGAGCATTGAGGGGCCTGGGGGCTAGGAGGGTGGTCTGGCTCCTGGCTCTGGGGGCTGACCTGAGTCCCAGGCCTGGGAAGGATTTCAGCCGGAGCCCGTGACAGCTTTCAGCAGTGATCTGAGACCCCTGGTATGTCCTTGTTCATGTCCTTTGATTATGCTTTGACCTTAGCCCGGGGCCGTCAGACGGGATGGGGTCTCGCACCTGCGCAGAGCTGCAGGCCCGGGCAGCCTGTCAGGGTCCGGCCCCTCTCACAGCACACGGCCTTTATTACTCTGTTAATTTGGAAAACAGGTCATGGAAAATTAAATTGCTTAAAATAGGTACCCAATTATAACTCCGCATTCTATCAAAACGAGAGCATCTCTGGGCTCTTTGTTAGTTTATTGTAATTAAAGGCAGAATATGCGGAGTTAAATGACGGCGGCTCGTGTCCGGTGGAGGTGGGCTCGCGGCGGCCATGCCTGTGCTGGGGGACCCCAGCTCGAGGGCCGCCTTGGTCCGCAGTCTATGAAAATCACTTTGTGGTCAAAGTCCCAGCAGGACAGGGGACAAATGAATTAAAAAACACATTTCTAAACACTGTGAATAGAAGCAAGGCAAAGTTTAATGTTTTAGCAAAATAGAATTGCTGTCTTGACTCAATTCAAGCCTGCAGTCACCAGCGTCTACAGCGAGGCCACCTCTATGTGGCCTCGGCGGGCCTGGAGCGGGGCCAGACCTCCCCGCCAGCCCCAGGCACCTGCGCTTTCAGGACACGGAGAGCTCAGTTGCCAGCAGCCTTGTGAGAGGGAACAAAGGCACAGAGAGGCTGAGGAACTTGCCCCTGGCCACATAGCAGGTGTGACATCACACCCTTGTCCTCAAGAGAGGGTCCTTCCCTAAGACAGGTCCCTAAGTTTCGGGGAACCGGGGGTGTCCTGTCCACCCTGGGAGGAGGAAGTTTCCTGGGACCCAAGCCAAGGCCCGCCCAGCAGCTTCCTGGAAAAGCCGCAGACACACTTGAAATAAAGGCCTGGGTCCCTGGGAGGCACCATCTGAGGGAGCCGCTGTCATGGGAGGATTTGGGGGTGGGGGCCAGGCCCCGGGTTGTGGGTCAGCAACAAACAGGGCCTGGACAGCACTCTGGAGGGGACAGGCCACGCTGCCTTACCTGGCCTGGCTATGTGCCAGGCCTGTCCACGACACAGCCGCTGCCCGGTGGCGGAGCAGACGGTAGGTACAGAGACCCCTGCCGGCCGCAGGCTCTGCAGACCATGTGGCCAGCACCGCCTGCCGCTCCAGGGGCTCCGGGGGGCCGAGTGGGGCTGCCCTTCCCGTCTAGCTGTCTCTTAGAGGTGGTCTGGGTAGAGGACCCCCGTGCCTTCTCATGCGGACGATGGTAGGCACCAGACGGCAGCTCCCTGCACACTCGCTGTGTGACTGCAGGAGAGCCCCTCAGCCTCTCTGGGCCCTAGCCTCCTCCTGGGGGGCCCTCCGTGCTGTGGCCGTCGCTGTCCCAGTTCAAAGTCCGGACACATTCTGGTCACACGGGACATGTGGCTTGTTAGTCCTCATGCACTGGGACCACACTGAGAGTGCCTGTGTATTCCCAAGGCTGGTGAGAGGCTCGTGGTGGGTCCCGTCTGGATCTGCTTGGAGGGGCGTGCATGAGCCCCCCCACCGCCGGAGCTCTCCCCCTGCCCCGCCCTGAAGGCAGGCAGGACCTTGTCCTCCGTCCCAGTAACGGACACCTGCCCCAGGAAGAAACAACCCCAGGTAAGCCTGCTCTGGTCCATGGAGTTGGGGTGTGCCCTGGTCACCTTCCCTGGGGCCCCTCAGCTGGTCTAATGGACACTCAAGGGCCTTTCGCTGGTGTTAATGCAAAACACCTTTTTGTACTTTATTTTGAACAACAGGACGCTTTGCTGAGTAGGCTCTTTGTGGGCAGGGTTATACTGTTTTTATCGCAATTTACCTACATTGCTGCAATCTGATTTAAAAGCACGTTCTAAAAATAAATGCTCTTTTTAAAACTGGCCCTTGGTTTAGGTCTCTCTGGGGATGTGCTGTTTGTTCTGATTGTGGGCAGGCGTGATCTGGGATCCCCAGAAGATACAGACATGGTTCTGACTTGGGGACCAAGTGCACCCAGGGCCTTCCTGGAGTTTTCCTGTTGGGAGCACGGTCCCCAGGACGCCCAGAGGAGGGGTGGGAGGCCTTGGGAGCCCCCATAGAGACCAGGCTTGGCTTTGAGATCTTCTTCCGGGCAGTGGCACACCTGAGAGGTGGGGCCCGAGGCTCTGTCCCTGCGGTGGGCACCCTCATCTCCTCTGTGTCCCGCAGCAGCAGGGCCCATGAGGGCCTCGAGGTCAGAGGGATGCTGGGACCACAGACACAGCCCTAAGCCAGACCATGGGGCAGGCACTGGCGCATCCAGCCCTGAAGGGCAGAGGGTGTGTTCTGCCACTCCACAGACTGTCCCGCAGCACTCACCTGTGGGACAAGCGCTGGTGTCAGGCCTCATGGCGGCAGCAGCACCGGGGCCCTGGGACCAGAGTTCTGACCCCAGCATGGCTCAGAGTCCGTGGTCTGGGCCACCGTGGGGGCCTCTGAGCCCTCACTGAGAAGCAGAGGCCTTCACCCAGGGGCACAGGCACCCAAGGCCCCAGCACGTGGGGCAAGACTTGGAAAACCGGGTCCCGGGGCCGGGCAGGTGCGGGGCGTCACAGAGCATACACACCGCTGCCCACAGACCAGGTTTACGCAGACAGCCGGGCCAGTCTGCAGATGAGCCCCATCAGCAGGAACAAGGCCCCTGGTCTGCAGTCGCTCACACCTGTCTGCTTGTCCACTTATTGAGCACCGGCTGTATGCCCAGCACTGCCCTAGGCACTGTGGGTGCAGCCCTGAGGTGGCGCTGTCCCTCCGGGCGCTGAATCTGGGAGCGAGAATAAGACCCCATCGCAGTGACGTGGCTCTCACAGGACGCAGTGGGCCGCAGGCCCTGCACCGTGTCACCCAGCAGGCCTGGGTGATCGAGTTGGCTCAGGGTTTGTGAACCCAGACTCGGTCCATGTCTGTTCCAGGAGCCCCAGAAGGTTCCAGCCACTGGTCCAAGGAACGGAGTCCTCACCGCCCCGCCCCCTCCTGCTCCTCCCCACGCCCCTCCCCGCTCCCTGTCTCACTTGCTCTCCTGCCCAGGTGTGCTGCACCCGAGCCCCACAGGAGCTTGGTGTGGACTCCAGGACAGCAAGGTCGGGCCTGGAGAGCTGCCCCAGCTCACACCCCATCTACTGCCCAGCCTCAGGGCCCAGGTCTGGTGGAGGTCAGTGCTGGCTCCGGCTGACTAGGTGGGGGCTGGTGGGACCAGCGTCAGGGAAGGGCAGAGCCTGAGGGACACCATGAGTGCTGGGCTGGGAGGCACCCACGCAGTGAAGCTGAGAGGGGTGGCCCTCACCACTAGAATAGTCTGGCCCTGGGGGACCAGGTGAGGGGTCCTGGAGAGAGGAGGTGTGTCCCTAAGCCTCTCCTGCCCTCTGGGGCACAGCTGGCCAGCCCTCTGTCTCTCACCCATTCCGGGCCCCTGGTACCCCCTCCCCACCTGCTTTGGGGTGCAGGGGCACGGGGGCTGACGGGTGGCCTGCCCAGGGCCACCTTCGACCCTGCAGTGTAGACTTCCAGCTGGTCCTGCCCAAACCTGGTTTGTTGGACACGCCTGGTGTCCAGTCTGAGTGCTAGACAGAAGGATGATGGGACAATTTCCACATCCCACACTCACCAAGCCGTGCCACGGTGAGCATCCACAACCCAGGAGGGGACAGGCAGAGGGATGCTGGTTTTAGACATGGCATTCGCTTCAGGGTGGCAGTGACAAGGGACCACATACTGGGTGGCTTAGAACAGCCTACACTTACTCTCTTATGGTCTGAGGGATCTCCAAGCAAGTCTGTGCTCGCGCCACGTGCGGCCCATGGACTGGGGTGGACGGTGAGCTCTTCTGGCAACAGCCACGCCTCCGGACGGCTGCCAGGGAGACACACAAGCTGCATATCCCCACCACGCGCCTGGGCTTCCGCCGAGCAGGTTTCCGCAGACCGGGTGCTGGCGCCGTCCTGGCAAATACCACCCATGGGCGCTGGGGGGGGGTGGTGATACTGCGCCTGGGAGCTGGCTGGGTGGTGAGCTCCTGGGGACACCCAGGGAGGGACGGCCTTGTCCTGGGAGGGGGCCAAAGGCAGGAGGGGCATGGACAGACAACACCCTGGCTTGGGGTGGGCTCTTGAGACTGGCTGCTTGAGGGCTTCTTGCCTCTTACACCTTGCTGGCTGTGTGACCCCCATCTCCCCATCTGACACATGGGGCTGGGGCAGCCCGGCCTCATGAACGTGAGCCATATGCTGGGCCACTGAGGCCAGGTCTGGGGGTACGTTTCGTTCAGGCTCATAAGAGGTCCCCAGTTAATGTCACCTGCTCTCCCATCAGACAGACGAGAATTCCCTGCCATGGTCTCAGGACCACATATGTCAGAATCACAATGGCAGGAGGTGGGGCTTGGTAAAAACGCAGCAATGTCTGGGGCGGCTTTTTGTATCAAGCCACAAAGCAGACAGAGCCCTGAGACCGTGCAGTGTGGACGGATCTCAAACGTTTCTGTGCCTCCAGGACGGGCAAACCCACGGAGACAGGAGGTAGACCAGTGGCTGCCAGGAGCTGGCGGCGAGGATCGGAGGACAGACAAAGGGTGCGGGCTTGGAGGTGTGATAAGCTGATTGTGACGGCAGTGGCACACGTGTGAATGTATTACACACGTTAAACGAGCAGACTGCAGGCACATGACAAACAATACAGTTGTCAAAAATTAAACATGAATATGTTAACGTACAAAGAAAGGAGGAAATGTAGTCAACGGAAACAGAGCTTGAGATGATCTGGGTGTTGGACTTAGCAGACAAGGACTTTAAACTGGCCACTATAAATATTTTTAAGGACGCAATCGACGACATGGACATAGTGAGTGAACAGACGGGAGGCTCAGTAGAGACCTGGGAACCATGAGCTCGCTCCCCGGGGAGGGCCTGAGAGAAGACTGGGAACTGCAAGAGAAAAGGTCAGTCAGCTTGAGGACAGACCAACCCAAGTCGTCTGGCTGGAAGGACATAGGGAGAACAGCACGGCCTTACTGACCTGGGGGTCTAATGTGTGTCCTGTGCTAATATATGGAACTAAAGCATCAGGTGGCTTCATAAGCAGGTGCCATAACCCCAAAAAGAAAAGAGAGAAATAAGGCATTAAAAATATCTGAAGAAATGATGCTGAAATATTTCCTAATTTGGTTAAAAATAACAACCCATGGATACAGGAAATAGAACAAACACAAAGAAAAGCAGCCTTAGGCTCATACAGTTACCACTGCCAGATGGGAATAAAGGGAAATCTTGAAAGCAGTCAGAGAAAAAGGAGATGATCGATTGATAGATTGATAGATCTATGGGAACAATGGCTTATTCTCATTTTAAAGATTTTTATGTTTAAGTAATCTCTGCACTCAACATGGGGCTCAAACTCATAACCCCAAGGTCAAGAGCCACATGCTTTTCTGCCTGAGCCTGTCAGGCGCTCCACTGATTCCCACTTTAAACAACGGATTCCTGATGATAATGAAACAACATCTTCAAAGTGCTTAGTTTAAAAAAAAAAAAAAAGCCTGTCAATCACGAATTCTATATCCAGAGAAAATTATCCTTCAAAAATGAGGGTGAAATAAAGACATCTGAGATTTTTTTTTTTAAGCTGAGAAAATCCATTGTCAGAAGACATGAGCTGCAGGAAATGTGAGAGTTCTCCAGGCTGCGGGGAAATGAAGCAGGTGTAATTCATACGTATAGGAAGGAATGAAAAGCACCAGGAAAGGTAAATATTTGAGTAGATAAGTGCTGTGAAATCTATAGCATCTGAGGAAGTAAGAGTACATGTCAACAATAGTGTAAAGGACATGAGGGCGAGTAAATGGGGTTACCGTGTTGTAGACTCACTCACATGCTACGTAAGGTGAACCAGCATGAGTCAGAAGTGGCTGCTGTGATTCACAGATTCGTGTTTTAACTCCTAGATCATCCATTAACAAGAAGGGGTTTTATTTTCTATAAATAAAATAGAGGTCAATAGAGGAGATAAAATGAAACTCTAACGAACATTTGATTCACCCCAAGGAAGTTGGGGATAGAAGACTATAGGGTCTAGATCATGCAGAAGAAAAGGAAGACAAATAACAAGACGGTGAACGTACAGCCGGCCGCATCAAACCACATTAAACACGAACGGACCAAACTCTCCAGTTTAGAGGCAGGAATTGTCAAACCAAATAAAAAAAGCAAGACCCAAGTCCATGCTGTAGAGGCCCCTTAAATGCAGAGAGCCGGTGGGGGGAAGGGCTCGCAATGCCAACAGTAGCATACGAGAGCTGATGCAGCCACCCTGACACCAAGCAGCTCACCAGGGAGAAGAGGTCTGTTTCGTCACGAAAAAGGCTCATTTTTCCAGAAATACGTAAACCTCAGACATGCGGCTTCAAACCCAAGATGCAAAATCAACATAACTGAAGGGAAAATAGGCAAATCCACAGTCACAGCTTTGGGCATCTTAAGGCCCTCCTCTCAGTCTTGGAAAGAACAAGCAGAAGAAAGTCAGTAATGATACATACAATTTGAGTAATACTGCCAACCAGCTCGACCTGATCGGCGGGGACAGACCGCTCCAGCCAACAGCAGCAAAGTGCACATTTTATAATAATCCTCAAGACATTTTGAAAGACGGAAGTCTTAAGAGTATGTCCTAGTATTATAATAGAATTACATTAGACAACTATATGATATTCAGAAGAGCCCCAAATATTTGGGACCAAGAAGTAGTAAGGAAACCAGAAAATATCTGCAGTGAAATGAAATAAAAATACAACATACCAGAGGTTGTGGGGTACGAATGAAGTGGTGTACAGAGGAAAGCTTTAAATGCTTACAGCAGAAAGACCTAAATGTCTGAAATCAATTATTTTAAGTTTCTACCTATGAATATGGAAAAATAAGAAGAAATTAAACTCAAAATAAGTAGAGGGAAAAGAATGATAGTGATAGGAATCGAAATCCATAAAATAGAACACAGGCCAACAATAGAGAAAATCAGCAAAGCCAGAAGCTGGGTCTTCGAAAAGGTTAATAAAATTGATAACCACTCAGAGAAATTAAGGGAAAAAACCCCACAGATTTTCAGCCTCAGGAATAATACTATAGACATTAAAGGAATAAGAAGGTATTAAGAGGGGGCACCTGGGTGGCTCAGTCAGTGAAGTGTCTGCCTTCGGCTCAAGTCACGATCGGGGGTCCAGGGATCGAGTCCCATGTGGGGTTCCCTGCTCAGTGAAGAGCCTGCTTCTCCCTCTCCCTCTGCCCCTCCCCCTGCGTGTGCACTCTCTCCCTCTCAAATAAAATTTCAAAACAAGAAGGTGTAATGAGCCCTTCGTACCAGTACATGACAGGGCAGAGACATGGCGGGGTGACCTCTGGAGAACCATGGCTGCATGGAGCTGACACAAGAAGAAGTGGAAAGCATGAGCGGCTCTGTACCCTCGACAGAAAACGAATTCGAATTGTAAAAATCTTGCTACAAAGAAGACTCCAGGCCTAGCTAGCTTCACTGACAAGTGTGCTGAATGCGTTAGGAGGAGGCACATAAACCTTACGTCAAGTCTTTCAGAAAATAGGGGGAAGGAAGACAGTTTGCTTTGTGAGACCAGCTGGCTTTGGGGCGAACAGCTGACAAGAGGCTCGAGGGGTGTTTGGGGTCTGACAAGCCGTGTTTGTGTTGTGTACACCTGTGTGGGGGCTGCCTTCGAGTCACCCATGGTCGGGCCAGGGAGAGACGAGGTGCTCGTTTTCTCCAGCAGAGTCACGGCCGGGGAGCCCTGACACTGAGCCTGGAGAGACATCACCCCCAATGGCATTTCAGGCCAAGTGTTTCTTGTGAATGGAGATACGGACTCTGCAGCAGACCAACAGCAATTTCGAGCGCAGCAGTGGAAGGACACTGGATGGTGTCCAAGTATGGTTTATCCCGGAAGGCAAAGTTCGGTCTACATTCTAAAACCAAGCCATTTGTTTTACCGTCGTAACGAAACAGCAGAGAAGCACACACGATCCTCTAGATAAATGTAGACAAGAAATCACGGAAGCAGACACCTGCTCATGGTAAAAGAGGGGGTGAAGGGGGCTTCATCCGTCAGAGAAAAGGCATCCAGGGAAAGACTGCAGCCTGACCAGGCCCACGCCCTCCCTTCATGTCGCCCTTGACAAAAGTCACGCTTGGGTGATGGGCGGCACGGCCACCAGGAGGTCGCAGCTCCAAGCCTTCCTCTTCCAAGGAGTCCCCCGAGTGTGTAAGCCACTCAGCACTGCCCATCTTGGCCTGGGCTCCGCCCTCACCTGCCCCCCCACCCCAGCTCAGGCACCTGTCTGCCCACGTGAGGGTGAGCCGTTCTCTGCTTTCCCCTGGTGAGTCCGGCTGGGTCATGCCACTCTGCCGTATGCGGCCGGCGTTGTGGTGTAGGTGACTGTTCCCCACTGAGCCCCAGCCTCGCACAGCATGGGCTCTCAGAAAATACCAGAACCAATGATCTAGCAAAGAGAGGAGCTGCTGGAGGGTCAAAGTGACTGGGACCAGGTCCCTGTGCTGAAGTTTTGCCAGAGGAGGCCGGCACAGCCAGCCAACGGAGGGGTGAGCAGGTGGGGGACTAGGTGGTGGGCAGGGCCTCCGAGGGACCTGCCTTCAGCCCGCCACCCGGGCCATGGTCCCGGCTGGCCCTCTGTGTGGGAGAGCTCGCTGAGCTAGTTGCTGCCACGCAGGGACGCGCTGCACATTGTTCCCCGTTCAGACGGCACATTCAGGGGAACAAGGAGGCTAATTACACGCCACTTGTTACTGCCGCATCTCGTTAGTGTCCCAGCAGCTGCTCCTGCAAGATTGTGATGGCTCCAGCCGGGACGACGGCACAGAGAGGCTGTAGGGATCAGGAAGGACGTGTTTCCCAGAATATTTGTCCTCCGCACGCCAGGGGAAGCCTGAGACAGTGGAGTGTCCGCACTCCGACATGCGGGACGGGAGCATCACGTGGCTGCGGGGCCCCGGCCCTGTGCTCAGGGTCTGTTTGGGATTAATTGTGTTGGGTTGTGAAGCGGGACATCGAGGACCGGCGGCTGCGGGTACCACCTCCCCGTCTCCCTTTCTCCGCAAGCCGGCTGCAGTCAGTTGCTGTCCTGCTGTGCAAACAGATTTAAAAATTGCTGTTACGACAATGAGGCTTTTTCATGACTTTGAACATGAGATGAAATGATACCGGAGTAGCGGTTTCCAGTACGATAGTGTGCTCCGATGACAGCGGTGTAAGCCCTTTCCATGACACACACGTACACGGGCTCGGGGTCTAACTCGCCGGGAACAAAGCAGCGCCCGCTGTCATTTCAAAGAAATGCTTTTCATTTTGCAACGATTACAGGCTCCCAAGACGCTGCAAAGCCCGATGGACCGGCGGTCCCGTCTACACATGCAGATTCCCCGTCTACACGACCTGCAGCGTCTTCTGTCTTCCGTCCCCAGGGCGTGCAGCCCCACAGCCGAGCCGCGCGATCTGCACACCCCGAGTCTAGTCCTCCGATGCTCGTCCCACGGCGGGTCCCTGCAGCCACCGTGCGCCGGCCGCGGGTCTGTCCCGGGTCCCGGAAGTCTTCCTCCTGCTGTCCTCAGGGTCCCCCTCCCACCTGCAGCAGGAGTCTGCTCTCCCGCTCGGGGATGCTGTCGTTTCAGGAGTGTCACAGAAGTGGAACCCTACCCTGTGTGACCTTTTGAGGTTGGCTTCATTCACTCAGCGCGGTGCCAAGACCCTGCGGGACGTTGCAAGGACGGAGGGTGGTTCCTACGGCTGAGCGTGTCCCCGCGTCTGCCGGGCCGTCGTCTGCTCGGCCGTCCTTCTATCGTAGGACACTTCGGCTGTGTCCAGCGGGACCGTTCTGGGGGAGGTTGTCGAGATAACTGTGGACACAAGGACCCACACCGGGCGTCGTGTGCGGGTTGTGTGGTCGGCACGGGCTCTCGGGCTTGCGCCCCACCCGCCACGGACGACGGAGCCGTTTCCCCACATGCTCGCGGCGTTTGGTGTCGTCGCTACTTTTTACTGGAGCCGTCCTGACGGGTGTGGTCTCTCCCGTGGGCTGTTCACGAGGCCCGGGTGGCTGATGACTCGCCCCCTCTGCACGCACTCATCTCCCTTCTGTGTCTCCTCTTCGGCGAAAAGTCTCATGTCCTCTGCCTGTTTTCTAACTGGTTTTTTACCCATTGAATTTTGAGCATTTTTAAAAAGGATTTTGTTTATTTATTTGAGAGAGAGTAAACGCAAGAGAGAGCACAGAGGGAGAAGCAGGCTCCCCACTGAGCAGGGAGTCCAACTTGGGGCTCGACCCCGGGACCCCGGGACTGTGACCTGAGCCGAAGGCAGACGCTTCCCAGACCGAGCCCCCGGGGTCCCCTTGAGCGCCCTTCACGACCTCCAGCCGCAAGTGCTAACCCGTCAGAGGCTGCGGATCTGTGGATAGCTTCTCACAGTGGAGCTTGTCTTCTCACTCGTCCTGACTGATTTCTTCATTTTGTCCACCGGAGCTCGCAAAGCCCTGGGCGTGCCAGACTGCGAACGCTGTGCCTTCCCGCCTGATGGTCCTTCCCGCAGGGGCTCCCCAATAACCCCTGGGTTTACAGATTGGTTTACAGCAGCTGGTGGCACGGGGCGTCCAGAGTCGGTCACTGTTTTCTCCGCTTGGTTTGTCTGCAGGTAGAAGCTGGGATACTGGACGGGGAGAGTTCGCGGGCCTGAAAATACCTCCTCGGCCCGCCACACCCCTGTTTCTGCTCAAGTGACGGTGATGGGAGGGAGGCAGGCGTCCAAGGCTGGTTGTCACCTGTGGAAGGCCCATGGCTCCTGTGCGTGTGTCTGCAAACCCACAGAAGTGCCCCCAGGAGCGCTGGCGGAGACAGGAGGACCCGCACGCCAGCAGCATGAGGGGACCCCGGCCTTGAGGGGCACGCACACCTTCAGAACACAGCCGCCCACTGTCAGCGTGGAGCACGGTTTTCTTGCTCATGATGCACGTTTTGGGAAGAGAGCAGAAGCCTTGTGCGTTGCTGGCGGGAACGTGAAGTGTGGCAGTTGCTTTGGACAAGAGTTTGGGGATCCTCAGAATTGCTATGCACGCAGCCAATGCGTGAACCCCCAGGTCCATGGGGAGACGTACGCCCGGGAGAAACGGAAGCCTCGTTCACACAAGGACGAACACAGATGTCCACAGCAGCCAAGGCGGGAACAAGCCAGGGGCTGCTGGGAGATGAGTGGACGGACGGACGGTCCGCCCACAGGCAGGAATATCACTCAGGGGGAGGAGGGGGCAGGACGCACGCTGCCGCACGGGTGGGCCTCGGAAACCTGATGCTCAATGAGGGAAACCAGAGCCCTTCAGAACCCCACACACTGTATGGTCCTGCTTACAGGAAAAGCCCAGAATAGGCAAAAATCCATAGGGACGGAAAGTAGCTTAGCAGCTGCCTAGGGCTGGGATGGGGTGGGGTCCCGGGAGATGAAGGTGCTGTAGACGTGGTTGGGGGTGTCTGCGTGGCGCTGGGGGCAGAGCTGGGGCCCGGGTGCTTGTGGAGGTGAGTCTACCCGCCAGAGGGTGAGGGTCCTGTGCTGAGCCCCAGCACGTGGGCGCGGATCCCGGGGAGCCCCGGTGGCAGGGGTGTGCTGGGCGTGACCCTCTTCCCCTCCCCGCCCCCCCGACCTGCTGTGTGCAAAACGGAGCCTGTCCAGGGGCCAGCAGGGCAGGGGGCTGTGCCCAGGCAAGGCCACATCGTTGCTCCTCAGTTTTCCGGAAACCCGTTCTTGGAGCCGGCAGCCCGGCAGCCTCCCCCAGGCCCTGCCTCCCACTACTTCTCTAACATGTTTGGGCTGTGGACACATCCCTTCTGTTTTACTTCTGCCTGGGAACATGAAGTTCAAGGCCATGGAGGCCCCCATGCCCACCCACTCATCCCCAGGGTGCACTCGGTCTTGGTTTCTAAACTTAAAAAAGGTTAATTAAATTGGAGAATCTTAGTTTCTATTATTATTTTCTTGTTTTACTAATTTTGACCAGAGTAAGAGTTATACTATTTACCTCTTTTGAGTTTTATTGTCTTTCTGAATGGCCCAAAAGGTGGTCCACGTGGGGGAGGCCCGCCCACCTCACGGACCCCTGAGAAACCCCTGGGCTGATGGCAGGAGTGGGCTGAGCCCCGTCGCCTGGCCCACGGGGTGCCCTCAGCTCTGGTGGGGAGTGCGGGCACGCATACCTAGCCCTCAGACGTGTCTTGGTGGCGGTGGCATCATGAGGGGAATGGAGTCTCCAGTGGGACGCCCGTGGAGGTCACTTCTGGACGTGACACACTCAGTCAAGAAGGAACTAAACTTCCTGGCGAATCCCAAATCACCAAGTTCAGAATCAATTAGGCTGACCCAGTGCCACTGATCCTGAGCTCAGATAATGATTTTTCCAAAAGATGTATTCAGCCAGCAGCATTTAATTCACTGTCTACCAACCTAATTAAAGCCTCCTTGATTCACGTCCTTATCTGCCAGGCTCCCGGGCAGTGGTGTCCTCGGGCCTGGCTCCCGGCCCCTCCTGGCCCCTCCCAGCGGCTCCCCAAGGCCCGGGTCCCACCAACCGGCCAGTCTGAGGGGAGTGCTTTGTGGAGAACTTGACCTGGGGTTTCTCCCCAAAGCCTCGCCCTCATCCTCTCACCAATCCAGCAGAGGGAGCATGTGGCCGAGATGGCCAAGGCATCCACTGGCGTCTAGGGCTGCTCTCTAGGACCCCCCATCCCAACCTCAGGCCTCCTCCCATGGGCACTCAGCTAATGTAAGGCCTGCCTCCGGGGGAAGATCCGCCGCTTCTGGGGAGTTTTCAAAGGGTCAGAGACTCGAGGGTCAGCCCCCAGGCTTTGCTGTCAGCCTGGTGTCCTTGTGCCCAGGATGGAGACAGTGCCGCTGTCCTCACCACCCGGGCTGCGGAGATCTGTGGGACCAGGCAGCCGGGGAGGGGGCTTGTCGGGGCTCAGAAGCAGAGGTGCCCTCCTCCCCCTGCCCTGTCCAGCATGGCCCCGTGGGCTGCAGAGTCCAAGTGTGGGGGCCACAGGCTTGGCCTCCCTGGGGTTGAGAGCTTTCTGGATTTGCCCTGTTGACCCCTCAGCGAGCCGGGGCTTGCTGCCCATGGAGGAGAAAAACTCAGGTGGGTTCGCTGTGTGTCTGGGGACTCGGCTGGTGAGGAGACCCTGGGGACCCTGACCCTGGTCTCCCTCCCAGCCTCCGTGCTGTCCGCGACTGAGGAACATCCTCTAAAGGGACACGAGGGGCCGGGACCCTCGGGTCAGCAATGATGGAGCAGCCCCGAAAGCCCCAAGAATGGGGCCCCTCTGTGGGGTCTCCCCAGCCTGCCCTGCTCTATGGCCCTGGGACCAGAGACCCCGGGCAGAGCCAGGCTGTAAGGTCCCCCGAGGCATTGTCATGGGGCAGGGGTGGCCTGTGCTGAGGACAGAGGGCCTGGGTGCAGGCAGGAGCCACCAGAGGGAAGGCTGCTGTGGGCCTCCCACCCAGCATCGAAGCCTGTGCGCAGCTGGGCCTAGAGCTTGCTGGACACGGCCCCTCGCCCGCCTCCCTGGAGTGGAAATCGGAGCCCCCAGGGATACCAGGTGGTGCTGATTTCCGACCGGCCCGCTTGGCGGCTGGGGCCTTGTCAACATTTGGCAACGGCCCGTGTGGGCTTGGAATAGACAGGCTCCCACCCAGGAGCCACATCGTCCCCAGGGAGTGGTGGCCACAGGGGTAAGGGGAGCTAGGTCTTCAGGGCGTTTCCACTGGGCTCCGGGCGAGGTGTGAGTGACACAGCCTGCGGTCAGGCCGCGGTGTCTGGAGCTCCGTGGCCCTGTGGGCTCTGGGCCACGTGCCTGGGCCGGGTGCATGCACATTCACACATGTGTGCGTGCACGCGTGTGTGTTTGAAGGCAGGCATACATGTGGTGGGTGTTTGGGTGTGCGTGCACTCATCCGTGTGCGGGCGTGTGTTTGGTACGTGTGTGTGTTTGTGTATACGTGTGTGCAAGCGCCGGCACATCCAGCTGTGTGCGTGCACGCGCTCCAGGGGGCCCTCTGCTCCCGCGGTGGCCTCTGCTGAGGGCCTGGGCTGCCGCCGTGCACGGCAGACAGCACGGTACTGCCGCTGGGCTCCCGAGAGCAAGCGTGTCCACGGCTCGCACACCAGGGCGTCTCGCGGAGGAGGAGCAGACTGGCCTCGAGCATAAACCCCGAGCTAGGCTGAGTAACAGTAGCACACGTGGTCAAGCCACAGGGTCATGAACACTTAATCTCCACCAAAGGGGAGAATGAAATATTGTTTGGTATCATTTTTAATAAAGAGAATAAATTAGGCCTAACTACAAGGTGCATCTTTCACTGACGGCCATCGCTCAGGACGCAGCACGACTGGCCAGCAGCCACCAGCGGGGTTTGGTTGGGGGGCGTCCATCCCCTGACCCTGGGCCGTCTCCGGTGACCTCGGCCCGTACCCCTCCCGTGACCCTGGGCTGTCCCCAGCACTGGGTGCAGCACCTGCCTGGACAGCTCCGTCTGGGGACCGGGAGCGGGGGCTCTGGTGTGGTCGCTGTCCCCGTGTCCTGCAGCGTGGGTCACAGGCTGTGCAGGGATGCACGCGGCCTGCTTCTCCTTCTGTTTCTTTCTTACTCAGAGAAACCCTTGCCACGATGTCGGCTTACCTCTTCAGCTGGGGATGAGAAGCGCCATATTCAGCAGAAATCCACACTCAGCCCCGGGAAGGGAGGGAGTCCGGAGGACGCACCCCTCCTCCCAGCACTGCACTCGCCAGAGGGCTGACCGAGCACACCACTCGACGGGACCCTGCCAGGAACACATGTGGCTCTGGCCCTCTTGCTGTGGGCCTGGACAGACCCCCGCGCAGGGATGGGCGCTGGCCAGCTTGGGGAGGCCCGGCTTGCACCCGGGTCGGCCCAGGCGTGGGGCACCCAGGCTCAGCTCCCTGCCGTACCCCTATACCCGTGGCCTCTTCATGTGGACGGAAAACGCCGTGAGCGCACGGAGGAGTGTTCGGCTGGGGCGCACGCTTTGCAGGAGTAACGCAACCTTTGCGTTTATTTTTCTCAAAATGGGGTTGGAAGTGTCAGACACGCCGAGATCCCGGCTGGGGCTGCCTAGGTGCCGCTGGCCGTGACGCTGGGCCGTGACGCTGGGCCGTGACGCTGGGCCGTGACGCTGGACCGTGATGCTGGGACACACTGGGCCCCTCTGTGGTCTTCGGCTCACGGGGCTCCCGCCATCCTGCAGGTCCCAAGTCTGGTCCGTGTGGGGCCTGACATCCCGTCAAGTTTGCCCGAGTGCGGTGTCAGGTGCTCTGGGCGTGGGACCGAGCGCTGCCTGCGGGGGAGGGGGGCCCGTGCTTTGCATTTCAATGGGTTTTTATTGATCCGCTTCTGCACGCACACGCGGGGCGTGATTTCAGCCGACTCCGGAGATAAAAGAGAGAACAATGGCATTGTTATTCCCGGCGTACAGATGTTTATTCTCCCCCATTTCCACTGCTGTCTCGTGGTGACGGCATAAATAGGACGTGTCTCCTCACCGTCTCTGCGAGCTTTTGTGCTCAGGGACAGCAGGCTATTACGACGTCTTGCAGCGGGACAGTAATAACCGCCCGTGGGGGAAGAGGCGGGCTGTGGGGGGCGCTCGCTCTGGACGGGCCTGGGGCGGGGGCCGCCCTGCGCCTGGGGTTCGAGACCCGGGGTGGGGCCATGGCAGCGAGGGGTGGGGACCTGCAGGGTCACACGGTCGCCACCGTGCTACCCGGACCGTCGTCTGTCCGTGGACACAGGAAAATTTGACGGCATCAAACAGCCACAGGGGGTATTTATAAAGCCTTGTAGCAAATCGGGAAGAGAAGGAAACGTTCTCAGTGTGCGAAGGCTGGCCTCCCGGGCTGTCAGGAGCACAGCCAGTGGGGGACCAAGGGGCCAGTGCCGGAGGACTAGACACAAGGGCCCTCAGCGGGTGGGACGATGAGTACGGGAGTCAGGCTCAGCCCGAGTCCGGGTCTACAGGGTTCCTGGATTCAAGACAATATACACAGATCCGCCGGGTTTGAGGTCCTGACAGCAGAAAGGAGGAAAAGAACGACAAGAAGCCCCATTTACAGTAGACAGGGAAGCACGAGACCCACCAGAATCACTGTAAGCATGGAAGTCACTTGCGGAAGCCCCGTGGCCTGCCCTGTGGGGTTCCAATGTGTATACACGTGGCGCGAACCACGTCCATGGGATGGAAGGGATGATGTCATACAGGGGACAATTTCCCTACATTCATCTGCAGATTCAAATCAGACAAAAATCCTAGGGGAAGGGGTGCATGCACGACAGAGACAGAGTCGGGGGAGATCGACTTTCCCAGCTGCATCTGAAATGGGTGTAGAAGGTACAAAAAAGCCCAGAGTGGGGCAGGCGTCTGCTAGGAGCCGATAGGAGGGCTGGTTCCAAGACGGCACGGCCGGTCAGGGGCGGGGGGTGGGGGCGGCAGGCTGGCGGAGCGGGGAACAGGGGATGGGGCCACGCATACGCCCCTGCCCGCAGAGACCCTGTGTGGGTGACCCAGGGAGGGGGCCCTGCAGCTCGTCAGGGAAATCCAGCTTCTTTGAAACCGGTGCCCACCCAGAGGAAGTTTAATTCGTCTCTGCCTCACACGCAAGTCAACTCCAGACGGATGATGACAGGTAGAGAAAAACTACAAAACATTTAGGGACAATATAGAAAACCATCTTAATGACCCCACGATAGGAAAAGATCTCTTAAACAAGATCCCATAAAGTGTTACCCGTAAGTGAAAAGGTTGACAAAGTTTTTTGCATTGAAACAATTTGGGGACGCCTGGGGGGCTCAGTGAAGCGTTTGCCTTCGGCTCAGGTCATGATCCCAGGGTCCGGAGTTCAAGCCCCACATCGGGCTCCCTGCTCAGCGGGAAGTGGGCTTCTCCCTCTGCCTCTGCCTCTATCTCTCCTTGTCTCAGTCTTTCAGGAATAAATACTAAATAATTAAAAAAAAAAAAAAGAACATTTTTTTCACCAGGAGATACTGCAGAACGGAGACAAAACTGACATAGAAAGTGGCAAACAAGCCAAAACCAGAATGTGAGGCCCTGCGGATCGGTGAGAAAAGGACAGCTCCGTAGCCAATGGGCAGAAGCCCTGGACAGTGCTGCTCTCAATGAGGGCGAAAGCGCGGGCCACAGACATGACCAGACAGACGTCCCACCAGGCGGCAGAGCAGTGCAGGTGTGGGCGGCCGCAGCCCCTGCCCAGCCCGTAGAGCGCAGGGTGCGGGCGGCAGGCTGCTGGCGGGGTCCAGGGTGTGCTCGGGAACCCCGCGCGTCCGCTCAGCTCTGCCGGTGCCCACAAGCCTTGGCAGCTACCCGGGTGTCCGCCAGCGGCTCATTAGTGAACAGGAGCCAGGAACCCAGACAGCGGCTGCCACCATGCTCACGACTATGGACTTTAGAAAGACAGTGTTTGGTGAAAGCAGGAAGTCACAAAATCATGTGCGAAGACTGATTCCCTCTGTAGAGACGTCAAAAGCAGGCAGAATCGTGAAATATTTTATTTAGAAGCATACACATGTAAAACCCTAAAAGAAAGTGGGACCCAGGCATTCCAGTTCTGGGTGTGCGTCCACTAGAGCTGAAGGCAGGGACTCGAAGAGCTGTGTGCACGCCCGTGTTCCCGGCAGCGCGACTCACGCTGGCCAAGACGGGAAGCGAGGAGTCGACAGTGTGGTCTGCGCCCACAGACCGACCTCATCGAGGAAGGGTGCTCCGACACCGGCTCGCACGCGGATGGGCCTCGAGGACACCGTGCTGGTTGGGATAAGCCAGTCACGAAAGGACAAATACGGCATGAGTCCCTTACATGACGGGCCGGGGCCGTCACGTTCACGGGGACGGAGAGAGGTTGGGGGAGGCCTGGCGTCCGTGGGAACAGGGTGTCGGTTTGGGAAGGGGAGAAATTCTAGAGATGGGGGGCTGCTGTGCGCGCCTATAAGTGCGGTCATCTCACCAAACTCTGCGCTTACAAACGGCTCAGGCGCACGTTTCGTGTTCCGTGATTTTACCACAAGTCTTTAGATTGAAGAAAAAAGAACATTTGGCAACGGTGGTTAGAAAAACAGGTGGAGGGAGGGCAGCATCCTCTCTCTCTGATCCTGGACGTTGGCTCGTAGTTCCCTGAAAGCATGAGCCTTTACGGCCCCGTCTGCGACGGGACATTTCACCACAGTGAGAAACGGAAGAAGCCGGGAGCCCGCTGTCACCCCGCGGGCCACTGGTCGTGAGATGCGCTGCCCGAGAATTCTCCGGGGAAGCAGCTCCGTGCCCAGGAGGAGCCCAGGCCACCTCCTGCCGAGCTGGACCCCGGTGCCCGGTGTCTGGAGACCGCACTCCCCGCGGTCCTGGGGCGCGACCACAGCCTCACACCCGCCTGCGGACTTGGGGTCTTAGAAGTGGGAAATCTGCTAGTTTCTCAGCTTTTCACTTGGCAAGATGTTTCTCGGAGGAGGTGAGGGCGTCTACCTCACCCGCCTGAGATGGGGGAGGAGCCCTGATGGCTTGGAAGTCTCTGGAGGCTCCGGCTCTGGGGGCACCGGTGATCCACGTGGAAGCTGTTTGTGGTTCTTCCACTAACGTCCCCTGAGGGCTGCCCACCAGCGCACGGAGCTCGCTCTCCTCCCGGAGATCTGCGGGTGAGGGAGAATATGGGCTCATGAGGCCCCAGGAAATCAGTCCTGTGCTCAGCAGAGTTGGGGGGCTTCTTCCCTCACCTGTTTCATTAATAGATATTTTAAAAGGCCTGGGGGCTCCTGGATGGCTCAGTCAGTTAGGCGTCCGAGTCTTGATTTCGGTTCAGGTCATGATCTCAGGGTCGTGAGTTCAAGTCCTGCGTTGGGCTCCCTGGAGCCTACTTTAGAAAACAGAGGGCTGTGGACAGATATTTTGAAAGGCAAGCACACCGACTCCCCACCCCCAACTTATCCTGTTAGGTTTTCAAGTATACCCTATCCCCTTCTCATTAGACAGTAGCCGCGTTCACTAAATGCAGAGCTATTTCCCCAGAGCCAAGAGGGCCGCTGTAGAGGGTAACGATTCCATTTTCTTCATCTCAGAGAATTTCATTTCCTGTCCCAGGGCAATGGGTCTGTAAAGGAACCCCACCTCCATGACTCACTGCGGAGTCAGGGAGCCTCCCTCCGGGGGGCCGGCTGGGGCAAGCCGTGGGAGCGGGGTAGGGGGCCAGTCCTGCTTGGGGACCCAGGGCCGGGACAGCAGGCGGTATGGGGGGCTGGCTGGAGCCCCAGTGACTCGAGCCCCCTCCGGTCAGGTGAGGACGGCTAAGCCATTGCACCCGTCAGGGCCCGCGGGTTCGCATGCCCTTCAACCCGCTGCGCAACTGAGCGAGGCCTCCGGCCTGAGGCTCCCCTATCTGCTGTTCCCTCACACACACCCCAGAGCCTGTTGTCCGCGGTCCCCAGGCCCGTGTGACTCGAGTGCAGGGAGGAAGGGGGTGGGATGGGGCGATGTGGGGGGCAGAGCTGCTGAGAGCCGGCCAGGGCGGTGGCCACGGTTCAGGAAACAGTTAGGTGCGTCTCACCCAGACCTAATGAGTCCACTGAGCCCGGGGTTCCGTGGCCTTCCACGTGCCTCCCGGGTGTGTGAGCTGTCGCTCGTTCCCATCATCTCCCTGGACATCCCTGGCCCGTCCGAGACCACGAGCCCTGCCAGCAGTGTGCATACGCCTCCCTTCAAGGACAGCCTCCCGGATCTCCCAGGGCTTCCCCTGATAAGAACACACCTAGCCCTGACTGCATCTGTGGGCCCTCCCCGACTCAGCCCTGCGCACCCACCACAGCCGCCAGGACCCGCCCACTCTCTGCATTTGGTCACGTGGCCAGTTCTGAGGACAGGCCTCAGGGCCACGGAGAAGCAAGCTCTGGGCAGCATCACCCCTGTCCATGGCCTCCCTGCCCACAGCTGCTTGGTCCCCATGTGGATCACCTCTCTCCTCCCATCTGCCACCACCGGCCCCCAACGCCAGTGGCGTTCACTGAGACGGGACGCGCAGCCCGTCACCGCGGACGCCAGGCAGAGCCGACCAGGGGGAGATGAGGTTTGTGTGCATAAACCGAGTGGTGGCCACGGCTCCCTTCTTCAGTGGACGTGGGGGGTCATAGGGGTTCCGGGACTTGGGAGTCAGGGAGCGTCCAATCTGGGGTTCCCCTCTGCAGGTAGCGGAGGTATTTGCTGGTGGGGGGCAGGCAGTAGCTGAGGTGCCATCTGACCGTCCGTCCATCCGCAGCACGGGTGTCCCGCTGCGTCCTCCTCCGTGTGCTCATACCCTGCTCCTGAGACGGCCTTGGGGCCGGAGTCCTCGGTTTGCGGACACACGATGTCATCGCCGGGCCGGACCGTTGCCGTGAGCCAGGAAGGCTGATTCCCCACTGGAGGGTCCGCAGTCCTTTTCCTCGAACTCCTGTGCCCAAATTACGAGGTCTGTGACATGACCTTGGGTTGGGGCCGGCCACCGCTGTAAGTAGTGTGGAATTACTTAGTGCGGACCCCAAGATGCCGGGTGGGGGAGGGGCTGGAGGAGGGGCGGGTGCTGCCAGGGCGAAGCACTCCCGTTTCCATCGCCCGTTTCTGGCGGGGCTGCTTCTGCAGGGGAAGGCCGCCCACGAAACCCGGGCTAGGGTCGGACAGGGTTCCGGAGACGCGGGAGGTGCACTTGTACTGTGAGGACGTCCCACACCGTGGGACGAGAAAGCGCGGCTTGTCTTCCTGAAATCCAGCGTTAGCTGGACACCAACCATTTCAGGCCACCCACCCGGCGACCCTAATGGTAAAGGGTCAGTGTGTCAGGCAGGGCCAAGCCTCTGCCTCCGTTAACCCTCAGTGAGGCTCGGGGAGGCTGGGCCTGCGGCAGGGCACGGGGTCCCTGGCTCGACGACGGCCCTGTGAACCCACAGGGAGAAGAGGGCAGACCCGGAAGCTTCTGGGCCAGGCTGGGCCCCTGAGAGTGTCGTCTGGGCCGCACCAAGCCGCATGCGGGTGTTTCCGACACTGAGAAGCGGGTGACACAGACCTGTGCGGGGACGTGAGCTTAAGGCCAGGCTGCCTGACCCCTCCTCTCAGAGCTGGTGTCCGGAAGAGATGCGGTCCTGGAGAAGTCTGTCACCTTCCTTCTGGTAAGTGTCTACACACAGCTGGGGTCACAGGACATGGAGGCAGAGCCACAGCCCCTCCTCATCCAACCCCCACCGCCCGTGATGCCCTGAGCGCACGTGGCATGGGAGGGGTGATTAGGGACCTTAAGATGAGAGATGATCCTGGCCCTGTGGTGGCCCGACATGACCCCTGGGCTTTTGCAAGAGAAAATGGGCAGGAAGGCCCCAGATGTGCCGAGAGAACAGAGGTCGGCGCCGAGTGAGGGAGGGGCTGCACAGGGATGGTGGCCTCCAGAAGCCGGGAAAGGCCAGGCACTGTCTCCCCTGGGGCCTGCAGAGGAGGTAGAGCTGCCTGCACCTTGACCGTGGCCCAGGGGGCCCAGCTGGAGTCTGACCCTCGGAACCAGAGCTGACGGCCGTATTGTAAGTTCATGGTCATCTGGCTGCTTGGCTTCGTGTCAGAAGCTTGCTCAGGAGCCGTGGCCCCGTGGAGGATGAGATGCCAGGTATCTGGCCCACCTGTGGCTCCGGGGGTCCCCTGGGGTCTCCAATGCTGGGGGGCTGCCAGAGCCTGGGAGGGGCTCCTCTCTTGGCTTCCTCCGAGGACCCCTGCAAAGACGGAGTTCAAAGTTGGGTTGGCAGGACCCACAGGGACTCATGGGTTGGGCAACTATTTCCAGAACAGACTGCACAGGCCTCCGCCCTTCCAGTGTCCTTGAAGCCCGTGTCCAGTGTCCATCTGTCCATCTCTGCCTGCCTTCTGCTCTCGGGAACCTCGATTCCAAAGCAGGAAAACAGGGGCGCCTTAGGGGCTCAGTCAGCTAAGGGTCCGGCTCCTGATTTCAGCTCCGCTCATGATCTCCGGGTGGTGAGATCGAGCCCTGGGTCGGGCTCTCTGCTGGGTGGCGGAGCCCTTGAGAGTCTCCCCCTCTGCCCCTCTCCTACCCTCCCTGGCACGCTCCCTCCCTCCCTCCCTCTCTCTGGAAAACAAAACAAAACAAAAAACAACGCCAGAAAACATGTCCTGATTATTTCAGAAAGATGAGACCCTTTCGGAAAGGCGTTCACCCCCAAACAGCAGGGCCTGACACCCGAGAGAGGCACTTCAGGAAAACTGGCAGCCGCGTGTCCCGAGGAACTGTCAGGAAAGATGCCCGTGTGGAGAGGGGGCCGCGTCCTTCGGCTGGAGGAAGGGGCTCTGCTCAGACCAGGCTCCAGAGCTGCAGGACGGGGAGGGAAGGCCCGAGCCGCCAGGGGGTTTCATCCCCAACCTGGGTGCAGAGGCGGATGTGAGTGTGTGTGCAACAGAGTGGAGAGCAAAAGCCCTTCCGCCAGCCTGCACCGGCCCCGGCCAGCGCGACCCCACTTCGGAACCCCCACCCTGTGCCACAAGTCCCCAGGCCATCAGCCCCTCACGCACGCTGCGAGCGTATGTGAGCTTATACACGTGTGTTGGCCTTTTCTCCAAGGGGAGCTTCCCAAACACAGCTCAGGACGCAGGCAGACGTCCCGGAACTCAGAGTGGAGGCAGTGCTGACCCCTGCGGCCCCGGGGCCGAGCGCCGGCCGCCCCCCATGGAGCGCCCGGTCCATGTGTGCTGGGGACAGAGCGCCCGTCCTCCCCACGGGCCGTCCTGAGGATGCCGCTGTGCCCACCCCGGCAAAGAAGGGAGTTTCCAGCAGTGGGTTCTGGGGCCACCCCTGGGCTCCTGACGTCCCAGCTGTCCCGCAGACATGCAGCTCAGCCCGTGTCTTTGGGCACAAAGGTCGGGTCCCCTCAGAGTTGGAGGCAGGGGGGGCTCTGGTCTCAGAAAGAAGGGGTGGCCCTGGGCTGCCGGGTGACAGTCTCTGCTGGGCGACCTGGACCCAAGGGCACACAGGCCTGTCCATGTAGCTGCCCCTGCACCTCCTGGACCCCGCAGGGCCCCAACCAGAGGACGGGTGGGAGATCTCTGTGCAGTGCGGGCTGCATGCCCCACCTGGCCCTGCCATGGCCATGAGAGCCCACAGCGCGGCCAGTGTCCTCCCCACAACCCCTGCCTGGCCAAGGGGTCAGCCGCATGCGGTGGGATGAATGCTTCCGCCCCGAAAGGGGGCATTTCTGGCACTGGAGACCAGGATTCCACTGGTGGGTGGGGGGCAGTGTCCTGGGGTCTCTCTCTCTCTCTACCTGTTTTTAAAGTCTATTTATTTATAATTTCTACACCCAACGCTGGGCTCAAACTCACGACCCTGAGTTCAAGAGTCACACAACCTAGCCAGACGGGCGCTCCTCCTGGTGTCTCTTAAAGGCGTTCACCCCCAAACAGCAGGGCTCACGAGTGCCTGACACCCGAGAGGCGCTTCAGGAAAACCAGCAGCCGCGTGTCCCGAGGGCCTCGGCCAGTGCTACTGGGACCAAGAGGGTGGGGGCCTAGACCCCAGACCTGTGTCCATGAGAGCTGGGGGTCTTAGGAGAGAGGACAGCCCCCCCCAAGGTCAGAGGCTCGAGGGAGCCAGGGACACCCCCAACTGCCTGGCCATCTCTGCGGCAGCTGGAGAAGAAGGGGCTGCTGGAGTCGGGGTGGCCCCCAGTGGTCCCTGTGACACCCAGGCTCTAGGCACAGAGGCGGAACATAGCTTCCCAGGATGGGGGTTTACAGGTGGGCACCAGGAAAGCGCATGTCTAAGGGAGTGGCCTGACCACGTACCCCACACTCTGAGCCTGGGGGAGGGCAGGTGACCAGGAAGAGGGTCTGGTGGGATGGGAGGCGGGATAAGGCAGGACTCGGAACTGGGACAGAGGACTGTGGGGCTGGTGGGGCCTTCCGATCTCAGAGCCACGATCCGCAAGCCAGTGCCTGGAGAGTCCCAGGTAGGCGTAGGCCCTCGGGATCAGGGGAAAGGGGGGCGGGGACCCCACAGAGGACAGAGCGAGAGTCACAGCCTGGGTGGGGCGGTCCCTGGCCAGGCCCCTGCAGGGTGGGCACTGAGCCGGCGTTCCGCTGTCAGCCGGGGGGAAAGTGCGTTTGCCGAGGCCTGGCTTCGATCCTGCTGGCAAGGGGGGCTGGCTCTGGTCCCATCGTGGAGGAGGATGGGGGGTCAAGTCGAGGACGACCGTGTTGCCACACAGCAAGGTCAGACCCCACCCTGGTCGTGGAGGAGCTGCGCAGACCCCCTCCCGCGTGGCCCTCCTCCTCCAACCGCCGGCCCCGGGCCAGCAGCCTGGGCTGTGGCAGGTGAGGTGGCTTCTCAGGCTGGTGGCCGAGGGGCTGGCGGAGGGCCTCGCTCCGTGTCTAGGGCGCCCGGGTCTCAATTTCGCCGGGTCTGTGGGCGGGCAGGCCCGGCTCTGCCAGCGGCTCAAGCGCTCCCTGCCTCGGTGATCCGTGAGCTGTGGGGAAGCGAGGCCACTGGGGCCCACTGGGCGGGGCAGGGGCGTCCCCCCGGGGCCCCCCGTGCCCACCGGCCGTCGCTGTCCCGTGCTGAGGGTCTCGGGGAGCCGCCTCGCCTGCGAGCGCACAAGCAGGACTCACGGCAAACGTCACCTGGTGTGCAGAGGGCCTGCTCGCGCGTGGAGCCGCTAATGAGGCTGGTCGGGGGGTGGCCTGGTGTCATTAGCTCCGGCGGCAGAGGCTGCCAGGGAGGGGCCATGAGGGAGATTGCTTTTTTTAATTACTCCGTTAATTGATATAAAACAAAAAGGGCTCAGATTAGCCGCATGCAATTAGCAAATTAATTCTCTGCAATCACAGACTTAATAGCGGAGTGGCTTGGTGGTCACCCGCTGGGCTCTGTGGCTTATCGGCGGCGTTTCTCTGAGAGAGGGTTACCGAGAGGTCTGGCAGGCGGCGGCGGAGCGGGCCTGCGACCCACGCGGCCGACAGCTCCCGCTGTCCCGGACATGCCAGGGCTCCTGCGCAGGCCCGGGTGGAGGCGAGGCCTGTGGGATAGGGGTGGGGGACGCTGCGGCCGTGGTCTGCTTCGGGGCCCTGCCTCTGCCCCCGTCCACCACCCACAACTCCACCTGAAGGCAAGAGGCCTGGGGGTCTCAGGCCAGGAGGTTGCTGGGCAAGGGGGTGCTCGGTGCGTGCCCGTGTGTGGGCAGGGCCGGGGCAGATCGGACACCCTGTGTTACACCTGCCAGGTGTAACAAGCTCGGTAAGCCGTCCCCAGGGTGCGGGTGACAAAGGCACCTTGCCTGCAGAGGTCATGATGCCGGGGGTGGACCTCGGGGCCTCCGTCTTGCTGTCTGGGAAACAGAACAGAGCCCCCGCTCCCGGCTGTGTGAGTGCTGACATGGGGGCTGGGGTCCGCTCAGTAGGGACGGGGTCACAGAGCTCGGGCTCCCTTCCCTCCCTGCCCTCGCAGCTTCGGGTCTGATCTGGCCACATCCCGGTCACTAGAGGCCCTCCTGCTGTCCCCCGGCCCTGCCCCATCCTGCAGAAACAGCCCCCCACCCCCAGCCCCCACACGCTCCTCTTCTATTCCACTCCCCCAGCAGCCAGCCCGAGCTCCGAACAGGAATCCCCACAACCTTCTGGGCTCCTCGTCGTCCACGGGCTGTTGGGCTCTCGGCGGAGGTGTCCTCTGTTCCAGCAAGCCCTCCCTGACCGTGTTCCCCTGCCAGGCTGAGTGGGCCTGTGACCCTCCACAAAGTTGCCCGCACTCTGGGCAGGGTCTGTCACACCTCGGCGGTCCCCACGCAGCTGCTGGGAGCCCCTTGCTCTCCATGCGCAGGGCCTCACTGGGGGAGCAGATGGAACCCCAGCACCAGCCGGATTGTCCCCAGACCCCCAGAGCAGGGAGTAGCCGTGGAGAGCCTAGCAGCCTATTCCAGGCCCCCGCCGTGGTGGGTGCTGGTGTCCTATAGAAGGACTAAAACCAGAAAAGAGCAGAAAGGGCCCCAGAGGCACAGCCCCTAGGCGGAAGTCCCTGCAGCAGCCCAGCCAGAGCCTGCGCCCCAAGATCCCTTTTGCAGGGGCTACGCTGCGCCACCCCCAAGTCTGGCGGAACACGGCCCCGCTGGCAGGTAAGTCTGTCTCTGTGCGTAACCGCGTGGCCTCACAGGGAAGCCACCCCAAGTCACCTCCGTTGCAGAGAACAGTGAGCCGACCGCGTGCAGACGCTGAGCCTGTCCGGCGAGGACGGTGGCCCTACACGCCACTGAGCTGTTAAGTGACGGAGGGCCCTCGGGTGCCATGGGATGAGGGCGCATCCCCACAGAGGCAGAACCTCCTCACTGCCCAGCATTTGTCATGAACTCAGTCCCAGGGAACACAGCATATGGCCCATATGGCCCCATAGGCCGAGGGGCCGTCGCTGCCGCCCTCCAGGACAAGGGCTACGTGTGGAAGCCCTGAGCAGACCCGTCTGCGACGTTGGGGCAGCTGCGGACACGGCGAGCATCCCTTTCTGTCAGGACACACTCTGTGCGGTAGCTTTCCCTCTAGGTGGCTGTCCCCGCCCAGCCACCTCTGCGTCTGTGCTGTCTGGTGACAGGGGCTCTCTCGGGCGTCAGGGGCACAGCCCGTCTTTGGGCCTGGAGCCCTGGCACCTGGTGGACGCAGAGCTCAGCCCCCGGCAGGCAGGAGACCCCTGTGCCAGGCCGCACCAACCGGCCAGGCCCAAAGCCTTCCTGGAGGAGCGGGGCCCGGACGGGACCCGAGTCCCCTCCTAGGAGGCGGCCACCTCTGCTCTTCTCCCTCGTCCTCTCCCTCCAGGAGGCAGGAGGCAGGCTGATCCAGGCAGCTTCTCTTTCTGCAACACTGACCGGGTCCCAGGGGAGGGGGCTTGGCGTCCTGCGTTCCTGGATGCACCACCCCTTCAGAGGCCCCTCCCTGCTCCGTCCTCCAAAGCACCAGTGGGACTGCATGGACGCTGACGCTTCCCCTGCGGCCCGTGAGAATGGGTGAGGGGGTTGTCCGCACCTACCTCAGCCGCACACGTACATTCAACTAAGTGGCCTTCAGTAAACAGCGCCGTCCCCTCAGAGAGCCTGCCTCTGGCCGGGCGCCCGTGAAGGCCTCGTCTCCACCCACCCGGGAATCGGCACACCAAAGCGCTTGCCCCACGTGTGGTCCAGTGGACCCCGTGTAGGTGCACCCCACGCCCTCGGCCCACACACCTCTCAGGTACCCAATTCTGCTGTCACCAGGAGGGAGTGTCTTCTCCTGAATTATCCACACCGGGACAGCGATCAACTCTGATCGGATTCCTTGCCTCTTGGTCATGGCAAAGGCAGTGGTGGCCAGGGAAAGAGAGGGGTGTCTGGCCAAGGCTCTGCATCTCCTCTCCTGGGTGCCAGTTCTCACGTGGAGGCCGGGGTGGCTAGGGGCATCTGCTGTCCCCACGCAGCCAGAGACAGTCCCTGACAGTGGCCAGAAGTCAACGAGAGAGGCTAAGGGACTGTCTACACCACGGGAGGCTCAGCATCGAGGACATGGCCCCACGTGTCCCTGGTCCCACACTGGAGTCCCTGTGCCCCCCCCCAGCACTGGGGTCCAGGGCTCCCGCTGAAACTCGGTGTGATCCCATCGTCAGAGTTCTGCTGGGTCCGTCCCCTCGGGAGGGGACTTCATGCAGCTCACCTGGTTTGCACTTCCTTCAGTCCCATGGCTCGACAGCAACTCTGGTGTGCCCAAGGCAAGAACCCAGACTTCCTGACCCCCATGCCTGGGTCTCCCAGACCCACTTTCCCTGTCTGAGGGTATTCAAGTTTTAAGAAGTTCGTTAGTGGGGACCGGGGTGGCTCAGTGGGTTAAGCCGCTGCCTTCGGCTCAGGTCATGATCTCAGGGTCCTGGGATCGAGTCCCGCATCAGGCTCCCTGCTTGGCTGGAGGCCTGCTTCTCCCTCTCCCACTCCCCCTGCTTGTGCTCCTTCTCTCGCTGTCTTTCTCTCTGTCAAATAAAGAAATAAAATCTTTTTAATAAATAAATAAACAAGTTCGTTATAGACAGGGGCACTTGGCTCAAATGATCAGAGCAGGTGGGGCCCGAGTCTGCCAGGGGTCTGGTAGGCCAGAAGATGACCCAGAATGAATGGCTCCAGCCCTGCCCTAGAATGCCACATGGGAACCCGCTTCCTGCACCCCTCTTCTGTGAGGCCCCAGGTCGGCTGTCTCTTGTGACTTTGGACAACAGGAGGGCCCCTCACCTTCCTACCCGGAGGCCCAGGGTGTAGCCTGGGGCGCCCCACGGTCAGGGTGGGTGGGCTCCGAGGGGAAGCTGGGGCCAGAGGGCAGGCAGGGTTCTCAGAGGACGGCCCCCCCGGCTTCATCCATGGGCAGCGTATTCTGGGAGCAGCTTTCCAAGCCGTAATTATTTATGACAAACTCCTCGTTGACTTGGAGAGGGACTGGGATGGCGCCCATCTCCTCTTGGTGTTACCATGGAAACAAAGGCGCAGGACGGGGGCACCAGGTGACTTCTCCTCCTCCCCGGGGGAAGGCGGCTGTCCGATTCCTTCTTGCCCAGACCAGCAGAGAGGGCCCCTCCCGCCGGGCCAGGACTGCTGTGCTCTGCCCTCAAAAATCGGCCACCGGCATGCCCTCACCTGGGGTCGGCGTGTCCCATGGCCTCTTGGCCCTTCCCTCCAGCAGCAAATGTTCCTTCTATAGAGCCCAGGGCGAGGGCAGCTTCTCTGCATCTGTCTAGGCCAGTGGTCAGGGTCCTCCAGAAGCGCAGGGCCCTGACAGCCTCCTGCTGGCCCCAGCCTTTTCCTACTCATCACACCCCCCCACTTGGCTCACCTGGCCCTGAACCCCGCTGACCTCAGCCTCTGAGACCTCACACACCTGAGGACCAGGAGCCAGGGCTTCCCTCCTGCGCAGCGAAAGAGAAGGGAAGAGGTTAGTAATGAGAAGGGGATTGGGATCTTTTGTTCTCTTTGTCCTGAGAGTAGTGGCGAAAGGTAGCAGTACAGAGGAACCCACTGCCACTAGCTCCTGTCCCTGCCAGGCCCAGCAGAAACAACAGCCACCAGGCTGTGGGCTCTGGGGAGGGTACCAGAGTCACAGTCCTGGCAGGGAGACAGAGAGACAGACAGACATACCTTCCACTTTGCCCGTGAGAGGCAGGTGCTCCGGGCCCCGCCCCCCCCACCCCAGTTGCAGGGCCAGGGTCACTGCAGGCTCGCAGAAGAAGCCGGCTCTCAGGATCCCCCTTTCACTGGTGGCTCCTGAGGGCACGGGCCCAGAGTAAGCAGCTCAGAACCCTCCTCCCCCTCTGCCAGAGGGACCACCCTGCCATCAGGACGAGGAGCCTACCCCCACGTAGCTCATCCCCCATGCCCATGTTGTCCTGGGCCCCCCACACACAGCCCAGCCCTGCGGCAACCCTACTTGGGCAACTCAGTCAGACAGAACTATGCGGGATGCCTGGCACGCAGCAGGGCCTCCTGATGTTTGGGGCCGATGGACACATGAGCGTGGCCGGCCTCTTTATCTGGAGATGGCCCGGACCAGAGGGCAGGTGAGGACCAGTAAGCTTGGAGGGTAGAATACACTGAGGAAGGCCCCAAACAGGGTTGTCCATGTCCTGACCCCTGTGAAAGGGACTTCATTTGGAAAAAGAGTCTTTGCAAATGTAATTAAGTTAAGCTAAGGGGGACCATCCTGGATTTAGGGTGGATCCCAGCCCCAGTGACTGGCGAGCTCAGCAGAGGGAGATCTGAGACACACAGACTCCAGGCGAAGGAGGAATCTGAGGACTGTCCACAAGCCCAGGATGCCAAGCCTCCCAGAAGCCTGGAGCAGAACGCCCATCAGAGCCCCAGAAGGAACCGTGACCCGGGTTGCTGACTTCTCGTCTACCAGAACTGAGAAGAAATCTCTGCTGCTTTAAACCTCCTACTTGTGGTCTTTTGTTATAGCAGCCACGGCGAACTAGAGCAGGGGCTGGGTGTGCAGGGGTAGAGATCCCATCCGTCTGCCTTTCCCCAGCCTGCCCCCCTTCTGTGTGCATGGCCGCTCACAGAGCTTGGATGCTGGGCGATGTCACACATTCCCTAAGAACACAGGTGGACCTGTGGTTAGGTGACTCTTCTCTGCCTCAACGTCGTCTCCCTCTGAGAGTTATCACCACCGTGAGCCGTTCACAAAATGCGGCGAATACCAGGTAGGACTTCAGGCGCACACGTCATTAGTCTGTCGGCCAAAGGCAAGGCTTCCTACGCAGCCAGTTCCCTCCAGCTGGTGCAAGGGGACATGTGGGAAACGAACCACCGCTTCCCCGTAATGATACCTACACTTGGCGAAGTGCCCAACTCCGTGGAAATCCAAACAATTTACGGGTCTGTTTACTTTCCTCTTAGCACATTTAAGTTGAATTCTTCCGGCATCCAGGCACACTAGGTCCCAAGAAGGAAACTGGAAAGCCGTCCTCTTCGTTCAGCCAACAAGTATTTACTGGCCCTGCATTTGCCCACACCGCACCGGCTTGGAGCTGCGGCAGGGAACATGACGGGACCCTGACTGTGGGAACAGGCAGAAGCAGGTTTCTGACCGGGAAAAGGCATGCCAGCAGGTGAGCCAACGGAGCACCCAAGGGCCCTCGGTGAGGCCTCAGCTGGGACGTGATGTCCCTCCTTCCAGGCTGGGACTGACACACAGGAGTGATGATGGTGGGAAGTCGGAGCTAGAGCCCTGGTTTCCTCATGAGTCAGGGGAGGCTTTGAGGGTGTTCTCTGGCCTTAGAAAAGTTATGCCAACCCCCGCCCCCATCCACAATCCTGGGGCCCCCAAGGAAACAGCAAACCAACTCCTGGGTGTGAGGACACCTGAGGACCGTGGAGTCGCTGTCCGAGGGGCTAAACACGCCTCCCAGAATCCCCACCCTTTGCCCAGCAGACCCTCCGCCACCCCTGACACTGGCCTCTTGGGGACTCGCGCCTGCACAGCCACCTGGCCCCTGACAGGTGTGGTCACGTGGGCATGGGTTCCATTGCAATAGACTCAGAGGACGTTCTCAAATGTCCTTGAAATGTACCCTGACATTCGTTGTGTTTAAAGAAATGAGAGATGGACGGCTAGCAGACTGACGGCTTGTGCAGCTCTGCGTGTGCACGTGTGTGTGTGCGTGGGCATGCGTGTAAGGGGCGGGGTCTACCCAGTTGGCGCTGCCGAGATGTTGAGTGAGCCGCTCCCGGCATGATCATGGGTGGTTCCGCCTCAGCTCTCAGACGAGGGTCTGCAGGCTCGCTTGGGGGACACGCTGCTGCGGGACACGGAGCAGATCCCTTCTCGGCCCGTCTCGTTGGCATATTCAGAACTGTCACACCTACCCAGACCTCAGAGCTGGCACCTCCTCTCCTCAGATGACCCTGACGAGTGTCCCGATGCATCAGGACAAGGGTCAAACGTGCCTGGAGGAGGAGGTTGGAGTGTCCACAACAGCAGGACCCCGGCTAATGGCTACCACAGCACAGCACGTCCCAGAAGCTCAGCACATGTCTACTGAGGGAGAAGTGGGAGACGTGAGGCCCTGCTTGCTCCCTTCGTGGTGCTGTGGATACACATGGAAGTCTCTGGAAACTAAATGCTGGGAGATGTCACAGCTGGTTGAAGTCTGAGTGGAGCAGATGCGGATGGAGCACCCCCCGCCACTCCCCAGCCACCACCTCCTGGCTCCAGCGGACGTCCCCTGGCCACCTCTGCATCTCTCTGCTTGAGGACGTGCTCCAGGGCTGCCAGCCAGGGCGAGCCAGGCTCGCTGTGACCTGAGGAGTCGGCAGGAGCACTGTGGCGCCCCCTGCTCCGGTGGGCACCTTGGTGGGGCTCCTGGGCACTTTTCTCACCCTCCTGCACCTCCAGATTCCTGGGGTCACCCTCACAATGAACACGTGTGCCTGCTCCTGAGCTCTTGGCCCCGGGGACCCAAGCCGAGGGGCGGGTCTCGGTATCAATGCTGAGAGGGATGACAGGTCTGGCTTCTGGGCAGAAAACGAGCCAGAGCAGGACTGCCTGTTGGTCCCCTACCGATGCACTTGTGACAACAGTCACAAGTCACAACAGAGTTCTGATTCCTGAAGACACACTTGGTGCCTCATCCCTTAGACTTTTATCCAGAAGCAACGTTATGTCCCAAAGCATCTTTGCTCCAGTTCCCAAGTCCCAGCCACCCTAAACAAAAATACCCCAAAAGTTATCATGGCACCTCACGTTGTCTGCCAAACAGGAGAGAGAGAAAAAGAAAAATCCTACTGGGAAGAGACATGGAAATTCACCTTGAGAGTGTCAGCCCATTAATTACACAAAAATTATTAAACTATAGCTCTCTCGATTACTTTTCTATTTTTTAAGATTTTGGTTTTTTTAAGATTTTATTTTTAAGCCATCTCTACGCCCAGTGTGGGTCTCAAACTCACAGCCCTGAGATCAAGAGTCACATGATCCACTGACTGAGCCAGGCGGGTGCCCCTCCATTTCTTTCTTTTTTTTTTTCTTTTAATAAAAAAGATTTGTTTTTTAAGAAAAAATTTAAATTTTCAACTAGAAAATTTAAAAAATTTAAATGAAAAAGACGATTTTTTACAGCAGTTTTATATTCACAGTTAATTACTTTTTTTTGATATTTTATTTATTTGACAGACAGAGATCACAAGTAGGCAGAGAGGCAGGCAGAGAGAGAGGGGGAAGCAGGCTCCCTGCTGAGCAGAGAGCCCGATGTGGGGCTCGATCCCAGGACCCCGAGATCATGACCTGAGCCGAAGGCAGAGGCTTAACCCACTGAGCCACCCAGGCGCCCCAGTTAATTACTTTTTAAAGGACCTTTGAAGATGGGTGTAGGTAAACTGAGTCAAGACCATCTGATTGGGTAAACCGAGGCAGAGAGTGTGTGTGGTGGGGTCATGGGGCTGGAAGCGCACAGCCCATCTGCCTATAAGGGCAGTTAGAGATTTGGGGCAACTATTCTGACAGTGTGTGAGGCCCCCACCAGTCCCCCATCTGCTGGAAACGCTGGTGAATTCCTGGCCGGCTGTGGTCTGCAGAATGGCACCCGTGCGGGGTCAGCTGGATGAGAGGGTACCTGGTTGGGACCCACTCGGCTTCCTCTTGGGGCGGGTTCCGCTGTGGAGCGGCTGCCTCAGAGACCCCGGCTCTTCCTGATCTCCAGAGCCCCAGGCACAAGAACAGAACAGGACAGGAGTTGGAGCCAGGGGCCAGGACGCCCCTGAGGAGCATCCCTTGATGGCTCCCCTGACCTCCAGCTGTGGTCCTTCCATCCTTCTGTCTGGGGAAGAAGTCATCAGGCCCCCACCCAGGATGCTGAGGACAGCTGAGCCAGCCGGCAATGTGCATGGGAGTGCTGGTGAGCGATGGGGGTGAACAGTGTCACTCCTGACTACAAAAACCCACCTGGCCCTCTTGCAGCCCCCAGCCCTCCAGCCCTTCCAGCTCTTCCTGTCTGGCCCCCACCCTGCTTGCTCCCCTTGGCAGATTCCTTGCACCGGGAAGCCCTTGCAGAATTTCCTCCCCCTTGCTGAGTTCCAATGACCTGCAGGGCCCTGAGCCTGGTCTGCGTGTCTGCATGGCCCTGTCCTCTCCCTAGTCTGCACCCCTACCCCCACCAGGTCTGGACCCCCCAAGATCTAAAAGGAAGAGGGAGAGGGTGCGCCCCCAGGGGCTGGGAGAAAGAAGATCCCCTCAGGAAGGCACCAGAATGACTCAGGTGACTGAGGGCTGGTCTGTGCAGCAAGCTGGCGGAGGGGTAGAACAGGATGTGAAATCGAGAGATTGAGGACAAGTGTGCCAAACTTGGACCTGGCTCCCCACATGTGTCAGAGCCCAGAATGATTCCTTCTAGAATTTCAGCCGCTTTGGAGTCAGGAACTTGGCCCACTATATCCCTCTATCACTCATGGCTCTGAAACTTGTAAAACACTTCGACACGTGAGGCTTCTGTGGGCCTTTCCATTAGCTGCAGAATTAGGGGTATAGTTACGAGTGGTATGTTATGTGCGGGTCTACTTGGGCGGGTCCAGATGAGGGTCCTCAGCCTGAGACCAGGAAGCTGAGAAGCACTGCCCAAGGGATGCTCCTGGCTGGGCAGTGAGTTTGTGGCGAAGATCCAGGACGCAGCAGCTGGAACACATCTCCCCCATCCCCCACTGCTGCCTGGCCCACTGCAGAGTCAAGACATCTCCCCCACAAAAGTTTCCGAACCTGCCTCCAGGTCCCCAGGTGACGAGCTCCAAAATGCCAGACCCAGTTGCTACCTGGTGCGCTCCTGTCTGTGAGAAGGGGTTGGTGTGGCCGCCACGGGACCTACTTATGGACATCGGCGGTCCCAAGGTCACTGTCATGACAGTGCGATCTCATTAATACATTTCCCTCTGATGTGCGGCGTGGGGTGACATAGGCAGCAGCTGGGGAGCTGACCTGCACGCCCTCTCTCCATCGCGGTTACCGTACAAACCGAGTGGTAAACAAGGTAGAAGGGGAGACCCCGCCATTCCCAGGTGTTCTGGAAGCCCCCACTTACCTGCAACCGACGGCCTGACCCAGCTCTCATGGCCACAAGGGTTCCGTCAGCCGGGTCTCACGGATGGCGCGGATTTGACGATAACAAGCATCATTTTACAATGCGAACAGTGGTGTTGGCTGTTGGCTCCCGGGGCACTGAGCCAGCCCTGGCCCATATTGAGGGTACTCAGAGTCATGAGTCCCTGTAAGCACGAGTGTCCTTGCCCGAGGCCGGGGTTCTGGGAGGGTGGGCAGAGACTTTGTCTTTCAAAATCCTTCCTGAGGCATCAACCGTCGAATCAGAGATCAGCAGAGATACCAGTAATGTGCTTCTGAATCACATGCGTTTAGGAGGAAATCGTAGCAGATGGAGCATTTATTTCCTTAAAACAATGATGCCCCTGTCGTTCTCATTCATAGGGTGCAGCCAAGTTGGCCCCCAGATAAATTCTGAGCCTTGAGTTAACTTATCAAAAGGCATAAAGTCTAGAAACAAATGGGTCTAGTGTTGAACTCAAGAAGCCAAAAGAAGAACCAGAGAACATACCCATAGAGGGAATAGAGAAAATAAGAGCGAAATGAAGTGTGCCAAAAGCAAAAAAGCACTGGAAAGACCAGCAAATCCCAGAAATGGTCCTCCAATAATACTGGTCAGACAGAAAAAATGGAGGGGAGAGAGACTTTCAAAATAGGATAGAAACATTGTGGCAGTGTATGTTTGAAGACACGGGAGAAATTTTTTGCACCATAAATTCCACTGAGCACTTTTATGTCCATAAATGTGAAAATGTGGATGAAATAAAGCGTATCCAAAAGCCACAGCAAAACTGACTAAAATTTGCAAAAGCAACAAACAAACCAATTACCACTGAAGAAATTACATCAGTACCTGAGCCTTTCCTCCCCCATGCCCCCTGCCGCTGCCCACACCTCTAGACCCGAGATTTATAGGCAAGTTTTACTGAACATTCTAGGACTAGGAAATAACCATCTTTGGAAGGATTTCGTTGAAAAAGAATGAAATGATCCATCCAAATAAGTTCACGGGACTCGTGTTGTCTTGATACCAAAACAGGACAAGCACCAGAAGAAAATGCAAATTAAATCCATCAGTGTATAAAAATCAACACATCATGACCAAGAATGCAAAGCCGGTTTAATCTCAGGAATCCTTTGTTGTCAACCACATTAACGACAGAAAGGAGAACTACGTGATCATCTCAACAGCGGTGAGAAAGTGCACAAGATCCACCGCGCTCGTCCGTGCTCAGGACGCCAACACACAATGGGGGAAGGTGCGGCAAGCATCGTAAATTAATAATGGAACTTTAGAAGATTCATCACGCAAGTTAAAAACGCCTGCTGTCACACTCTGCTCACTTTGCATTGACAGTCCCAGCCGATGGAACAAGACCTCCCCAGAAAAGATAACTAGGAATCGAGGAAAAAACAAGTGGCCCCTATTTGCATAAAATACAGTTGGACAGAAGCTCAGGGACAACGCTGGTAAACTGCGAGAACTAATCTGAGCATTCAGCCATTCGCTAAGTGTAGGCTTGTGCACCCACACAATAAAATAAAACCCCAAGAGGGAATAAAACTGAAGAGAAGTTCCACTTGCGGCGGTGATGACCGTTATGAGCAATCCGCCCTCAAGGACACATCACGGGCTTGGGGGAGGCCACTGATGAAGACCTGGTTAAATGCGGAGACGTCCCATGTAAATAAAAGGAGAAATGGAACAGCACGAAGTTGTCTATACCCCGCAATTGCCTATAAGTCCACGACGTTCCCAATCAAAACCCCAAGAGCCTCTAAAAGTGGGTAAATGGATGCCCCCAGCTGTGCTGAGATGTCCTCTTCCTTCCCCTACAACCAAGAAGCCCTGGATGCCAGGCAGCCAACAAGCGTGGGGAGACTGAAAGGAGGATCTGCCCAGAGACCTTGGGCGAGGAAAGGCGGGGCTGTCGGATCCGTGGGCGTCCTTACTGCTTCCCGCTCAGCGTGGAGAGAACAGCACAAAGCTCTCACCCCCGAGCTGCCAGCAGGTGTGGATTGAAAAGCCTGTTCCCCCACCAGAGGGTCAAGGAAAGGGTGGTGTGAAAACAAAACACCTTTTGGCAACACTGGCCCCACTCTGCTCAAACACTAACAGGAAACCCCACTCCCAGGCCGTGCGATGTGGAATTCGGAGTCCGGACATAAGTCCGTACATCTACCGCCAGCTGACTTTCAGCAAGGACGTCAAGACCACTCAGTGGGGAAGGGTGGCCTCTTCGACTAATGGTGCCGGGACAACCAGGGTCCCCATGCAGAAGCCTGAAGTCACACCAGCACCTCCTGCCTCCACAGGCGAGGGGGACTCAAAGTGGGTCAGAGACCGAGACGTACGAGGTAAACCTGTAACACTCCGAGACTGAAACATCGGTGTGAAGTTTCATGACCTTGGACGTGACAATGGATTCTTAGATAAGACAGCAAAAGCTTGACTGACAAAAGGAAAAATCAAACAGGTCTTCATCGAACTTAAAAACTCCCGTGCATGAAGGAACAGAACCAACGGAGGGAAGGAGCCTGCAGACCGGGAGGCATTCGTGAATCCCGCGTCTGAAAGAGAGTTTGTGTCCAGATTCATAAAGAGCTCTTATAACTCAGCAACAAAAGACAACCCAGTTGCAATTCCTACCTCAAGAAATGAGAAAAAGAGGAGAAAGATAAGCCCAAAGCAAGAAAGAGGAAGGGAATGCTGAAGAGCAGAGCAGAGTCGACGAAGCTAAAGACCGGGAAGTAATGGGGGGACCCGAGAACAGCTGTTCCTCAAGAAAGGAGGGAGGGCGGGGCGGAGGGGGAGAGAAAGAGAATCAGTCGAGCTGACGAAGAGGAGAAGAAAGAGGCCCGAAGGCCGGTACGTCGGCACAGACGAGAGAGGAGTGCGCACAGCTCCGTGCTCGCGGCCCAGACTAGCCTTACCCAGGCTCGGCGGGGATGAAAGAGAGAGCACACGAGCAGTCCCGCGGCCGTCAGAGGGGAGCCGGTCAGTTGTGAGCCACTGGAAAAAAAAACTACAGAATTTTCACTAGAAAATTCTGCCAAAAACTTAAAGAGAATGAACACCAATTCAACACAATCTCTTTCAGAAAACAAAAGAAAAGAAGCATTTCTGATTTTGTGAGCCAGTAATCCTCTGATTTGAAAAGCAAAGACAAGGGGTGCCTGGGTGGCTCAGTTGATTAAGCGACTGCCTTCAGCTCAGGTCATGATCCTGGAGTCCCGGGATCGAGTCCCGCATCGGGCTCCCAGCTCCACGGGGAGTCTGCTTCTCGCTCTGACCTTCTCCTCGCTCATGCTCTCTCTCACTGTCTCTCTCTCTCTCTCTCTCAAATAAATAAATAAAATATTTAAAAAAAAAAAGAAAAGCAAAGACAATACTTACCAACGAAAACAGAAGAAAATTACAAATCAATAGCTCTTGATAACTCGGATACAAAAATCATCAAGAAATTGTTACTCGGTTGACTCCAGCAACACGTAAGAAGAGCCGTGCACCCGGCCAGGTGTGATTTAGTCCGAGCAGACAAAACTGTTCTCACATTTGGAGATCAGTCAGTAGAGCCCACCACGTGACAGCCCAAAGGAGAAGGAGCCTGTGATGGTGCCGATCGACAGAGAAAAAGCATTTGGATCCCATGTATGTTCATGATTAAAAACTCTCGGCAAAGCCGAAATGGGGACCCCTCCTTGCTGGTAAAGAGCATGGACACAAGACGGACAGCGAGCACCACGCTTAGCGGCGAGCCCGCAGGCCGCCCCCCAAGACCAGGAGAAGGCTGGCACGCCCAGCTCGCCAGTCTCACTCGACAGGGCTCTCCAGAGTCGTGGCCGGTGGCTCTGTTTCCGTGTTCCCCACGGGGTACAGGGGATGGTGTTCGGGAAATTTAGGGAACGGGGTTTTCCTGGGGATGCTCCCTCCCTCCCCCTCACTTCTCTGCCCCCCACCCCCCAAAGGTTCCATCAGGCATCGGCGTTGACTGCGAGAGCTCCCCCTCCAGCCCGTCTGCCACCCTCTGGACAGGTGGGGTCTGGCGAAGAGGAAAAGGGGCTCCCAGAGAAACGCTCCTCTGGGAGGAAAGGACCCTTCTCTTCCGTGAGGAAACACGGTGGTCCACCACGAGGCGGCCCTCCCCCAAGCCCAGTGCAAGGAAGCACTGGACAGGGCCTCAGCGGCCACACGGAGGTCCCAGCCCTGGATCCCTGCAGCCGCCACTCCCTCGGCGGCCAGAAGGGCCTGCCCTAGGCCCTCCGCCATTGAGTGGCTGTGCTACGTGCTTCCAGAAAGATGGAGGGAAGCAAACCTGATGAGGTGCCACCGCGTGGGGACACAGGACGGCAGGGGTCGTAGGTGAGCAATCTGGATTTTCGTCTGGTGGGGTTTCTTACAAGCGGACATTCCCGCAGCAGACGGCCCCTATTCCGAGGGCGCCTGTCGCACCTTCCAGGAAGCCCTACTGCAGCGGCCAAGACCACAGAACCAGCTGCATCGTCAGGCCCTACAGCCCCAACCTTGGTGTCTTTTAAGGTAAGAGGTCTCCGGCCAGGTGGAGGCTGCAAGAGCACACGTTCCCTGATCAGCTCCTTTCTCCCAAGACCCCCGGCCCCTCAACCCAGGGCTTAGAATCCTCTGTCTCAGAGGGTTTGGGGGCGGCAGTAGTGGGGCCAGACCCCCGGACCTGCCTGCAAAGCCCCTGGGCTGGGGAGCCATCCTTTCCACATAACCCCCACGATTTCTCCTGCTTCCAGGAAAACTGCTCCCCCAGCTCCCTGCTGGGGAGCAGCGGGAACACAGCCTCATTGTCTGGGGTTGGGGGCTGAGAGCCTTTGGCTGGGGCCCAGCCAGCATCCTGCTCCCTGCCCCCACCCAGTTCTGCAGGCATCCCCAGCCCACTGAAACTTCATCGGGAGCCGCAGCTCTGGCCGCTGCCATTAATACGGTGAATTCATTAGGCGTTTCACAGGGGACCTAGGTACCCAATTCAACATCAATTACTTTGAAATTCAGTGACAATGCCCATGACATGGGAACAGAGCTCTGAGCTGTGTCCACCTCCTGGAGTCAATGACCAGAGGCCAAACTGCAAGGCCTGGCTCCAGGTAGGAGTGACGTGACAGCAGGACTCAAGGCCAAGGTCAGTCCTGGCCGCTCCCGCCATGGGGGGGCAGCTGGCCGTGCTGTGCGTGGCAGTGCCTGGTTCAGGTGGGCCCTGGGCAGGGAAAGGTCCAGGCCTGAGGCCCGTGCCTCGGAGCTCCTGCTACACTGGGGCACTTGTTAGAAACTCAGACTCCGACATCCAACCTGAGAATCTGCATTCCCACGTGGGCTCCGGGGGCTCCCGGCACGCTGGGCCAGAGAAGGCCTGCTCCAGGGGACTGGGCTCACAGCCTGGATCTGCTCAGCCCAAAGCCACCCCTGATGGGCACAGCCCCAGTGCGAGGAGGTGGCCATGGGCCCCGAGACCAACACTGTCAGGGATCACTGTGACCTGCCGTGCATCTCTGGTCATCTCTCCTGGGGACGCGCCTGCCCAGCTCCCAGACCTGAGCCCCGACGCCTCGAGCTGGGCGGCTGCGGGAGCAGCCGGGGCTGGGGGGGCCTGAATCCGGACTGTGCTGCGTGCTGCTGCCGCTAACCCTGCAATCAGACCCCAGAGCCGCAACAACCCGGCAAATGGCATTTGCATAATTTGAAATTTGAGGAAAATCTCTAAATACTTTAATTTTGATAGAAACTGTTTCCACTGCTGACATGTGTCTACACCTATAATTTCAGTTGATAAATTGCTGTAATTTCTCCTCCATTTCATGTTCTTTCGAACATTAATTGTCAGTTGCAGGGTAAGACACTACAGAAAAGAGGGAGCGAGCGTAATGCCGGGTGGGTGCGGGCGCGCTCTGCGGGGTGACTCTGTGGCTCACAGATGCACGTGGAGGTCTGGGCTCGCACAGAGATGCTGTGCTAGGGGCCTCTCTCCCCAGCGGCAGCCCTAGCTGAGCTGGGTCTGAGCACCAGCAGCTGCCACCCCGACACGTGTGTGCCACAGAAACTGTCTACATCCAGCCAGAGACACCCTGGCTGGCCCAATCGGGTGACATCAGTGGGCGGGGGACATGCATGGAAACAGTGGACAAGGGGTTTCCTCCCCGTCCTCCAACGCATCCCCGTCCTCCATCCTCTCCCCTGTGGGAGCCACACCGCCTGCTGCTTGCTCAGCAGGTCCTGCCCAACTAAGATCTTTGAAGACCTGTGGGCCCAAGCTCTCCCTGTGAGTCTCCAGGACGGCCCCCAAGGAAGGCACGGAGTGGCTTAGTGCAGAGCTACACCCTCGGTGGGACCAGAGGCCCCTGCCTTCAGACCGAACTCTCTGGCAAGCCCTTAGGGTACACCCGCCAAAACCTCTCAGGCGTCCCACTATCCTCACTGAGGCCTCGGCATTGACTAAGAGGATGACAAGAGTCTGGTGGGTACTCCATGTGCAGGTGGCCCCTCCCCCTTCAAGGTCAAGCCCACACCAACATGGTGTCTTACTGGGACACAAAACACTTTTCAGCTTTTTTTAGAGTAATAAAGGGCTGTCGGGGCTGGTCTCGAATCTAGGCCTCATCTGTTCATCCTAAAACCTCCCAGGATTTGGTCCCCGGCCCTGTCCACCACCCTAGGTGTGTTTTCGCGTCCTCCGTCCCTCCAGACCTCTTACCCAGTTGACAATCGTCCCCCTCCTAGCCCCAGGAGCTCTGCGCTGCCCCCGCCACAGGTCCCCTTCCCCACTCTGTTTAAACAAAGCCCACCCTTACGCGGTGTCACATGGCGCTACCAAATTATTCTATTAATTTATTATTCACGATGAAAAATTATTCTAATAACATTTTCCATGCTATTAATATTCCAAAGATGAGCTGTTTAAAGTCCCTTCCTGCGGCCCTGCTCTCCGCCGGAGCCGGTCTATTTTTACCGAAGTGAATTAACACTGCGTCCCGTGCAATATGCTGCTTTCAGAGAGTCTGAGGGCCGCGGCCCCAGGAGGAGGCAGGAGCGTGGGCGCCTCCCTCTGCTGGTGGCTGTTGGGGGTGACCCCGTCCCGTCCCGTCCCTGTCTGTGGAGAGCCATCGAGGTCCCAGGGCCCCTTTCCTCACTGGGGGCTGGGCCCAGCCCACTGCGCCTCCGCCTCTCCCTGTGTCCAGAGACCCTCAGGGTCTGGCTCTGGGCAGCGGGTGTGCAGCCCTCTCGAGTAGATGCGGACATCTGAGCGGGGTCCTGGGTCAGGAGAGAAAGGGAGCTCTCCCTTCCGAGACAACTGAGGGAGGCGACCCCTCCCTCTGACCGCCCTCTCAGTGTGGGAGCCCTTGGCCGCACCACACCAAGCACAGCAGCCCACGGTGGGCTTGGGCCCAGCAGCCCGGGAGAGCGCCTTGGCAGCCGTCCTGTCCGGTTCCCTGTGCGGGGCCCCTCAGAGATGTCTCTGTCCCGCAAACAACCAGGCCTGTGCACAGAGGTAACATCCACCCCTCTGTCCAGCCTCGGCTCTCCTCCGTCCACTTCGGCTGGAGACGGAAGAATGAGATTCGAGGCCGCAGTGTCATGGGAGGGAACAAAGTTCCATCCGAAACACCGAGGAAGCTGCCTGGGAAGTATCAGCTTGGTGAGGAGACGGGCACAGGCTAGCCTCCCCTGCAAGGGGCTGGGGGTCTCCTCGGGGAGGGGGAGGGGAAGGGGCCGGGCGTCTCCGCGGCAGGAGGGGAGTGGGCGCTATCTGAGCCCACCAGGCAGAAAGCATAAAAGCCCTCCATGCCCGTGAGGCGAATGGGGGCTCTGAGGGCCGCCCCCAAGCCCCATGTGCTGCGACGAGCCCCTCAGGTACCCAGCACGTGGCCTGTCGGCTGCCCCACAGAAGGAGCCTCCACCTCTCCCAGCCCCTGGGCGACCCCACGACTGTCTAGACTGTAGCTCATTTTTGAGAAAAGATGGTTGATTCTAGCAGCTTTGTTGACTCACGTACCACGGGGCTGCGCGATGAGTGGTGTCTGGCCCGTTGGCAGCTGGCGAACCCTCCACGGCCAACCCGAGATCATTGTCCCCAGGCAGCCCTTCACTGCTCTCCGTCCCTGCGGATTTGCTGCGCTGGGCCTTTCCTGTCAATGGGATCAGACAGCACCTTGTCCTTTGTGCTGTGTGTCTGGTGTGAACGAACGTCGCGTCTTTAGGCACGTGGCAGCAGGTGTCCGTCCACATGTCACTCCATGCACCGCAAGGATGGACCCACCTTGCTTGCCTGCCATCTGCTGGGGGACCCTGGCTCTTTCACGTGTTGCGTGACATACCGGGACCCTTGTGCCCCCTCCCGCTCCTTCACAGGCCGTGGCCTCCAGGACAGCAGAGGCGGGGCTCCCCCAGCCTGGCAGCTGGAGCACCACACGCGTCCCTGCAAGCAAGTCCCCGTGCGTCCACGCCGAAGGACATCCCGGGGAACTTGAACGGCCATGCTGGGATCCCCTCCCAGGCCTCAGGCAGCCCAGACTTGCGGAGCTGTGTCTCCTGCCCTCCACGGCCGCGCCCCGCCCCCAGCCAACCTTCCAGACCCACACTTGGGACCTGCCGGGCCGAGCAGCTTTGGACTACGACGTGTAGGGAGCCTCTCTCTGGGACCACGCAGTCCCAAATTTTCTCCCCAGTGCTGGGTTCAGTTAGAAATTCTAATTAATTTCCTTTTCAGGGAAAGGCAAAGCAATTTTTAAATTGCACACCTGAATGAATTAACAAAAGTGAGACAATCGACAGTCTTCCTTTTTATATTTTCATGTCCTTTGAAATGCCTGCTGAATTTCATTTTCTCTTTCTCATCCTTCCCACGGGTCCCAGTCGTGGGGCCCACGCAGCTCGGCCCAGGACGCCGCAGTCACGGGAGGCCCATCCCCACCTCTCCGCGGCCCCGCAGTCAGTCCTGCCTCCTGGCCGCGCGGTGGTACATTGTCAAGGGAAGTCAGGTTCGCCTTCCCGTGATCTTCTCCCCTGCAGCCCGCAGCTTGCTCCCCAAAGTCATCCTGGAGGGCCAGGGGCAGCGGCCAGCTCCCGGGGCCTTCAGGGCAGGGTAAACGGGAGGCTGGAAAGGTCAGACCTGGGGGAGCGCCTGGCCCGGTTGTTGGCCCACTGTGGTCCAGAAACTACCTCTGCCACGGCAAGGCCCCTGGGTGGAGGGGGACCCTATCCTCTGAGCACAACTGAAGCCGCGACCACAAAGCCCAGGCCGGGGCAGCCTAGCGGTGATCAGACAGAAGGCCACCATGGCGGCTGTGCCCCAGCTGCTCTGTGAGGGCGCCCCCAGAGATCGGCAGTCCTCTGCATCCCTGCCTCTGTCTCTCTGTCTCTGTCTCCGTCTCTGTCGGTCTCTGTCTCTGTCTCTCTCAGTATCTCTCTATCTCTTTGTCTCTGTCTGTGTCTCTGTCTCTCAGTGTCTCTGTGTCCACCTCCGCGGCCTCCCCCATCTCAGGTCTGTGTCTTTCTCTCACCAGGACACCCTGTCATTGGCCCAGATCCAGAGCGGCCTCATCTCAGGACCTTTGTCACATCTGCAGACAAGGTCCCTTCACAGCTTCCGGGCGGATGGCCACCATTCGGCCGCTGCCAGCACGTCCGGAGGCCCTTGCAAACAGCACTACGGACCGGAAGTGAGGCTGAGTCTGCCCAGCGCACGGGGGCGAGAGCCAGAAGTCAGCGCACGGGACTCCGCGGGACAACTGGTCCGAGTGGGGCCTGTATGCGCCTCCCCCCAGCCGGCGGCCTCTCCCTGGAGACGCTGACACCCCTGCCGGGGGCAGGGGTCCCCGGGCCCCGCGGAAGATGCCCCACCAGCTAGGACACTGCCCTGCCCCCCTGCCCGGGAGAAGCCTGTACGCCAGCAGGTCTTCCAGCAGAAGAGAAAGGGAAAGGCGGGAAAGCAGGGACAGCTCAGGAATGGCCGGGGGGGGGGTGATGTGCCCTGTGATGGGGACCAGGCCTCGGGAGACAGGGTCACGGGGGCTGGTGAGCCTCTCAAGCTCTGGGCCCCGTGCCCGGCTGCATGGGCCCTGCAGGGGGCTGGGGGCTCAAGGGACTTCTGAGGGGCGCCGACCTTTAGAACCTCAGCGATTTATAGAGCCGAAACTCCGGTGGCCTAAAATGAACTGCTTTGAAGTGAACAACTCGGTGGCACGTCGCACGCTCGTGAACTCATGCAGACCTCCACCTCTGGTTCCAGGCTGCTCCGCCAACCGTCCGCCCGCTGCCCACAGCCCCACCATTGCCTCTCTGTCCCCGCGGCCTGACAGCGATGGCGGCGGCACGTCCGAGGGGAGTGGCAGCCTTTGCCCCTATGGGACGGGTTCACTTCACTCCGAGGCAGGCCCCTCGCCACAGCGGGTGTCGGTCTCCTTCCCTCCCAGACGGAAGGGTGTTCCCGCGGACACACCGGCCCCACTTTGCTCATCCGTGCGTTTGTCAAATGGAGATGGGTTGTTTCCACGTCCTGCTGGTCATGGACAATGCTGTTGGGACAAGGGGCACGCGCACGCCTCTCTGACCCGGTGTGCTAGCCTGCTGGGCGGCCGTGCAAGATGCCGCGGGCTGGACAGCCTGCATAGCAGATGTTTGTGACCTCGCAGTCCTCGAGGTCTGGAGCCGGCGAGTCCAAAACCCAGGCACGGCCGGGCTGGTGTCCTCAGAAGGCTCCTTTCTTGGGCGCATAGACGCCTCGCCTCCCCAGGGCCCAGCCCTCTGTGTGAGTCGGTGTCCTCATCTCTTCGAGGGACACAAGCCATATGGTTTAGGGCCACCCTAATGAGCGCCTGAGAAAGGTCCTCTCTCCACTGTGATGTCACTCTGAGGTCCTGGGGTTAAGACCCACACTTGAACTTTGGGGGAACACAATTTAGTCCATACAAGCCTGCTTTCGTCTCCTTGGGCTCTATACCTGGGGATCAACTTGCCAGGTCCTGCGGTTCCACGAGGCCATGGCTGAGGCTGGCCAGACTGTTCCACCGCATCTGCCCGGGGTACAACTCTCCAGCCAAGGACAAGGCCGCCAACCTCTCCAAGCCTCCTTGGCCTGGCTGATTGGCCCTTGAGCTCGACGAGGGAGGGACCACCCTGGACAGCGGTCAGCCAGGCCACCGCTCCTTTCCTCCTGAGCCAGAGCTGCTGGGAAGGGTCAGGGCCCCTGGGGACCACTGAGACCCTCTGGGCCCCAAGGCAGGATCGGTCCTGGGCACACCCTCAGGAATGTCATCTTGGGAAAGGTCAAATGAGGGATGTTACACACATGAGTCCTTGTCCTGCCATCCTGGGGCCATACGGGTGTGTGTCCCCAGCGGTCCATTGGCCATCCCGGTGTGAGCTGTCCCCACAGGGAGAGCCCCTGCACCCAGCCAGATGGCCCAGCAGCCAGCTCCCAGGCTCCAAGCTCTGCCCACCCCTTCCGTGACTCACTCTGCCTCCCACTCCCTTGGAGGCCCTGCGCCCCTGCCCCGTCCAGCCCCTGCCAGTCAGAATCATCCACCCCAGGTGTGATTTCCAAAATCCCTGCCCGTTTTTATCACCCACCCTGGTGGGGAGGCCTGACCCTTTTCCCGGACTGCTAGGTCAGCGGCACCCTGAGGCCACTCACGCCTGACAGAAGGGAAGCAGTCCAGTTCGGGACAATACTGACCTTCTCTTCGCGTCCTTTTCTGCTGTGGCTGGATTACAGGGCCAGGGCGTGCCTCTGGAACGCGCCTCTCACCCCCCGGGAACTAGCACCTGAGAATCTTGCTGCTCAGAACTCAGGGGAGAGCCCCACGGAAGCCCTCCGTGGGCCCTTCTCTGTGTCTCCCTGGGGTCTCCAGTGGGGGCAGGGGGCCGCATGAGGAAAAGGGAATGCAGGGGGTTGTGTGGCCCCGGGGTCAGCCCCTGCTCCCAGGCTCTTGCCCAGATCCCCCACGTATGTGGGGGGACGGTGTTCCTTTCCTCGGGACCACGGTGTCCTCTCCTGGAGGGCCCACAGAGGATCTTCCCAGCATCAGACCCGCCAGCATGCCCGAGGGGGGATATGGGGGGAGACATGGGGCCACCGCGCATGGTCCTCACGAGTCACCGGATCCCAGGCTGGCAGGGAGAACAGACCGGAGCAGGCTCAGCGACAGACCCGGTCCTGGAGGGAGGAGGGAGCTTCCGGAGCTGACCTCTCAGGACAGGACTTCATCCTGCAGGTGGTGCCAGAGAAGAGCCGTGAGAAGGGCCTTCGGGGCGGAGCATCAGAGCGGTTAGTCAGGGTGGGGGTGGGGGGGCTGGACGGTTAGTGGGGGGCTGAAGGGTTAGTCGGGGGGCTGAACGGTTAGTCGGGGGAGCTGGACGGTTAGTCGGGGGAGCTGGATGGTTAGTAGGGGGGGCTGGATGGTTAGTCGGGGGCTGGAGGGTTAGCCGGGGAGCTGGACGAGTTGCCGCTGGTGGCCAGGCCCAGCCAAGCTGTGTGCCCAGAGCCCAGGGAAAACCCAGACAGCCGGCCCGTCTCTCCGAACCCCTGGGCCTTTGGGCTAAGAACGTGCTCGCTGCTGTGGGACCTGCTGGTCCATAATGGTCTGCGCAGACACTACCTCGTGTGGGCAGGTCACGGGGCCAGAGGGACAGGAGGCTCGTGTGTCTGTCTGGGGGAAGCCGCCCCCTCGTGGCAAGCAGCGCGCGGCCGGGGGCTCCCAGGGCAGTCTGTGCTGTGCTCGCTGTCAGCCCACGGATGGTTTGTGACCGCCTCCCTCTCTCAGCATTTAATACGTTTAATGAATTTAAAGCATCCAGTGTGTATTAGAAAAAACTTAATTAGCTTATCAAACCCCTGGGTCACTCACAATCCATTTTCCAATTCCCTGAAGCTATTGGTTTCAGCTACTAACCACCCCCCCGCCCAGGTCTGGAGCAGAGTCTGCAACCGTTTCCTGCCAGACAAGAAACAGTCCGTGTGGCCTCGGGGACCGCTTCCCAGCTCCACGCTGCTGGAGAAAAGCTGCTGCAGACCCCTCGTGAGGATGGGGGGCCGGGGGCCAGTAAAACTTTATTTATAAAAGCAGGTGGTGGGCCGGGAGTGGCCCGAGAGAGGAACTCAGTGGTTCTCCCCTGACGCATGTGTGTTGGGGACACATAGCAATGTCTGTGGCCTTGTTGGGGAGTGACAATGAAGCCAACTGTGAAAGGGAGAGGCCGGCATGTGGCGGGTGGGGGCAGGGGTCACCAAACATCCAGCACGGTGTCCTGGCACGGCGTAGGGTTGGGGCAGGGACAGACGGCGGTGGGTCTGGTCCCTCCTCTCATCACGGGGGCCCTAGTGCCCAACGCCACCATACAGGCTTCAGTGTGGGAAATTGGAGACACGCACATTCACTGCCGGCAGATCCCCTGCACAGTGCACCCCGCGGGCGCCAGAGCAGGAAGGTGAGAGTGGGGGAGCGAAGGTTCAGCCCAGGGGCACCACCTGCTGCGAGCCCGGCTCTTTGCGGACACCTGGCCACGTGAAGAGCACACGGACAGTCACCTCTGGGTCCTCATCAAGCCGCCGCCTCGGGTAAGAGGAGCAGCCTGGGGGCTCCCAGGTGAGCAGAGACAGGTGGCTTCCTGCCTCGGTGGTGACAGAGACAGATGCCTTCATGGGCCATGTCCTCCAGCTGGCAGCCAGCCCTGCTGTATTAGGGGTATTAGGAGAAGAACAGCTTTCTGGGAAAGGCCCCATCCTCTGGGGCCGCAGTGTGAGGGCTCCTGGCACCTCTCCCCGGTAAGCCGTGTTGCTCACAGGGTCTGGTTGTGCACGGGGAAGCTAGGAAGTTAGAGGACAGGACGCCGTGGGAAGCATCCCGGTGTGCAAGGCCAACCACCTCCCGTTAACGTACAATTGCGTGCTAATAACGACTCCCTCTTTGTACAGCAACGATGCATGCTACGGTTACCGGATTATTTACCCAGAGTTAGCGTGTGAATCGGGGCCTCATTACCCTGCATAATTGTTCAACCTCATAGCAGCACTTTAATTTGCAAAGCAGAGGTTACCATGTGATCACCCTGCAGTTACAATGATAGTCACTAATCGATTACCGCACGGTCTGTTGGCGTTTACAGACCGCCCAACGGCCACGGACATTTCCCCGAGGCGCTGCTGGGGGGGCAATCGGCGCCCCGGCCTGGTTGGGCGTCCGCCCCACTGCAGCCCATCCTGACAACCTCCCTCGCTCCCCCACGTGCCGAGGGCGCTGGCCTCGCGTCTCCCCCACTTGCTAGCTTCCCTAGAGCATCGGAAACACTTGTTACTCAGCAGGGGAACAGTGGGCGCCCCCGCTTGGAGCCCGCGATGTGCCAGGCTCGGGCCAAAGCTTCCCCTGGCCAGGTGCTCATCCCTACCTGAACCTGCGGGTAAGGGGCTAGGACCCCTCCGATGTGTAGGTGGGGAAGCTGAGCTCCGGGTGGGGCATGTCCCGCGGGTTCCCAGCCGCCACCATTGGCAGGGCCGGGTGAAGCCAGCATGGTCTGCAGAGGGAAAGCCCTGGGCACTGGCGGGGGAGGAAGCCCGAGTTTGAGGGGTTTTGGTGCACCTGCTTCTTCCTAGACCCTGAAGCGTCCTACCTGGGTCCACCCCGGAGGGGTGTCACCTCCCCAGGGCATCCGGATACAACCTCACAAGACATTTCTGATTCCAGAGTGGAGGCCCCAGAGAGGAGGTGTGGCACGGGGAGCATGCAGTGTTTCCTCACCGGAGACAAAGTGCCTCAGCCTGGCCCCGGGCAGGGTTGGACGCTGCAGACAGGGCCGTCCGCCCCCGGAGCGTGAGGAGCCCGGCTCGCCTGGGCCATCGAGCCGCCCTGGGAACTCACCGCATGGAAGTAAATGACCCCTCAGCCTGCCCCGCTCCCTCGTTCTCCATGTGCAGCAGCGGGGCCCTGTGTGCGGCGGGGATGGGCGATGGAGCAGCAGCGAGCTGCCCAGCACCCCCACCAGGAAGTGGCCCCTACCAGCCCAGGGCTCTGCAGAAGCACCCCACGTCCGCTGTGTGGCCCGTCGTGGAACAGGTTGGTGCACACACAGGGCCCACCCGCTCTGCACAGTCCGTCCGCCAGAACATGCGGCCCTCGGACCTGTTCCAGCCCGGCTGCAGGCCAGTGTGGCTGCTTCCTGGTGGGCATTGCCTAGGCTATGGGAATCTCAGCAATGTCATGACTTCAGAGCCATCACTGCAATGACGTCGTGCCTTCGGATCCGTCACTGGGATGACGTCATGTGGAGTTTAACCTATTAGGGCCAGTCCACAGCAACCCTGCAGGGTGTCCCACGCCTCACTGTCCCCTGAAGGGTTCGCCCACTTTCTGTCTCGGTGTGAGCTTCAACCTCCCTTGGCTGCCTGCTCCCCCAGCTGCGCGCCTCTGCCCCTGCCCCTGGCCCTGGAGAACAGCCTGCAGCTTCCCGAGGTGCACGGGGCCAGGGGGGTCGCCTGAGCAGGATGAAATCAGGGCGCTGTGCTTGGTGCACCTTCTAGGGCAGGTGAACCCGATGGCCCGGTGCCCTGGGCTGGCCACCACCCAGGGGACACATCAGGCTCAGATCGAGGCCCCGACACAGGGATGGCCCTTCAAGACAACAGGCTGAGGGCACAGGTCCTGTCCCCATTGACCCTAAGACACAGTCCGCACACACGGGTCCGCACACACGTCCGCACACACGCCCACTCGGACTTCTGTCCCCCGCACCCCATCCTGCTCCTTTCAGACGAAGGGCAGTGACCGGTGCTCTCCTGATTTCGAAGTCCCGCAGGCTGCACGCTCGCGTTCCAAACAGTCCGAAAGCCAAGATGAGAGAGAACCGCGCGTCCGCAGCAGATTCACGACGAACCCGAGGAGGAAGCGCCACGAGCCGCACGGGCTGCACTGACAGCTCCTCTCGGCCACTTCCCGCCTTTCTTCTGGGGCTGCCTCCACCCCTCCTTCCACGAGCGCCGGACGCTCACGTGGCCCTATGAGGCTTTCTTTGGTTTGAAAAGGCAGATGCTCTGTGAAGGTAGGAACACGCGCGCGCACACACACAGGGGTACACACAGGGGCACACAGACGCACTTGGGTGTGCACGCACGGGTCTGGGAGAGGCTGGAGGGCCTGCGATAATAAAGGAGACGATAAACGCAACTAGCTACGGTGTGAAAAGTGCACTAGCACGGCTTTACCATAAAATCGGAGCAGACAGGGTGGGCTGGGATAACGGCCTCTAACCCCTGGAGTCTTAAAATCTCTGGCTTGGAAGAAATGGGCGTCCTCAGCCGAGGGGGCGGCAGGCCGGGCTCAGCCAGCTCCAGCCCAGAGCTGCACTGCGGAGGCCGAGGCAGCGGGGGCAGCGGGTCTGTGGAGCCTGCAGGTGGGGGGGGCAGGGCGCTGCTGCAGGGGAGGGGGCTTCTCCCCTGGGGCACCGGGGTGTTCGCAGCATCTGGGGAGGGGGGGTGCATGCCCTGGTGGCAGGAGAGCCACGTGTCCATGGGGAACCGGGGACACTGGCCTGGCTCCCTTTGCTGATGGCCGTGAGGGTCTTTGCCAGTTTCAGCCGAGAGTAGGTTCTGGAAGCAGGGGACGTTTTGCCAGGTTGGGGAGAGACACAGACCCCGGAACCTCTGCCCACCAGAGGCACCAGAAGTCAGTCGGTGGACACTGGCCACAGCCCACTGGGTCAGATGTCCATCCTCCAACCTGCTGGCCTCTCCCTGCTCCCACATTGGGCCACCGGCTCTCTGTGCTCCGGGGGGCGGCTGCCCAGGTGGCCGAGCCTCGTTAAGGCGTGGGGCGCTGTGTGTGGGGACGCCAGGGTTGGTCATGAGATTTGCCCCCAACCCAGACCAGATCAGGTGTGTTCTCATCAGACATGCTGAGCTGACGTTCGTGTGCACGGGGGGGGGGAACTCCAAGCACAGGATCCTTCCCGTAAAAATGTGCACGGTTCCCACCTGGGTCCTTCACATAGTCACCTCAAGGTCCCTTGGAATTTCAGGGCTGGCAGGACGGTGGCAGCAGCAGGGGCCGGGGACGCTAACACCACATTCTCAGGGCTCCCTCGGTGGGGGTGGCCCTCGCAAAGCCACCAGCCTCCTGAACATCGTGTCCTTGGCAGAGGACCCCCTGGAGGTGGGGGGTCAGCAGGCGCCAGGGGAGCAGGGACCCCCAGCCTCCTGGATGGAGAGGAACGTCAGTGAAGCGTGCCTGGTTACTGTCCCTTCACTCAGATCCAGATCTCTGCCACCACAGAACTCAAGTGGCCACGCACATGCCCGCGGGAGGTGAGTGTGACACCCACCCGCACAGATGTGCCCCCTGTGCCTTGGGGCCTCCCTCTCTCGCCCATGCTGGGTTTGTCTCCTCCTACCAGGAGAGCCAACGCCTCCTCGGGGAGCAGAGGGCTTCTGACCTGGGAGAGGAGCCAGAATGGCAAGGACATGCCCCTCTCCTTCAGGCCCCCACCTGCCCCCAGGACCGCAGCTGTCCTCGCCCTCTGCCCTCCTGCCCTCCACACACTGCGGTGCTCAGAGCCTGCCTGGGGCTGCTTGTGCTCAAAGGGGCGGCCACCCTGCCACCCTGGGCTGCCGTACAAGGATGCGGGTGTGCTCAGCACCCACACATCGAAACCACATCCCTCATCTCATCCTTGCTCTGGCTGCCACTGGAGAGTGTGTCGGGCTCCCGGGCCGCGTAGCAAAGGGCCACAGCCTGGGGCTTGCACAACAGAATGTATGTTCTCAGCTCTGGAGGCCAGAAGTGTGAGGTCAAGGTGCTGCAGGGCAGTCCCTGCAGGGATGCCGAGGAGGGTCTGGTCCCGGTGTCCCTGCAGCTCCCGATGTGTGGATGTGCTTGTAGATGGGTCCTCCTGTCTCCGCCTCCATCTTCACAGGGCTTCTCCCTGTGCACCTCTGCCTAGACGTCCCTCTTCTCATGAGGGCGCCGGTCACAAGGTTAAGGGTCTGCCCTACTCCAGTGCGTCTTCCCTAATTACTCCTGCAAAGACCCTCGCTCCAAAAAAGTTACTCTCCAAAATTCCAGGAGGGACTCTGTCCAGTCCAGGTCAGAGGGGGTCTCAGCACCACCCTCTGGGGGCGGAGTGGGGCAGGGGAGAGGCTGGGGTCCGCTCGGGGTATGGGACAGGGGAGAGGCTGGGGTCCGTTCAGGGTATGGGGCAGGGGAGAGGCTGGGGTCCGCTCGGGGTATGGGGCAGGGGAGCGGCTGGGATCCATTCGGGGTCTGCCAGCCCCACAAGGAGCCACGATGACCTTCGGGGACTTCCCAGCTGAGGGCAGGGGTAGGACCTTTTCCCCCCATGCTGACAAGTCACCGGATGCAGGCTGACTGTGGGAGGTCAGCCCTGGGAAGGGGACTTGGCTGTGAGCTGCCAACAGACCCCTGGGCCCGCTCCTCTGCATGCCCCTCCCCCACCCTTGCTGGGACCCTGAGCTTATTTCTCCCCATTTCCCCAATTCACAAGTGCTGATGGGCCCCAGGCTTGGTCCCCAAGACTTCCTCCTCTGGTGTCAGGCCTCCCGACCACCCAGGCTGGATGGGGTCCCTGGAGCTATCTGCAGAGAGACTCCCAGGGAAGCCAAATGAGCACCCCAGTGTTCAGTAGTGCCTCTAACACCACCCATCAAAGCCAAATTCCCAGTTTCCCCTCTGAACCTACTCTTCTCACAGCCCTTCATCCAGTGCCTCCTTGTAGCTCAAGACTAGTACCCAACACAGGCCAGTTTACTGCTCTGCTCAGAGGTGCCCAATGGGTTCCATCAATCTGGATAAAATTCTGCAAGGTCCCATGGCTCTACCCCACTGTCCCTCCTTGTCCTGGGACATTCCAAGCACACTCCTGCCTCAGGACCTTTGCTCCTACTTCTCTCTCTTCTTGGGACACTCTCTGTCCCCTGGACCTTCTTGTGGTCCATCCCTTCTCTGCCTTTATGTCTCAGCTCAGATGCCTCTGGTCATGGGCCTTCCTGTCTCTGCAGATCAGAGTGTCTCTGCTGTCTTTGCTCTGTCCTCCGGCTGCCCTCATGGTTCCCCCGGCACTGCTGCCAGTCAACGCTCTTCCTGTCTGTTCGTCTGTCTTCCTTGTATAACGTGAACACCCTGGAGGCAGCAGCTTGTTTGCCTTGTGCCCAGAAGGGGAGAATTCTTCACTCTGGGGTCCACCTAGTAGAGGGCAGTTTTCCCCAGCACCACACCTGTCCCCGGGGCATGAGGGTGGTGGGCAGAGGACCCACCTGTGAGCCACTCAGAACAGCTCACACCTGTTACGGGCCAGTATGCCGCTTGTGGGCTATCGTGCACATCTCATTAACAACCTGGGGTGGCTGGCTGTGGTGTCCTCTCTCCCTAACCCCCCCTCATTGATGGGAAAGGCCCGGGCAGCCAGCAGAACACATTTTTTGTGTCCAGCAGCCCAGCTGCAAGGCAGAACTCACACTTAGAAATATCTTGTTTAGACTTGTACATTGGGAAAACTTAGCAGGGATGCTGTGAGGGGCCACAAATATGGAAAAGGCATCTCTGTGCTCTGCCAAGTGGTCTTCCCAGCCTGTGGCACCCAGAAGGGTGGTCCCTGCCCCTGGCTCTGGATGCGTGGTGATGAGAACCTTCTTTTTCTTTTTTTTTAAGACAAGGATGTCATACATCCTGCTTTTTTTTTTAAGATTTTATTTATATGCCAGAGAGAGAGAGAAAGAGAGAGAGCACACCAGCAGGCTGAGCTGTAGGCAGAGGCGGAGACAGAAGCAGGCTCCCTGCCGAGCAAGGAGCCCAATGTGGGACTCGATCCCAGGACTCTGGGATCGTGACCCGAGCCGAAGGCAGAGGCTTAACCCACTGAGCCACCCAGGAGTCCCAGTGAGGACCTTCTTAATCAAACCACCGATGGAGTCCATGTTTCTCATATCCATCAGTCTCCTCCATCTTCTGTAACACAAACTCTTAGAAAATGATCAACCCCAGGCAGGTGCACACAGGCAGTAGCCATGTTTCATTGGACATCCCCAAAGACAGGATGTGACCATGGGTGTCAGCAGAACACAGAGGTGCAGAGGCCTGCAGAGTGAGCTCGGACTTCAGGACCCAGCAGATGCACATTTTACACCTTTCATCAGAAAGATTCCTCTTCTGTCCTCTGGTGAAATAGTGGGTATGGGACAAAGACCCAGGGCAAGTGGCAGGAGCCCTCGCACTTCTTCGCCTGAAGAGCCTGGGGGCAGCTCTCACGCCTCTCCACGCGGATCTGCGGTCTGGAAAGGGTGTGTGCAGCACGGCTTAGCATCTCCAAGAGATGGAGCAGCTCGTTAGATGCATGGGCAGCAGAGGATTCCTTCCCCACTCCCTGGAGAACCCCTGGATACGGCCAGGGTCGGCATCCCAGCAGGCCCTGGGGGCGTCAGGCTTTCCCCACTTCTGTTGCCTGGGGAGGAACAGAATTCACCTGGGAATATTCATTTCCATTGTCCTCAGAGCCTCCTCCACCTGGAGAGGCACAGACTTCTCTTTTGCACCCCGTGACCCGGGGCAGGAGGGACCCCTGCAGCACACAGCAGGAAGGGTGAACACAACAGCTGAGCTGATGCAGAGGCATCTCCCCGATGACACAGGAGAGGCAGCAGCTGGGCTGAGAAGGACTGGGACCCACAGAAGAGAGCCCAGGAGCCTCCACCCTGGGACACAGGCTGGCAACAGAGCCCCTGGCTTTGTCCCACCAGTGAGTGACAACAAACAAGCCCCTAACCTCCCTAGACTTTGGTTTCCTGAAATGAGCAATGAAGGGCAACATTAGTGCCTGCTTTGGCCAGGACTCAGGTGACTTTCCCAGGCACCTCCCTAAGGATCTTTGTGGGGATAAAAGAAGTGCTTCAGTCATAAAACGCCCTTCATATGAGCATCTCCATCACCGGGGCAGAGCGAGCACCTGCCGAACAGGGTGGCACCACAGGCACTTGCTGGGCTCACAGGAGCCACAGAGACACAGATGCGGAAGGACCCAGCAGGTCCCTCCTCCCCCCAGCCACCTCCTGGGTTGGGGGAGATCACCCTCCCAGTGGGATCATTTCCAAACTGTGGACACCTGCATGCACCACCCCACAGGACAGCTCTTTTCAAAAAGGAAATTATTGGGAGTCTAGGTTTTATAGAAGTTGGCTTGTAGAATACAGATGTCAGAGGCAGATCCGTCAGAGGCAGGCTGTGCCCTGGCTGAGGAATAGGTGTCCCTGTAGCCTGGCTGTGTCTTCCCCGTGGAGGCACTGGGTCAGATGGGGGACATGGGAGTGGTTTCAGCTGGGGTCCCTCCACCCCAGTGTCGGTGGGGGGGGCCTCAGTGGGAGGCTCTTCCTCCTCTCTGCCCCACCAGGCAGCCTCCAGGAACGAGCTCTCAGGAAGCAACCGCTTCCATTATTCTTGAGAAGGTGTAGAGCGAGCCCTGGGGGGTGCTGGCCAAGGTGCTGACTGCGGTGTGTCTGGGGGTGCTGGCCGGGGTGCTGACCGCAGTGCTGGTGGGGGTGCTGGCCCGGGTGCTGACTGTGGTGCTGGCCAGGGTGCTGATTGCGGTGTTGGTGGGGGTGCTGACCGGGGTGCTGACCGTAGTTCTGTCTGTGGAGTCAATTCAGGTGACAGGTGTCTCCGTCAAGGACAGAGGCTCCAGGCTCTCCACCGCGCTCACTGGGCTAAGCACCCATCTTCACAGGGACAGTGACTGTGGAGCCAGCCTCATCAGCTGGGGTGAGAGCTGAGAAAGTATTTGTGTGGGTGGTATGTTCCCCAGATGCCCTCAGTACTACACATGCTGTTCTTTTTTTATTTTTTTTTAAGATTTTATTTATTTACTTGACAGAGAGAGATCACAAGTAGGCAGAGGCAGGCAGAGAGAGAGAGGAGGAAGCAGGCTCCCCACTGAGCAGAAAGCCCGATGCTGGGCTCGATCCCAGGACCCTGGGATCATGACCTGAGCCAAAGGTAGAGGCCTTAACCCACTGAGCCACCCAGGCACCCCCACACATGCTGTTCTTACTGTGGGTCTCTGATCCCCTCTTATGTGGAAGGTGACACAGCTTTTTTCCCTTCTTGGGACACTGGCACTTAGAACCCAGCCCCCAGGCATGAGAAACCCCTGCAGGCATAGGCCTACGTTGGCCCAAGTGAGGGCCCAGCTGGGAAGTGATCCTGAATTCCCACCAAGATGCCCCAGCTGAAGCCACGTGGGGCTGGTGTGCAATTCTGCTCTAAAGCCCAGGAGATTGCAGATCTGACAGATGAACAAACAGCCACTGTTTGAGTCACTAAGTTTTGGGGTGGCCATCATGCAGCTGTAGCAGCCAGAGAGAGCTTGTGCCCAGAAGTGGACAGCATCCCAAAGCAGCAACCTGAGGAGGTGTCACAGATGGGGAAGAGTGGCAGGAATCTGGCCTGCATGAGAAATGTGTGCCCACTGGACAGGGAGGGCCTGTCCAGGAGGCTTCCAGGCGGTGCCTTCTGTCTTCCTCTGGCTGCTGTGGTGAATCCATCAGAGCTGACACGCAGGGGAGACAGCCACAAGCTCAGGATAGACATTGCAGTGAATAAGGAGGCCAGTGCAGGGGCCAGGAATGTAGCTGACCATCTATCCACTCTGCCTGACACTCAGGCTGAGAAGTAGCCCTGGGCTGTGCTCATTTCAGGGTGAGACTGGAGGACTGTCATAGCTCAGACAGGTTTCAGGGGTATCCCACAGAGCCCCCCACCCAGGGCCTATGGAACGGGGGGGTCTCTGGGGACTTGTGGGCATCAGTGTCTCTGAGCCTCACTGGGGCCCGAGACAGAGGGCCATCTCAGAGGGATTTGTGGGTGTGGCCACCCACCCATAGGGGGACCCTAGTAGCCTTGAAAGAAGGCCTACAATGCTTTATGAGATGCTTGGTGGGAGCATTGCTGATTTGGACTGAAAGGGACAGAAGTGGACAGAATGAACAAGGTGGGGCCAAGAGCCCAGAGGACAAGTCCCAGGCAACCTGATGGAGCCCTCAGCATGGAGCCATGCCCCCTGCCCCCAATCTCAGGACTGATGGGAGCTTCTACCTTTGCCCCTTTTGGACGGTGTTTGCTCAGCAGTTGGTCTACACCTGTCCCACCATGCTGTGTGGAAGCTCAAGCAGCCTGAAGAGAGGCCTGCACGGAGAGAACCCACAGCCAGCCTTGCCTCTCCAGTCCTGCGGGGGCACCATCTTGGGAGTGGGTCCTCTGGATGGAGTCTGCTGCCCCAGCTAACACTGTGGAGCAGAGACAAATTGGCCCCTCCAAGCCCTGCCCAAATTACAGGTTTCTGATCAAGATGATCAGTTTTTAGATCACTCTGTCTTGGGATGGTTTGTTACACAGCGTGGATAATTGAAGCACATATAGGACAGTTCCTGGCACATGGCAGGTGTTCCAAGAATGTTAGCATCTATCTTTATACTTCTTATGATTACTATCATCAACAGCAAAAACATCAAAGAAGTTGGTCTGGCAGAAATTGTCAACTTCCAGAGATCCAAGGCCCCAAATAATATTCTAACCACCTGGGCTCCAAAACTGGACACATGGACGTCAGGAACAAAGGATGCAAATTCCTCCTCCTTGGTTTTGTGGTTTAGCTCATGGAGACATTGAAGTTTCACACTTTCTTAAAAAGAACAGGAGTAAGTATTGTGCTCTGGGTTATCACAGGCTACATACTCTTGTTTTTATCCTTGTCCATAATTTCTTTGCCTAAAATGTAAAAGATGGTGAACACATTTGAGTCCTCTCAGTTCCTCTGACTTAAAACTGCCTGACATGGCTTTTGCAAGTGGTACAAAGGCACAACACTCGTTTTTGTTTGGGTTTGAGCAAGGTGTTCTCAAACACTAGCTATGACCCTGTGAATTGGCAAGTGGGATGGATGTGGCCAATTTCAGGGCTGCCCTGCAGGAAACCGGGGGCCTGAGCCTTCCCCTCAGATTTTAAATGCAAATAGGGTCATTTGGTTCCCTCAAATGCCCTAGACAGGGACCCTTGAACAGCCAGGGAGAACAAGCCCATCTTCCCCAGATCTCGAGGGCCTGACTTTAGGAAGCATCTGCACCCCAGTCCGCAGCAGCATCCCCTCTGCTCTCAGGGGGCCAAGGGGCCATCCAGTGGTCCCTGTGCAGAGCTTCTTGCAAAGGAAAAGATCAGCTGCCAGGAAAGCCCCGTGGCGGGAGAGCCGTGTGGCCGTGAGGTAATCAGCCCTCAACGTTATTATCATTATGCTGCTAATTAATTCCCAGCTCATTACATTTCCTGTGGCTAATTTGTACTCGGGCTGATTTGATTAAACTCATCTCTATGCTAATAAATGTGTTTTCCATTTGTTTTAGTGGCTGAAGGAAAAGAGTTCGATATTTACATATTTTGACGTTTATCAGAGAAATCGCAGCATCTGAATTAATGAATCTCTGCTTTACGGTTTGTAGGAAGGATGGTAGGGTCAGGCACTTCCAGCAGGCTGCCCTTCTGCTGCGGGACCCTCGGGCCCAGCCCAGTGTGGGGTCTCGTCCTTGGTCACAGCCCTCCTGGGCAGTGACCCTTCCTTCCCTCTGTGGGGTGTTGTGGTCACGGCCCTCTCTGCTTATAAGGAGGTGCATTTACGAGGACAGCACAAACCCCCAGGTTTCTCCTCCATCCATACCTGAGCAGCAGGGTGACAGGAATCTTGCTACTTTCCTTAAGCCAACTGTATCTTGACTATGGATGGGGTCCCAGTCCCTCCCCCACCGCAGGTCCCTCCAGCCCCTGCACAGACCTCTACTGGCTCCCTAGCAGGTCGCTTCTCCATGCAGCCCCTCCCCAGGACTGACCTATGCCACAGCATCCCTGTGCCCCTCTGGCCTCAAGGTCTCAAGGGAACCAGAGTGAAAGGACTACTTGAAATTTAACCATCTGCTTCCCACCGCCTGCTGCTGTCTGCACCCCAGCAGGTTCTGCTTGGGCCTGGCTCCAGCTCCCTCCTCTAGTCCAGTCCCCTACCTCCCACCATGGCTTCTGCTCCACTGCTGATGACAGCCTCCCCAATCCCTCCCTGTGGGGCCCTGGGCCAGGATGGACAGAGGGACCCATAGGGCCAACCCATCCCTGCTTGGGCAGGGCGTTCCATGCCAAGCCATCCTAGACTCATCCGGTGCAGTACTCAGTGCAGGGGCTGGAGACAGTGTCAGCAGGCACAGGCCAGCCCTGGCAGGTCAGCGTATGTGGCAGCCCCTGCTCCACAGGCGCAGGTCCAGCCTCCGACATGGGCCTCCCTGGAGAAGCGCCCTCAGCCCCTGCTGCTCCCACAAAATGCTCTAGGATAAGAGAACGGACACACCTGGCAGCAGGTGCAGAGGGCTCTGGGGGTCTGCGCTGATCAGAGGCCATGAGGTCTGCACAGTCCCACCGCCCACCACTCAGCCTATGACTACCCAGGAGGGAGTCCTGCAGAGGATAGAGGGTGTGGGTATCCCGCGGTCAGGACCTGGGGGGGCAGGGTTTGCGGGCAGGGCTTTCAATGGGGCGAGGCATCAGCCAGGTGAGCATGGATTCTCGGGGCACAGCGTCCACCCCTGCCCGGGACCTGCCTGCGTGGACCCCGCCCCGTGGCAGAACCAGCACTGTCTCAGGATCTTTCCGCAAAGGACACTTAGGGACAAATCACTGTTTCCTCAGGCTCTGCTCTTTCCTGGGCAGTGGTCTCCGAGCCCAGACTGCTGACCAGCTATCCAGTGGCCGGACAAAGGCAGCACAGGCAGAAGGTGGGTGTGCAGGGGAGGGGGCCTGAGAGCTGGGCAAGGATGCAGGGATGGATGCTGGGGTGTCCCCTGAACCCCTGCAGCCAAGACGGGAGAGACCTGGGGAGGAAAGCGGGTGCGGAGGTGGGGGGAGCAGGGAGTGGGGGAGGGGTGGGGTACCAGGCTGCCCAGGCCACACAGGGTTAATCTCCTGGAGCCTCCTAAGAACCTTCTATGCAGCCCGGGCCCCGGGTGTGGCGCCTACTGCATGCACCCAGAACACGGTACCTTCAGGCGTCTGCAGCTCAGCTCAGTACATCCCCTTGTTTCAGGACCCCTGTTTGCAACCGGGCTTGGGCATTATTTCAGACTCTAGAACCCCAGCATCTGCCCTGCTTACATTCCAGTTCTTACCCTGGGCCCTGTCCTCCACTCCAGGGGAGGGAACATGTTGCTTGTCTTGTCTTCTCTCATTGTTGCTATAACAGGTCTGAAATGCGAGCCTTGCCCAAATTCTGGGGGTTCATCTGTGGCATTCTGGCCCAGAGACAAGCCAACCCAGCCCAGGAAAGAGGACAGAGAAGCTGGCCCCCTTTTCCTGATGGAATGTTGACCCCTCCCACAGAAAGGACACTGTGGCTGCCACCCACCCCCCAGTAGAGCTCTGCCAAGGGGAGGGGCTAAGGAAGGGCCTTCTGGAGGAGATGTTGGCCAAGATTCACAGTGGGAATTCACAGACTGAGCTGCAGAGAAGGGAGGACAGCGCCACTGGTCGCTGTCCTGGAAAAGCTGGGACACCACAGTGGTCAGTGCTTCCCACTGGCCCCAAGCAGTGTTCAATGCACACTACCCACTGAGGAGGACCATGAGCCCTGCCCCAGGGACCAGAATTTATAAAAACAGGTCCCTGATAATGGAAACTGAGAAATGAATAATGGTTCAAAAACAAGCTGTGTGTTCTCAGTTGGAGGCCAAACCCTCAGGGTGGGGCCAGGATCCCCTGGACAGGAGGCGTCCAGGCCCACATCCTCGCCCACCATGCTGGGATCTTTCCCCTTCGCCCAGCCACCCCATCTGGTTTGGCAGCTCCCAGCAGCATGGCCCCTTTGGGCTGCCTCCACCCCCAGCCCACACTCAGACGCGGGAAGCCCACTCCCACACCCCACACTGCATGGGTTCCCCCTCAGTGACAAGGCCTGGGGAAGAACGCAGTGACCTAGCCAGGCTAGGTCCCAACACATGCTCATCACACATGGCACTGAACACCAGGCAACAGAACTATTCTCACCACCGCATCTTTGCTTCCTGGCAAAGGTTCCAGGTAGATGCACATGTCCTCGTGCTGGTGTTGGAATATGTGCAGGCGGTCATATTTTGGATATTTGGTTTCACTAAATGGGATGGCAGACTCCATATTTCCCATAAACTCGGTGTCAGGACCTCTCAAGAGGCCAGAGAACACAGGCCTCCTCTTCCTCCTTGGTGTGTAGAGTGCGGGATTGCACTGAGAGGTACCCGGGGAACATCTCTACACACCTGCCTGAGCCCCAGCCCTCAGGATGAGCAGACACTCAGGCACTGCTTAATCACTTTCTCAAAGGAGCAGGGAGAGGAAGGGTGTCCTCTGTCCCTTGGGGGGATTGTTGTGTGGAGGGAGAGAGGGATTGGGGGGAAGAGGGAGCGAGGGACCAGTCAAGGAATGCAGCGGGAAGGCTCAAGTTCTGGCTGAGGCTAATAAAAACTCATATTCCCAAAGACACGCAGGCAGAACCATAAGTCAGGGTGTGTTCAAGCGAGGCCCAGTGGGGCGGGCCTTTGTCAGAGCAGCTGGAGGTTCTCGGAGCCGGGCAGGTTGTCTTCAGCACCTCGGAGAGCGCCCCATGCCGACCCCGGCCGCGCGTAGCCTGCCGGACCACCCCGGCACCGGCCACCGCAAGGGACTGGCAGGCGTAGGACTGGGCCCTCTCTGGGCAGGAGGTGGGAAGGGGGGAGGCGGCTGCTGTCAGCTGCCTCCTAGGGCTGGCTGTCCTCCATGGGGCTTCTGACACGTGCCCCTGATGAGTGATGACAGCTCAACTCCTTTGTGGGGAGCAGGAGCCTCTCGGGGCCAGGCACGGCAAGTAGCCTCTAACGCAGTGTTTAAAAGCCTAGAGCCCCCGAACGGGAGCAGATCAGCTGCCCTTAGGAGTGGAGTGTGGATGCAGGGGAAGTGCCCCTGTGCACCCTAGGGCTGCACCCCAGTGAGGGGCAACTCCACTGGGAGGCAGGGGTCCTGGCCCTCCACCCCAGGCCTACACCCGCCTCCTTGGATGATGCTGGCTTTCCACCCCATGGGCCGAGGGAGGTGACACTCAGAGGTTGTGGCTGAGCACAGAGGTTTCCTCCTTGTTCTGCTGCTGTGGTTTCCATGACCTGCATATGTCACAGCAGGACCATTAAGGTGCCAACCTTCACATTTTCTGAACCCCAACAGTGACATCCACGTGTGGCTTGGCCACCTCCAGGCCGTGTGTCCAGAGACCTGGGAACAAGGTCGCCTGCTGCTCCCCTCAGCGGATTTGAGGTGAGTCTCTCCCTTCCCCCTCCGGACCCCATTGATGCTCCACGTGCATGAGTCCAGGTGGGGGAGGGGAGCACTGCTTTCCACTCCTGCGCTGGGCCAAAGGCAGCTGCTCAGCCCAGAGAGGTTTAGTTCAGGGGAGCAGCCCGCAAGGACATCGTCCCAGGGGTCTGGGGCCTCCACCTGGAGTCGCCTTCCCTCCCTTGTTCACTTCAGAAAGAAATCAGCTCAAATGGCACATCTCTCCCAGAAAGGAAGGAATTGTGTCGTGCACATACCTGTGTCCACTGTGAGCTTCCCGAAGCCTCCTCTCTCCCTCCCGCGGAGGCTGCCGGCCGTTGCAGGCCATCGTTCTGTGGTCAGGACCCCACCTCTCCCACTGCAGGATGCACTTCTTACTTCCCAACCTCTAAAAACTCTCCCCTGGGAGATCCCTTAAAGACTTCCCAGGAAGGAAGAAGTGTGCAGATCCCTTGGGGGCATGGCACCGTGCCCCGACCTGCTGCTCCTGTGGAAAACTTCCATTCTGCTGTTTCTCCCACACGGCCCACCCCAGGAGGCCTAGGTGTGTCTGGGTTTCAGGAAAGCAGATGGCTTCATTGGGGCAGGAAACAGGTCCCAGATCCTGGGAGCTGGGCACATGCCTCCTGTCATGGCCATGGAAGACCACTCACATGGGCCCAGGATGCGGCAGGACAGGGGGAGGGAAGAGGGCAGCTGGGCTGCCTCAGTGAATGCCTCTTCTTAGTGTCTCTCTGCAGGGTTTGCCCAGCCCGCCTGTTGACGCTGGTGCCACCTCCCCTCTGCATGGGGTAGAGCTGGGATGGCAGAGTGAGTTCACAAGCAGGCAGGGAGTGGGGAGGAAGATGCAGAACAGGCCGGGCTCCATCTGCATTTGCCTCATGGCCACTGGCTCCACACACTTGGCCAGCCCACATGGCCCCCGGCCAACGGCTCCCAGTGGGTCAAGGGTGCTGATGGGTGCCTCACCAGCAGCTGGTGGGGCCCCTCTCTGCCATCCCACCCACCTGAAGGGTCAGGCCAGTTTGTTCAAGGAATGAGTGGCTGAAGGGCTGGATGTCAGGGCAGCACCTGGCACTGGAGAGTCAGTGTGAGTGTGGAGCAGCCTGGCCCTCCAGCAGGCTGCAGGGTCTTTCTAGACTGGAGCTCTAGGGCCGGGAGACACCCAGGGTCCCCTGCTGTCCCGGCAGCCATGCTCTCCCACGTCTGTCTCATCTGGGGCCCATTGTTCCTATGCTGGGGGCCCTCGCTGCCTCCTGCCCAGAGTGGCAGTCCTCCACCCGGCAGCCCCGGGTGTCCCCTCGTCCCACCAGTGTTGGCCACCAGTGGTCATTCCCTGAGTGATCCTCCCTCCCTAGTGCCACGGGGAGGGAGGGGTCTCTGCCCGGGTCTCCCATAGGCCCTCCGCCCCCAACACAGCCTCAGAGTGCAGCGTGAAACTTAGCTGCTGGGCACGTAACTCTGTCCCTCGTGTGTGTGACAGTGCCACACAGGAGTCCTGGGCTTACTGGCCTGGGCAGGGCAGCTTCGCTGACCCCGAACAAGCATGCTGGTGCCAGCAGGTGCGTCCCTGAGAGAGGGACCAGCACAGCACGTCCTTCTTGCTCTCGGACTGTCTGACAGGGCAGTGGAACTCAGGCAAGTGGACAGACTGCCCACCCCAAGCACGAGGAGAGTGTCTTCCCACTGCCTCCGCGTGTGGTCCCACTCCCCACGCCCTCACCCCCACCCTGCAGCTCTGCAGGTTCCTCTGGGAGGAAAAAGCCAAAGTCCTGTTCATTTACATCTTAAACAAGCTCAGGAAAACCTAAACCCCACACTTCTTGGTCCTGCTTTGCCCACAAGGTCATGGTATCATTGGGTCAAAGCCGTTCTGTACCCAAAGGACATCTAGGGCTCTGCTGACCCAAAAGCAGGACAAAGGAAGCTTCCATCTGCACCAAAACAGAAAGGCCTCGGCCTGGGCAGTACTAGACAAATGAGCTAGAGAAGAAGTTCCGCAACCTTGGGAGCAGGAGCCCGTCAAGTGTGAGGCTTTATCCAAAGAGCGTTTAGCGTTACCCACCGGAGTAAAGGCATTTCATCACGAGCGTCCTTGACGCTGGAGCAGCCTTCCATTCAGTTACGGTAGCAGAGCCGCACTCTGGGAAGCGGCCAGTCCGGCCCCCGCGCCCAGTGCTCGGAGGCCGGTGTGGCTCATCATGTGCCTCCCCCCGGGAGGGCAGTTTCTGCACGGCTGTGACTGAGAGGCTGGGAGAGCTTCGGGGATCGGGGGGCTCCTGGGCCCAGCCGGGGTCCGGGCTGGCATCCCTCTCCTGGAGAAGCAAGCTGCTCAGCAGCAGGAGAAAACCGGCCCCCAGGACAGACTCGTGCTCCAGGGCCCGTGACGTCCGAGTCTGAGAAAGGCTGTGCCCAGAGACTGCCCGGCCGGCCGCCTTGGGGGCAGCAGAAGGCAGCACGTGCGTGCGGTCCTTCTCTGGAGGGTGATGGCCTCCTTCCCTTTCCCCTGGGGCTCCACCTCTCTGCAGACCAGAACTAGGCCTGCGGGAGCAAAACCACTTCTACCTGGTGAGCAACGATTCCCCCGACATATGTTACCAGGAGAGGGAGGGAAGTGAAATGTAGACTCGGTCTCAGGCCTCCGTCACAAGGGTGCACAGCAGGGCACGTGTGCATCAGCGGGGCGGCCGACGGTCTGGGGGGACCCACCCTACCCTGACCCTGGGGACACACCATGCAGACCACCCGCTCCCAGCCAGGAAGAGAAGCCGTTAGAAGCAGAGGACCGGAGCCGGGAAGTGGCCATGCGTGTCGGGCAGAGAAGGCCTCCTCCCAGGGAGCAGCAGCTGTGCCTGTGCCCCACTTGCCCACAGGACAGGAACCCCTCAGCGCGCGACCATGTGGGTTAACACATGGCCAGTGCCCGCCTCCTAGAAGCCCAGTGGGTGTGCAGGCCTCGCTCCTCTCCAGGCCCGAGGAAACCCCAAAACAACACGCGAAGGGTACACAGACAGGTTACCGGCGCTGCTGGGCTGTGAGAGGCGTGGCCACCGCCTTTGCCTGTGACGCCACGGAAACGTACAGCGCAGGGTTCGGCTCAACGCCCCAGTCTGTCCTGTTCCCCGGTGGCCTCCCCGTTGGCGGTGTCCCATGAGCACCCGCTCCCCGTCAGCACTCTCCTCCGAAGACAACTACCGTTTGGGACTTTTACCAACCACGACAAACAGACCCCACGATAAACAATAGCTTCTAAAATTATTTCAGTTCTGACAGTTTGGAGAAGAATTAATGCTTTGGCAGAAGCTCTAAAGACTTCCCCTCTTGAAGCCAGCACCACCTCCGCTGACCCTGGACAGCGGGAAAGTCAGGCAGGCCCCCAGGGACACCCGCAGAGGCCAGGCAGTGTCACCTCCCAGAGAATGAGCCAAGCGTGGGGGGGAAGCGGCTGACGCTCCAGGCCTGCTCAGGATGTCTGCATCCTTGCAGCAAAGTGCCCAGGCGAGGAAGACACAGCAGCTGAGAGCAAGCCCCCCGAAAGTCGCCATCTTCCCGGCAGCTGGGGGGCGCCCCAGCCCCACTGCCCAGTGTGTGGCTGCAGGGACCTCTGACCCTCTGCAAGGCTGCTGGTGCCGAGGCTGCAGAATGACGGCATCTTCCTCGAGGTCTGAGGCCCCTCCCTCGGCACGGGTGTCCCCCCAGGTGGATGCCGGCCCCATCTCTGCTCAACCACGTTTGCTCTGCTGCAGAGGGTCCGTGTCCGCCGTGGAGTCCTGGCCCGTGCCAGCCAGGACGCCAAGTGCATGGGCCACAGCTAAGGACAGCTGGCTGTCTCCAGCAGCAGGTGCCTGGGGGCTCAGTGCCCCATTCTGGGTGCTGCAGGCCACAGCGGTTGCACACCAGGCAGGAGAAACCGAGTCTGAGCTGAAACTCTGCCCAGAGCCGGTCGAGGAGGCGGCAGACCACGTGCCTTCCCCACGACGCTGCTGCAGGTGAGAAGGAGTACAGCCCCCCGCGACTGCCATCGTCCCTGAGCGCTCCCGGCTGCTACGGCCGCCTTCGAGTCAAGGAGGTTTGGAGGCTCTGCCAAGCCTGACCATGGCAGCCGATCCACCCTGAAAACCAGGTCAGGATGGGACACCCCAACATTGGCGCTGCTTAGAGCCGGGACCCCAGTGAGGGAGGAAAGACCCGGAACAGTGAGGCTTCAGGGGCTTGCGTACAGATGGGGCTCATCCTCTGAGAGGACAAGATCCCCTCCCATGTGGACTTTCCCTGGTTCCCAGCCTACCTGTGCCAGATGCTGCTGGCCTCCCTCCGGGCCTGACCCACCCTCTCTGGCCTCCTTGAAGGGAAGGGCAGCTCTGCACCAGAGAGAAGCGGAGCACAGGGCCGGCAGCCAGCGTGGCCTCCACTCCTCTGTGTCCATGCTCCCTCTCGAGAGCAGGTCGGGGCTGGGCTGCACCCCCGCAGCCCTGAGGAGGAGCGGCATGGACACATCTGCCATCAACCCCTGATGCCACCAGCTGCCACACTGACCCAGTGCAGCTGCTCAGCTCCGGAGGAGGACCCACACTGAGGCGAGGAGACTCCAGGCCCCAGACGGTCTGCGCACACCTGCACACGTGTGCAGAACAGAACACAGGTGTGTTTGCACACACTCCCACGCCGGCGACCGCTCGGGGCCAGGGTAGAGTGTGCCCCGGACAACACACACCTGGGTGCTCGTGTGTGCGCACCAAGGGCTCGTACACACACACACACAGCCGAGCACATGTGTGAGCACATGCAACACGCACAGGGCAGATGACGGTCAGACATGTGGGGTGCAGACCCTCTCCTCTGGCAGAGCCCTCTTTCTGAAGCAGGTTTGGGGGCATCTTCTGAACCGTTGTCCCCCGGCCTGGGCCACTGCTGGGTTTGCAAGTCTTAGTAAAGCTTCATGAACTCTTCCTCCCTAAACCTGCCCGCGGCCAAAGCTGGAGCCTCTCATCCCCACACTCGCCCCTCGGAAGCCGGGTTCCCTGAGCGCGGCCCTCCTTCCTGCAGTGTCTCCTCCCTTCTCCGATGAGTCCCCGGTGCCCGGAAGCGGGTGGCAGGGAGAGTCTGTCTCCCTTGCCGTCAGGATGTCAGACCCACTGCCCCCAACCGCGGCGGGACTGAGTCCAGCCTGGAGCCACAGGCCAGAGCCAGACTCCTTACGTTCCCCAGTGAGCACCAGCGTGAGCCCGGGCCACGCCTGGCTGGGTCTCAGCGGCCATGGGGGGCGACGCAGGACCCCTGCCCGGGGCTGGGAATGCCCCTCGGACTCTTGTCCTCCAATTCTGGCAGAGACAAATGTCCTTACAGGCCGAGGGCCACATGGGCCATCAAGGGGCACAGAAGGGCTAAGAGCTGTCACTCCCATGCCGTTCTCGGCAGGGCTCTGGCCTCTGGGCTTTGGGGGTGTCTATGGAGACCCCAAGACCCACAAATGTAGGACCTGCTTCCAGGGAGGCCCCCCCTGCCCCAAGTGGCTGGCCTGTCACTGCCCCCTGCTGGCCATGCTGGCCCAGCACACTCCTGGCCCTGGAGGCAGAGGGAGGGGACCACGGGAGAACTCGGCCCAGTGTCAGCTCCAGTCAGCATCATGGAGCCAGTTGCCGTGGCAACGGGAGGGCGGGGGTGGAGGGGCTGAGTCCTTCTGGAAAGCAGGAATGTGCGTCCTCCTTCCCTGGAGCCAAATTCTTCCCGCTCTGCCTCCCCCTGCCAAACCCATGTGACCAGCCAGGCCGGGAAGGGGGCCAGGCCCTGCTGTCCTGGGGGCCCCCACCCCAGGGCCCTGGCACCCTGAGCACCAGGAGGCTGGTTCTGCCTGGGGGGTTGTCAGCAGGGGGGTCTCTCCCTCTTCTTTGTAGCCAGGGCCCCTGATGTCCTCACAGGGCATCCTGGACAGACAGACCCATCCAGACTGTAGGATGCCCAGAGCGGTCGCTGGGGCCAGTCATGGGAGCGGTCACTGGGGGCAGTCACTGGGCTCCTGCCTGGGTTACAGAGGAATCAGGGAGCTCAGCCAAGGGTAGAGGCTGGGTGGGCCTGACGTGAGCAGGGACCCCAAGGCCTCAGGCCCCACCAGGTCCACCGGCCCTCCCCTGAGGCTGCTGTGCACACACCCATCGGCAGGTTGGCCGCAGGCAAGCCCAGGCAGGAGCTGGCTGTAGCGCCGTCATTGGAAGCCGGGACCCCAGCCCGCCGGCCCTGTTGGTATGCTGTTCCGTTGGCGGGGGGAGGGGTGTGCACCCAGCATGCCCGGGACCAGGCTGCAGCCTCAGCGGGTGACGCTGGCTGTCCTACCCACCCTACAGCCCGCGAGGGGTGGGCATCCGGGAGGACCGAGGAAGCCCTGACCTTGGTTGCCACCCAGCAAGAGGCTGGAGGTCCCAGACGTTGCTTCAGCAGGAGATGACTCCCCCTTCTCCAGTATTACTTTACGTAAGCGAACAGGAGTCACTGGTTCTGAGCGCAGCCGTCCGTCGGTGCGACCGAGTGTGTCGTGCTCTGTGCCGGAGTAGGGAGGACTGCTGGTCTCCGCAGGAGTCACGGTACAGACTCACAGAGGGTATAACCGTAGCCATTTGCATATGCAGATATGTCTAATTATTCAAGTCGCAATTAAAGGCTTGTGTGTCAGCAAATGAGACTAATTAGATACATTTATCTATGATAATCAGTTTTTTACAAACAAAATAGATTCTCCTTCACTTTGCAGGGATGCGGGACGTGGGGAGGGGTGCTTGGGGTGGCGCCTGGGGGGAGGGGCTGCGGCAGTCCCCGCCCCTCTGGGCTGGCTTGGCAGACCTGGGGAAGAGCAGAGCCAGGAGGATGGGGCCGTGTCCCGGGCAGAGTCTGTGCCCACTGGCCAGAGGCCCTGCCGAGGCGGAGGAGAAGAGGGAGGGCTCCGGGCCAGAGAAGGTCCAGGGGGGTAGTCCAGAGACATGCAGGCCCAGAGACTCGATAGAAAGTGCAGCTGTGCTTCTGATGAGGACAAGAGAGTCTGCAGGGTCACCGGGAGCAACCGGGATCCCGGGATCTGGAGCCTCAGGCGGGCTGGTGTTGCAAACCTGGGCTCCCCAGGTCATGACATCCGTCTGGAGCTCAGGGCATGGTCCCTTTCAAGAGATCAGTAAGACTGACCCTCCAACAAGCCTCACCTCTTGGGCAGGGATACCATACAGCAAGCCAGCCCGCCAGCATGGTGATGGGGCTTGAACGTGAGCACGGCTGGCCCTCGCATGATCACAGCCACCACACACCCCACCCCCCACCGCCTGGCTCGTTGGGTGAGGCCACCGTAGGCACGGTCCACACCGTCTGCCTGTGGCAGTGACCCGTTCGCAATGCCCACACCGCTGAGCAGCCTCCCCATCCCACCATCCCTCTGTGCCACCTGGGACAGCCCAGTGCTGCCCAGAGTGTGCTCAACGACCGGGAACTGCTGTCTTTGCAGGTGCGATTAAGGTGAGGCTCTCAGGAGGAGATTGTCCTGGACTCGGGCTCTAGGTCTGGTGGCGCCTGTCCTTCCGGGACGAAGGAAGGCAGACACAGGAAACAGGCGCAGACAGAGACCTGGGTGCATGTCCACAAGCCATGGGTGTTGGCAGCACCGGAAGCGGCGGAGGCACCTGGAACAGGCCCCAGCGCCCCGGCAGGAGCCGACGCGGCTGATGTGACTTCTGACTTCTGGGGTCCGGAGCTGACAGACCAAATCTCTGTTGTTGCAAACCACCCAGTCGAAAGGGCTTTATTGGAGGGGCCCTAACTTTCTCCCATCCTGCTTTGGGGCCAACTTCTGAGGGAGCCCAGCCCCAGACGGGTGTGGAGCTTTTTCAGCTAAATGAATAAATTGATTTCAATACTTCTTTTAGCCTTTGGCCTGAGCAGAAATATCTGTAAAATCATGGGTTTGATATACTAGTTTAATATTTCCCAACACACACTCAGAATAAAAGCTTTGTTGGTTTTATTGATATTTATTGATATCGAAATTTTCGTGGGCACCTGAAATCCCCTCTGGGCCACATCCCAGCAGAACTGGCACCTTTCTTCTCAGCAGGCAGGGAGGGGTCCCGGCATCAGAGGACTCACTAGAGAATCCCTTTCAACAGTGGGTTTCTCTAAAGAATCCAAAACACAGCCAATTCCTAAAAGAGCATTTTTATACAACTTTGTAGGACTTGACACGCTGTTCAAGCCAGAGGATATGGGGGTCACTGCAACGTGAATCAAGGGAGAAGGCAGACTAGGGCGCGGCTACGGCCACACGGGAAAGGACAAGGCTGTCAAGGCCAAGACAGTGCCAGTCCCAGAAGTGACCCTCTGAGCAAATGGGGCAGCTGTAAATGGGGGAGGGCTCCCCCAAACGCCCCCAACCTGGCCTAGAGGCAGTTGGGGGTGGGAGGCGTGGTTGGAGAAGCAGGGGGCTTGCACTTCAGGGACCCAGCAAAGCACCCCAAAGGCTGCCATGTCTGGGTGGCGGTCCGTGCCTGCTGGGTGGGGAGGGCCTTGCGGTGGGGAGCATGGACCGCCACGTTGGGGTGCTGCTGGCAGCTGGCATTGTTCTGGCTGGGGGTCCCCAGCCCGACACTCATGGAGAGTGCCCCCATGCTTCAGGCAGCAAGGGCAGTCTGAGATGGGGGTGCAAATTCCCCCATGGAAAGGCAGCCCCAGCCCTCCTTGCCAGGGCCTCTGTTCGAGTCTGTCTTCCTACCCTGGGTCACTCTGGGGATGCTGGAACCCACGAGCGCAGGAAAGCTGCCCTGGGAGCCCGCATCCAGGAGTGTGGACAGCCGGGGAGCTGGGGCTCTGCACCGGCCTGTCAGGCCACGGTGTCCAGCAGGAGTGAGCCATCGCCACCTGCAGGGACCCGGAGCGTGGAGAGGAAATGCCTTTCCTGCCAGACTCCTCTTCACAGTCATCCATTTGGGGCAATTAAAGCCTTTATTTGGAAGACATAGCACCCAATTTCCTCAACGGAGCAGCTTTTCAAGCAGCGTACTATTATCTTGAGTTGTGAGAGCAAGTTGTCCCTCAGAATCACCCTGCCTGCATCCTGAAGGCTGGTCCTTCAACCCCTCGGGGGGATGAAGGACAGAGCCGGGGCAGGGAGCAGAGTGGTTCGCAGGTGGACACGCAGACAGGCGGGCCTCAGCACCAGAGCCTGTGCACTGGGTCGGCCCCCCGCCGCCCTGTGTCTGCAGAACGCCCGGGCTCGGAGTGCGGCCGAGGCTGTGTCAGACGGGCTGCTGCCTCTGCAGGCCCCAGAGTTGATGGAAATCTAATCAGGCAGTCTGGCACCAAATGTCCTCATTTCCCCAGCGCTCAAGGGACGCGAGTGTCTCTTCGCTGTCGTGCCTCCCAGTCCCACCTGGCCTGCGCCTTCTGCTCCTTTCGCCGGCTGAGATGCAGCTGCCTGGTAGATAAGGCCCATCGGAGACCCTGACTGTTCCCAGAACCTCTACATGCATGCAGCCACGGTCGTGAAAGTCACTTAAAATATCCCCGATGTGTTCCCGGTGTGGGCATGAGGGCAGACAGAGTCCGGGCCTCCGCATGCGGCCGTGGCTCTTGGGGTCCGGGCACGGGAAGGGAGCCGTGCCAGAGGATGCCCTGCTGGGACCTGGGCCCCCATGAGGTGCTGCAGCAGGACCTGGGGGGTGCAGGGGTCTGAGAGAGCGCCCGGCAGTGTCTGCTGGGAGGGTCAAGATCAGTGTGGATTTGCATCACTGGCAAGGGCACTCCTGGCTGGGGCAGAAACGTGGGTACGGGACAGAGGGTCAGCTTCTGCCCTGCCCTGGATGGACTCCCTGGAAGGCGTGAGGACAGGGCAGGCCCCCAGCTCCTTGACCCCAGACCTGTTCTTGCCAACCCGAGTGCCTGGTGTCCTTGAGGATGCCTCCACTCCAGCTGGCATTTCTGTGCGTGGCACAGAGACCCAGTGGGCGGGTGGGAACGTGTGGGTGAGGTTTCTAGCCCCGGTGCCTACGCAGGCCCCACACTCTGGTCACCAGGCTGGGGAACGCCGCTGGGCCAGGAGGTCTGTGCAGAGGACAGCACCGGCCGTCAGCACACCTCACAGCCTGGGCAGGTGGGGAGCCTCCCCTCGAAGGTCAGGCCCACCATGTGCAAAGACCTCCAAAGCCTGGAGGCCTCTGGTCCCACCAACGACCACTCAGGTTTCACAACCACCACGGAAGCGCAGGAGCCTTGGGTCCCCTGTGCATGGGGATCCCCGTGTAGGATGGGCACCACCGTGATCCCTGCTCCCACCCGTGGGTCTGCTCCCCAGACTCTTGTCTGTCAGGGGCTGGAGTTGAGGCACCAGTGCCCACATGGGTCCCCTGAGTGTAACTGCCAGTGGAAGGCCTGGCCTGCTGGCTTCCTGTCCCTTCAAACTGATTACTGCCCCCCACCACAGGTAGGCCACGTGTGTCATTTTCCTCCAGTTTCTGGGGGCTGCCCTCTTCTGTGGGGAGTCCCTCTCAGCCAGGGGTGGTGGAACATATGGGTAAGCACCCCGGGCAGAGAGTTCTGGAAGCTGATCTGTGTGCGTCTCAAGGGGTCCTGGCAAACCCGGACCCCACGGCCCCACTGACCTCACTGACCATCACGCCCACATTTTCCTGTTTCTTGCCTGCTCCCCGGTCTGCTCCCAGAGGAGCCACCACACATAAGCCCTTGCCCAGAGCCCAGCTCAGGTGCCAGTCCCAGCACACGACTCTGGGGACAAACCCCCCCGGGCCGGAGGGGAGGGGCTGCCTCTCCGGAGAGCAGGGGGAGGACAGGACAATTGCAGATGAGGCCTCTAGTCCCACCAACTCCAGGACCACCACGCGAGTCCAGATGGCAGGGTCTAGCCATCCCCCAGAGCTGAGGCTGGCCCTGTGCCGGCTTCCAGGAGGAGGCCTGTGTGCGGCATCCTGACGAGGGTGTCTCTGCTGCCCGTGGCCTTGGGCTGGCTGGACGGTCCACACCAACAGCACAGCAGCCCGGATCTTCCCTGATGGCCGCACTCCGTGTGCTCCCACGTGGCTGCTGACAGAGGTCAGCGCTGCCCACATGGTGGGAGGGCTCCTGGAGGCACATGGGGGAGGAAGAGGAAGGGAAGGGAGAGAGCGACTCATTCAGCAGAGGGTGAAGATGAAATGGGGTTTGACAATGAACTTTACAAATGAAATTGGAATCAAATTCTGGAGTCCTGACAAGAACTTCAGTTTAGAGAGACCTCATCCTAAACACTGCTCCTGGAAAGCAGGGTCCGTGCGATCTTGGAGCAGCATCTGCCCAGCTGAGCCCTGGTGGCCGAGTGTGGTCACAGCTGGGTGGGGGGAGGCTGCCCACATGCAGCCCCAGGGAGCTGGGGCCGCCTGCCCACTGCCAGGCCCCTGGGACCCCTCATGTGCCCACACATCTCGAGCACGGTTTCTCCCCAGGACCCCCTTGCAATCACCCCCTTGCAATCACCCCTTGCTAATATGTTACCCCTAAATAAGCTAATTATATTAATACTTTCTGACACTGCAATCACAGATTTTTATGTTTTGATGCTAAATTTGGTAGAAGTTTAAATTAGGGCAATTAAATAATTAGGTTTAAGATGACAAGCTAGCAAACAGCTTCCCTCTCCCTGACATGCCCAGTCAGCATTGCCTGCCTGGAAAATGCCAGAAGGAGAGCCTCTGCCACACCAAAGAGCCTGCACCACAACATGACTTGTCCCAGTGTCCCCAGCCCTGGCCTGCCGGCCTTCTCACTGGGTCGAGCGTCCCTGGAATCACTCATCGGCTTGAGCTCTTGTCTGGAGATGGATCCTGGCCATGTCTGCATGCTCAGCAAGAAAAAGCAGGGCTGGACTCTGCTGCTGGGGGGTAGTGGGCTTGCTGGTGTTTACAGCGGACAGGCCTCCCCAGATCTGTCCGTGTGGCAAAGCGAGCGCATCAGCCCCCACAGTGGCTCAGAGCTCAATGCACTGAAAGAGCAGCTCGGGCGTGGGACGCCTTCCCCTCATCCCTCCTCCTCACCCTCTTGTCCCCCCGGAATGCAGTGGTTCTGAGCTCCAAGTCACAGAGGTACATGACAATGGTTCTGGAGTCTGGGGCTCTCTGAGGAGGTGCTCAGTTTCTAGGTTAATGTGGCACAAAGAAGCATTTAGGGTCTGAGTGTTCAAGAAAGCGGTCTTTACAGAGCATGTGCACCATCTGTGGCCTCATTTCTCTCCAGGTGAATTCCCTGTCCAGGCCGGATGTCAGCAAGAAAAGGCAAAGAGGCTTTGAGCTTGACGCTCTCCCTTTCATTTCTAGACGTGTGTCCCCATATACGCTCACAGTGGCCCCGCCTCCAGGGGTGGGCGCTGCGCTGGGAGGCCTGGGGGGACACTACAGCTGAGGTTTGCTTTCAGTGAGTGCTGCTTGCTTAGCTGTGTGCATCTCTGCCTCAGATGGGTCCTGCCCACGCAGAGGGGAGGCCAGAGCCGGCAGCTCCCGTATGGGACGGCGACAGGTGCCTCGTTTTGTAGCGAGACACCGTCAGCACCGCGGACAGCGCCATCTGCCCCGCGGACAGCACCGCGAGCCCGCCAGGTGCCCTCCCGAGCTCTTTCCAACCCGAGTCCCGGCTGAGGGCTGAGTGCGAGGGCGCTGTAACGGGCTCCAGAGGCGGGAGCTGACTCTGGATCAGGAGGAGTCGCCCTCATTTCTGGTGCCAGTTGGTCCCTGGGCTCCCACAGCAAGTGGGTGGGTGTTCCCCCACCACACAGAGTCAGCACTGGACGTCCGGCTGGACGGGCTTTGTGAGCAGGGACCTGCCCCAGATCCTGACCGTGGTCTGCCTCTGCCCTCGGGGTGGGGGAGGCTGCCCCACTATTCACTAAACCCAGTGAAGTGTCCCTTCCTCCCCACCCACCCCCCACCACAGTACAGACAGTTCAGGAGGAAGTAACCTGAGGCCCAGGGCTGACGAGCCCCTTGCTGGCAGCACCGCTGACCAACCCCAGAAGACAGCTCCCCAAAGGCAAGCTTCTCCCCATCTGCGAGGACCAGGCCAAGAGCTCACCTGAGCTTTCAGACATCAGGCTCACAAGTCACCAAAAGCGAGGATAACACAGCCCCCGGGTGTGCTGTGTGGGGCCTGGCAGAAGCCCCTGCCTCATTTCTTAGTGACTCCTCAACCCGAGACCGCCCTCCTTGCTTCTTTCCTCTCTCCCTCCCCCCTCCCTCTCTCCCTCCATCCCACCAGGAAAATCCATGAAGAAAGAAAGGAGGTGGAACTGGAGAAGCCCAGGAGAAGGAGGAAATCCCTCCCCAGCAAAGCTCAGATGACCAAGAGCTCTTAATCCATCCCCAATGGAAGCCACAAGTGCCCCCTTCAACATGAGAGGAATAGGTGAAGGCTGGGGCCAAGTCACATTGATTCCAGTGATGGGTGTGTCTCCTTCCAGGGGACCTGGGGACTCAGCAGATCTCCTGCTCTGGGACCAGCCTGGGCTAACCTGTCAGCTCAGGAGAGGCTGCTGGGGGTTGGGGTTCAGAGAGCCATGGGAGGAGAAGGGGATGCACCATGGCTTCCATCCTGACCTTTCCCACTGTGTCTTCATCCTCTTCTGGGTGTCTGGCCCTCCCACTGTCCTTTGACCATGGAGGGCAGCACAGAGCCCCCACGCAGCTGAGGTGGACTCTGGGGTAAGCGCTACTGTTTGTGGTCCCTTTGAAGTCACGAACACAAAGGCAGAGGTGTGGATGGATGGGGGGAGGACACCCGTGTGACCCCTCCCAGGTCCAGAGTGAACGAGAATGAGCGAGAGGGACAGCCCTCCAGGAGGGACAGCCTCCAGTGAGTGCTGGGGCAATCACTGCTGTGGGGTCTGGATAGCACTTTCTGCTTGTCCATGGGAGAAGCCACAGGCCAGGACGGGAAACAAGCCCCAGCTGCACAGCCCGGCCCCCCGCTGCTTCTCCCCCGACGCAGGACAGGCTGACGGCTCGGTGGGTGTGGGTCCAGTGAGCCGCCATGTGTGGGAGGCGTGCGCTGCTCACGGTGAGCCGAGACCTCGCACGAGGTCCCGCTGGAGAGTACACAATGTCTTTCAGCTCTGAGGGACTCAGTCTTGGGCTGGGGCCTGTCGTCCTTCTCCCAGCGTCTCTGCTTCATTTCTTTGCTCTCATCTCTAACCGTGCAGTTCTACTCTCAAACTCAAAGAGGCTCAAAATCATACTGGACAGACTTGCATGAATTCCAGTACTTTTACCCCAAACCTTACCCCCACATCCCTTGTTTTCAGATTTCCCTCTGGGGGTGTGTTTATACCCTCCTGAGTTGACCCGAGTTTGCTGCGTCCACACACCGGCCTGTAATAGAAGGTGCGTGGCGGCCTTTGGGGTCTGAATGGAGGTCATCTACACCCCGAGCCCGTGTGAGGGACCACCCATGCCCAGAGCGCCCCAGCTGCAGGACAAATGTCACCTGGCCAGCCTCCCTGTTCCCCCGGGGCCATGGGGGTTGGGAGGAAAGCATTCCACCTTCCTTCCTGCCGGTGACCAAATTCAAAAGTATAATTTAAAAACTACATTTGCACTTTCCACCCCACTGCCTGCAATGATTGTGCCATGATTATTAAACCCATCATAAATAATAATGTGACATTTTCTGATGGGGTATCTGATTAAGTAGCTGGTCCATGCAGCCTGAGACTGGACAGCCAAGATTGCTGAAGACAGGACAATTCCACGGGGCCCCCAGCCCCCTGCCGGCCCCCAGGGACCAGGAGTCAAGGCCCTCAATTAAGTCTACACAGATGGGGGCACCTCGGTGGCTCAGTCGTTAAGCCTCTGCCTTCGGCTCAGGTCATGATCTCAGGTCCTGGGATCCAGCCCTGCGTCAGGCTCCCTGCTCAGAGGGAAGCCTGCTTCTCCCTCTCCCACTCCCCCTGCTGGTGTCCCCTCTCTCACTGTGGCTCTCTCTGTAAAATAAATAAACAAAATTTTAAATAATAATAATAATAAAATAAAACAAATCTATGCAGATGCAGCGTCTCCAGTCCCAGGGTGGGAGCGAGGGAGTGTCCTGGGCTGTGTCATTTCCAGGAGCCTGAAGCCTCTCCGCACAGGGCTGTGACCCCACCTGCCTGAGTCCGAGAGCTTGGTGAGGCCTGTCTGTCGCCTGAGGTCTGAGCCTGCTGCTCCATTTCCCAGCCCAAGGCCACTGTCCAGCCACGACCTGACCCCTGGCTCCCGCCTCCATCGTTGCTAGCCAGACCACAGCCTCCCCGCCCACAGCCCTGGCCCATCCAGCAGTGGGTTCCTCAGTGGGGCGTCGCTTCCTTGGAGAAGAGGGGAGCAGGCACACCTGAGCAGAATTCCTCATGCTCATTAGGAGGGACCAGTCCTCAAGACACCCAAGAACACTCCAGAGTCCACGCGGCCTGACGGCACTCTCCCTACCCCGTCCCGCCGGCTTGGCAGGGAGGTGGTGAGGCTGTTGAGTGCAATGAGGGCTGCTCCTGTCCCCAGGGAGACCCTTGCCACAGACCCCTGACATTGTCAGCACAGATCGACGCCAGCCCACCTGGACACCAGGATGACGGCAGGGCCAGAGGGAAGGGCTTGGGGAGGGGCTGGAGGCAAAGCCGGGCTACAGGAGCTTGTGCTGGGCTGTCCTGTGCAGGGGGGCCAGGACACAGGAGGGAGCACGCCCCGAGAGCGGCTCAGGGCAAAGCTGCTCCTTCCTCCGGCGGCCTTCCCTCTCCACGGGTCAGGTGTCCTTACGCGCCATTTAACACAGTTCTGAGTAAAGCAAAGTTAAAATTCCAAGAGATTTGCATGAATTTTACTATTTATCCTTGTGTTATACAATCCCGGCTCTGAAAGCAAATTAAAAGCCTTAACTTCCAGGCGGAACAACGACATCACACGGGCACCCTTCTTGGCACCGACGTGCCCATGGCTGTGTCCTCCTGTGGGAACACCACACCAGCCCCCTGGCTTTGTCTCACTTCCTGACTTGTGGACAGTCCCCCCACCAGAGTCCCCCTCCCACGGGCAGCACAGGATGAGGCAGGAAAGGAGCCGGGGTCTCCTGTCCCTCACCGGGTTCAGCTGATGCCCCTGCGGCCCGTGGGGCTGACACGGGAATCAGCAGGGACACGAGCCAAGGGACAGTTGGTACCACTCCATGACCTCGTCTCTGCGTCTACTGCAAGTTCTGGTGCAAAGGGACATGTGACTCCTGCTGCTCTCCCTGACTGGACACACTCAGTCTGGTCCCCTGGGGCCCCCAAATTCCGTGTCCAGGGCCTCCTAAATGCTCTCTGTGAATGCAAGAAACAACGCAGGAGAGAGAGCACATGTGGCTTTTCCTCTGCTCACACTTGCTCCATCAGCCCCTCTAAATGTCATGTGTGAAGCACAAGTTCAAACATAAAATGATTAAGAATTTCAAGAGGGCCACAGCACAGCATTAAACCAAGTGGCCCCTCTGAGGGTGGCTCCTGTGCCTGCCCAGCTTACAGCTCGTGAGACTGGCCTGGGTCCCCCAAAAGCCAGATGTCACCCCACACTGGGGGAGGAGTCAGGACCTAGAGACTGGACCCACTCACACCCAGAGGCCAGCAATGCAAGAAGGTGAGGCCCCAGGATGTGAGGAACCACTACACACGCACACACACACACACGTACATACGTGCACACGTCTGGCCCAGGAGATGGCGCACATGGACGCACACACACACACGTGCGGCTTCAGAGTCCCGTCACACTGCTCCTTTCGGTGGGTTAGCGGCTGCCTCACCTGGATCAACTTACAAATTTCCAATGTCCCCCAGAAGACACTGGGGTCCCTGCTCCCCAAACTCCTGCCAGGCTCGCTGAGTCCTCTCCCAGCCCATCTCCTCCCAAGTCCATACCCCAAAAGGGTGACTCTGGGCTTTTCCACGAGGGTAGAAGGAAAGAGGCTGATCAGGGAGCCCCACCCTATGGACAAGTGAAAGTTCCAGAGCCACATCGACAGGCACCCTCGATGGAAATGTGGTTTCGCTTCTTCACCCCCAAGGCAGTGTTGTGCTGGGCACCCCGGGCTCCTTTCCCTGGATGAAGATGGTGCCACACACCACAGGTGCCTCCCCAGGTCATGGTGTGAGCCCTGAAGCCCCCACCTCGGCCACAGTGGGTCCCTCCTCCACACCAGCGTGCCCCCCGCCCGCTCCTTGCAGATGGCCCCAGGAGCCACCAGAGGGGCTGGGAGGGGCCGCCAAGTCCTGCCTGCTGTGCTCAGCCTCCCCAGAGGTCACAGGGCCAGCCCTTCCTTACACACCCCAGCTGCCCCAGGAGACGGAGGACTGCCCCCTTCATAAAGACAGAAGATCCCGCACACTCTTCCCGGCACCGGGCGCACTGGCGGCTCGCTCCTGGTCCAAGAAGGAGTCGGCCCGATCTGGGGAGACGGGGGGAACAGGGTGGTGGACGCCAGGTGTCTCAGTAAGGGGACAGACACAGCAGCTGCCTGAACCTCCCAGTCGTGCTCAGACAGCACCACGAGAGTCCGTCAGCAAGCGGTTATGCAACGTGAGCTCGGCCACACCGAGGAGAGCCCACACGGCACATGGGAGCGGGCCAGTGGGCCCCGAACCTGAGGTCCCACATTACAGGAGGTCACACAGCTCTGGGGCAGCCAAGCCTACAGGAAACGCCATCCGTAGACCGCACCCCTGGCTGGGGCTTCCCCGGCCCCAGGACCTGTGAGCAGGTCAGGGATGACAGCCTGGACTCCCCACTCTGGGCCAGGGCCCCCTCCATCCGCCACGCAGCCTCCAAACCTCCAGGAGGCCCACGGCATGTGCCTGGCTTTCCATACGATTCTGCACCAGTGCAGCCTGTTCCCGGCCTCTGTACTTGGCAGCCTGTGGTTTCGCCTAAAAGGATGAAGAAAACGAGGCGTGCGAAGGCAGGCCGCACTCTCTTTGGGGGAAAGCCCGCACCTAATTGAGGACGGAGCTATTTATTTTCTTCCCTCACTGGCCCAGACCATGAAATATTTATCTCTCCTCGTGGAGCGTCTGTGCTCAAACCGCCTCAGACCAGCTCCCTGTGGGACCAAAGAGAGAATTGTTAGTCGATAACCTCAAACAAGGGAGCGGAGACACAAGCCGCGGCTCCCACAGAACTGGGCAAGGGGGAGCATCTGTGGGAGGCTCGCCGGCCGTGCAACCCCGCACCCCCAGCCCCAGCCCGCCCTGCTCACAGGCAGCTCAGGGTCATTGCCCTCAGGGTGCTGTGTGCAGTGGAGGTGGGAACGGGGGCGGGGCTGGGGGTGGGGGGCTAACCTCGTCCTGCAGACCCTGGTCCAGCCAGCTGTCACCACTGGGGTGCTCAGGGGGGCCCGGGAGCAGAGCAGGCAGGCTCATGTGGGGCTGGGGTCCGCACAACCAGAGGCCTGGGGGGTTGGGAGCATGTGGAGCCCTCACCGGAAATGAATGAAATCACCCCAAGTAGAGACGAACTGTGTCTCTGCATGGGGCTCTGCCCGGTGTCCCCCTGTGCTCATAAGCGGGGTAGCTGCTTCCCCTGAAACTGCTTCTCCAGTATTCTGAGAATCAAGCAGAAAGAGGGGTGCCTGGGTGGCTCAGGGGGTTTTGTGTTCAACTCCTGGGTTCGGCTCTGGTCTGATCTCAGGGTTCCCACGTCAAGCTCTATGCTCAACAGGGAGTCTATTGGAGAGTCTTTCTCCCCCTCCCCCACCGTGTCTCCCCTCCCCCACGCTCATGCACGCCCACTCCCTCTCTCTCTAAAAGAAATAAATAAAACCTTTTAAAACAATGTAGGAGCGTCCCACTCCCTGAACCGGCCCCTTTCCTTGGAGCTGCACACGGCAGGTTAGGGATGCGCGTGTTCTCCGGAGTGGGGGTGGGGGCTCTTGTCATCTCTCCTGCCACCTTTCATGCGGCTGAAGGTCTCACGTCACACCTCTGTCAGGGTGGGGGCCTAGCCCGGGCCAACCCCACCCACACTCCCACTACCCTGGATGAGGCTGGAAGGAGCCAGCTCGGGCCGGGCCAGCCCTGCCAGGCCCCTGCGTCTGCAGGTGTCCCCACACCCACAGCTGGCAGGTGCCTGAGACCCCTGGAAAAGGGGATGCCCCATCCAGACAGCCCATGCTCCAGACTAGGCTAGAGGAGGGCCCTGCAATTTTTCCAGAGTGCTGGGAGGAGGGAAGACTGCCCAAACCACTCCCCACATAGGACTTCATCACAAGGAGCAGGGAAGGGGAGGAGAACAGGGGGTTACTGCCGAGAAGCTTCCCGCTTTAATTTCATGCCACATTAGGGCGCTCTGGCGGGCAGAGCCCCCGGAGAGTGGGTGTGCGCCGCTCCCCCAGGAGGCCGCACCCTATTCAACAGCATTGGATCAGCTCCACCTCTCCCTGCGGCCAGGCACGCAACCTAACGCGGCCCTCCTGCTCTTTGTTCCTCTCTCTCCAGAGGGAAGGGCGTGAGGCCCACCCCCCCACACACAGCTGCCCATTCTGAGATCAGGAAAACCAAAGGAACATGGCTTTCCCCCCACAGAGATGACCCTCAGCCATAAAGGGGAAACACAGAAGAGGCGAGTCAGTCGGCTTCCCAGGCAGCTGCCCGAGAATTCAGCTATTAATAAGCTGCTGTCCCGGAGAGGCGGGGCTGGCCCAGAATTCACCGTCTTGGCCTGCCTAACTTCAGTTGTCTGATTTGGGGTGAAAATATGGAGTCGGGCCGTGGGGCTCCACTTACACGAAAGGCCCAAAGCGGCCAAGCCAGGACAAGAGGCGGATCCGTGGGGGCCCGGGGCGGCTGTCCTTTGGCAGTGAGGGCGTGTCCGGAACCGGACCGGTGGTGTAGCGCCTCCGTAAATGCACTGGATGTGGACAAACCGCACACTTCCGAACGGTCGAACGCACAGCTCGTGAGCTGCTTCCGGAACACGGCCCACGAGGAGCCACGCAGGCAGGAGGAGGGTGAGGACACCCCAGACTCCCCCAAGGGAACCGTCCCTCCGTCCTCTGAGCTCCGCCTGGGACGAGGCCATGGGGTCACGCTGCACGGGAGCTGAGGAGGGTCCGACAGAGCCCCTCCAGGACAAGCTCCTCCACGCCCCTTTGGGACCAGGCCCGTGGGTCCTTCCTTGTACTGTCAGTCCAGCAAGAAGCCCCCCACCGGGTCTCCTGGGCAGGGGGCTGGGCAGTCATTCCCCGCCGCGTCACCTCGTGCCCAGAAGGCTGAATGGCTTACAGCTCCATGGTCCCTGTCAGGGACTGAGTCATTATGTTTGAACAAAGGGCCCCGGAATTTTATTTTGTACTGGGCCCGGCAAACTCTGAGCTGGTCCTGCCTCTGTGGGGGCAGACAAAGGCCACCTTCTCTCCTGGCTTTCTGGGGGGCCTGGAGGTGGAACACAGTGGGCTCCTGGCCCCCCCAGCCTCCAACAAGACTCAGCTGCCAGGATAGCCAGTCTGGGGACTGGACAGGTCAAGTCCAGCTACTTTGCAGGAGAGGACCCCAAATTTCCTGGCCGCCAGGCCCCGCCCCCTTCTGCCTTCAGCCGTTATCGGAGCCCCAACAACACCCTGCAAGGGGCCAACACAGGCAGAGCAAGGGGAACGGTGTGAGCAAGGTGAAGGAACGAGCACTAGGGGATTACGAGTTATGAGCGATGGGGACGGTGCACGCGGGGGGACACGTGAGGGGACGAAGGGACTGCACAGGCAGCGGGAATGCAGGTGAGAAGCTCTGCGGAGCGTGGGGGCAGCAGGGTAACCCTGGCAGGGAGGGGACCCGTCTCCACCCCATCGTGGGGCAGGCCTCCCCCTCATACACGGGATTGTGTCCCCAAAACTCACCTGCTGAAGTCCTGAGCCCCAGGCCCTCAGAATGCGAGCGCATTGGGAACGCAGGTCCTTGCAGAGGGAGTTAGGCCAGTGTGGTCTCACTGCCCCAATGTGGCCGTCCTGGCAGGAAGGGGACTTGGGACACATGGTGCCCGGGGAGGAGGCCAGGTGACGATGCAGGCCCAGAACGGATGAAGCTTCCCGGAGGTGAGGCAGAGACAGCCAGCAGAGGACAGTGTCGTCCTCCCTTGGAGGAGCCAGGAGACGACCCGCCCCCTGCTCCAGCCCTGGGCCACTCTGACCCCCCACCAGGGCCCTCTGTGCTGACAGTTCACGCCCGGGCCCCCCGGCCCTGCATCCAGTGTCAGCAGCCCCAGCAAGAGCCAGATTGAGTGACCACAGCGTCACAGCCTGCCTGAGGACAGGGTGCAGGGCAGCCATCGGTCTCCCTCGAGGCCGGCTCCTCTGCACACACGCTCTCAGCTAGCGGGTCTCCGCTTCCGGCCCCTCTGGGAAGCCGATGCCACGGCTGGGCTCTCCCTGCTCGCCGGGCCCTCTCAGCCCTGCCTGGCACTCTTGAGGCCCTGGGTTCACTCGGGAACATTCCTTCCAGAGTCACGGGGCAGTGTTGTAAGCGCACTGTGACAAAGGCAGAGAACATTTTCTCTTGTGCTCCGAACCGACAGCTTCAGAGGGAGGCCAGAGTCCCAGCAAGGAGTGCTCGCTCAGGGAGGAGGGGCAGGAGGGGGAAGGAAGAGGGGGAGGAGGGGGAGGAGGGAAGGGAAGGGAGGAGAAGGAGGGAAGGAGGAGGAGGAGGGAAAGGAGGAGGAGAGGGAGGAGGAAGAGGGGGAGGGGACGGAGGAGACGGGCTTTGCTAAAAGCCCGGGGAGTCTGCTCTCTGCACACCTCCGCTCTGCAAGCAGGTGTCCGGTCCTGCTCTGAGGGGCTGAGATCATGGGGCGCAGGCAGGGCTGCCAGCATCAGGGTGAGGCCACTCCTCCAGGCCCCAAGAATGTGAGGACGTGAGGTTTGGTAGCAAACACGGGGTCTGGGGGCACCTAGGAAACTCACGCTCTCCCCGACATGGACTGCTTTTGTGGCCAAAATATTTCAATTGGTTACTCCAGTGTTTATTCATCTAAAAACACAAAAATCTCTCCAAGGCCACTTTGTGTTGTGCTGATCCTCAGTGGGAAAGAGAACTTGGGGGTGCATGAGGTGCACGCCAAACGCCACCCCTTAAGCAGCCCATCCCTCCGCTCCACAGCCCAGCCTGAGAACCCATGGGCTCCCCCTCTCCCAGCACAGAAACTGCTGCAAAACGAGGGAACTCGGAAAGGAAACCGGACCCAGCTGGGGACGTTCCCGGCGACGTCCACTGACGGCAGGGAGCTCACGTGCCCTCCAGGCGAGACCCCTCTTTTGCCTGCCCCAGGGGTCTCTGCCCAGGTGACAGGGATACGGCCACCACAGAAGTCACGGCCACTCCAGGCAGGAGTCCCTCCCCCGGGGGCAGTCGGCACACGAGAGCCAGGCCACCCACACGCACAGAGGGCCTGCCAGCCGATGGCAGCTCAGTGACACTGTGGCCAGCGCTGGCCAGTGACCCAGCGGCAGGGTGCCTGAGAGCCACGGCCCAGGGGTCAGCACCCGCACGGCAAGGGACCGCGCAGGGACATGCACACATGTGCTATGTGCTCATGGCCTGGCGGCGTTTCCAGCCCGCTAGCATCTCCATGCTGAGCCACCTGATTTTCACGTCGTTCTGCAGTCTCACCTAACCCGGAAATTGTGACAGGACACTGACCTCCCACCGGTTTCCAAAGTCGCCCACTTGGCCTAACCTGGAAAACTCGCACGGAGGCGGCTGTAACCGTCCGTACCCACCAGGTGGCGCCACCGCAGGGAGCCGCTCCCACCGCCCCGAGGCCTCCAAGGGCTGCACCGGGCTGGTCCAGGGTCATTGGCCTCATCTCCTGCTGCAGGGCTCCCTGGACAGGGACAGGCACTGCTGCTCTCTGCGGGAAGCTTCGCACCCAGTGCACAGCCCGCGTCTTCTCCCTTGCCGCTGCCCTTCCCGCGGAGCAAGCAGGACGTGTGTTGACAGTAAAAAACGTTTGTCTGGTTGGAGCTGTCCCTTTCACTAGGATGGACCCAGGGAAGGGGGAGGGATGAGGAGCATGGGGAAGGGAGGCTGGTGGCCCCCGGTATCAATGTGGGCCAGTCCCCAGCAAGACAGCAGCCCTCTGCTCAAATAGGGTGCCGCCCATTGCCACCTCCTCCAGGAAGCCTTCCTGGGACTAACCCAGCAAAGTGATGCTACAATCTCCCCCAGCCCAGCCCTGGGCCAGGGCCTGCCACCTTCTAGACTGGGTGGAGGGGCCTGCATGAAGGAGAGGAGGGGGACCCATAGATGGAGATCAACCTAGGTTGGGGAGTTCTAGGGACCAGCCCTCACAGGGGGCCTCAGCACAGGCGCAGGAGCTGGAGCTCACTGGACTGGCCTGAAGTGGGCCTCGTGTGCGGGAGGTGGGTGTCCAGCTCTCAAGTTGGGGTGGGGGGTCAGCCAACCGAACCACAAGGACCAAGAGTTGGGAATGACACTCAGGACAGAGTCACCAGACCAAGAGAAGCAGGTGCTGGAAGGGAAACGAAGTGTCTGCTTCCCGCTGGGGGAGCGAAGCTGGGGAGAGGTCCGCAGCTCCTGCCTCTCCCGGGCTTGCCTGCCCGAGAGCAAAGTCAGCACAGAGCACGGCAAAACTGAAAGGTGGGGGTGGGGGGGCAGTGAGCCCTCAGGCCATCGTCTGGACATCTAGATCCAGCAGTGCCTGAAGCCATCCTGGGCTCACATAACTGCAAACTCAGAGGTCCCTTTTCTTCTTAAACCAGTTTGAATTAGTCAAGTTTCCTCCAGTTGCAAGGGGCCAGGTCCCAACTCCCAGGAAGGTCCAAGCTCAAAGAGAAACCAGACAGGTGTGCACCTGGCCCCGGGCAGCTGGGACCACCACGAAGACACCGCCCTGCACGCCGACCTCTGGGCCCCCGGCCCCCAGCTTGCTCACTCTCTGCTGCTGAGACCCCCCCCACACCAATCAATCTCACCAGATAAACAGCAAACACCCCCGTAAGGAACATGTGGGCCGGGCCATGCCCCCTGCACACCCCCACCAGGGACACCTCCTGTCCTGACCCCCGAGACACCTGCCAGCACTTGCTCTAACTTATCCTTCATTTGCTTTTGAACTGTTACGGGAGCATTGTTCAGGGGCCTGGACAATCTCTTCTTTTAATTTTCTGTGTATTAATATTTAATCTCAACCAAGTGCAGAACCAGCCGTGCAGTGACGTGGGAGCCACAGGAGTAAGAATCAGTAACGGGCACGTGTGAGCTGCTCTCGGTGTGTCTCGAGGGTCCCTGCCTGCTCCAGGCGATCACGCCTCTCAGACACGCAGGCTCCCCGGGATGCCATGGCCAGGAAGGGCGGCCAGGGAGGGACAAGGTCAGAGGCAGCGTCATGGGCCGTCTGTGATGTGCGCAGGGGAGCTGAGGTGAGAGTGGCTCCACTCTTCCAAGGTCCTTCAGAGCGTCCAGACGGCCCCCATGGCCAGGTCCCCGTGCCCCTACAGATGTCGTGTCCAAAGGGGGTCCCTCCCCCCGGATGTTCTGACTGGAAGCTATGGCCAGTGTTTCTGGACGGAGACTTTGGATGCAGGAATTGGGGGGGGAGCGGATGGATAGAACTAGGGGACATCGGGTCCCCCAGGCAAGAATGCAGCCCCAGTAGCCTAGGACTCCGGATCCCGGGCCCCAGGTCCCCAGCCTGGGGCTGCACTTTCTCCCATCTGCACCCAGATGGATGGCAGCCCGAGCCCAGCTGTGCCCTGAGCCCCGGAGAGGAGGGGAATGAGTTCGTCTGGTGCCTGGCCAAGAGCTCAGGGTCAGTGGAACTCCTGCCTCCCTTGTTCTATAAATATCCCCGAGTCCAAAGCCCCCAGTTCCCAGGTCGTGGGCCGGTGGAAGGAGACCCCGCAAAAGTCCAGCCAGACTCTGGCCGGCACGGGGGCGGGGGAGGGCAGCAGGGAGACCTGCCCTTCCACCACGAATGAGCAGCCCCGGAGCTGCTTTCTCGCACCGGACCTCAGGCCTGGCAGGATTGTGGTCTTCAAGGGAGAGAAGTCAGTCTCGGGGCCCTTGGCTCCCAGCTCAGCGGCTGGGGACAGTCCACACTGCAGCTCAGGAAGGGTCAGGGGCCCGCAGGCCTCTCTGAGCAGAGGAGACAGAAGCCGGGATCCGGGAGGCGGAGGCAGTGGGAAGCCCCAGGGCCAAGGACCCGAGAGCTGTCCGGAGGGAGCCCCAAAGAGCAGCAGAGGAGCTCCAAGCTCAGGGCAGATGTGGGTCTGCTCACGCAGCATGAAGCTCCCCCAGACTGGGATGGGGGTGGGGCTCACCTGGGGAGGGACCTTCTGCATCCCTAGGGAGGGGCATTGGGCATGGCCCCAGAGGGACTCTTTGGGGGTAGCTGAGCCCCGCAGAGTGCTCCAGGACGCTCCGGCAACACAAAAGGAAGCCTGGAGAGGGGGACCTCGGCCCACTGATCGAGTCACACAGCAGACTCCTCACATGCCGTCCAGCGCCCACAGGTCAGCGTCCGGGGGACACCCGACCCCAGCAGGAAAAACAGGAGGTGGTCAGGAGCGCTGGGCGGGCGGCCGGGACCCAGGGGGACACTCCCCCCATCAGAAGGTTGGGAACAGGAGGAACGAGGCCTGAAGACCCAAAGGGTCTTTTCCTTCCAGACCTGAAACGGCAGCTCCCGAAGTGAGAGGCACAAGGGATGATGAGGGCCGCGCGGGGGGAGGGGTTGCGCGGGGGGGGGTTCCCCGGGGGTGCGGGGGGGACGGGGGTGAGTCTGCAGACGCGACCGCTGGGCTGTGCGGGGCCATGCTCTGAAGAGAAACGCTCTGTGACACGAGGGCCAGCACGAAGGTGGCCGAGGGACAGAAAAATCGGGCCCTAAGAAATAAGGATCAAGTTTTCCAAATCCGTCGAAAGTCCGCAGAAGGAAGAAGACCACACCGCGCCCAGCAGAATAAACACAAAGAAACCGCGGCCGGGTTGAGTCCAACGGAGGAGAACCGGCGGGGAAGGCCTCCCGCAGCCCAGGACACAGACGAGCCCCCGCCGTGGGGCCGGTCGGAGCACAGCGGCCTCCCGGAGCGCTCCCGGACAAACACAGCAAGGTGGCGTGTTGAAAGCGTCCAGAGGGAAAGATCCGCCCGGCTAAAACCCCACACCGCACGGAAATACCTTCACAGATAGAACTTTGTTAAACAAACAAGAAAAAGTCAGACAACTTATCACCAGCAGGCTCTCGGGGAAAAAAGAAATCAAAGTCCTCAGGCACCAGGGAAACGACAGCAGACGGGTCCCCACGGGAGGACGAGGCGGGCTGGACCCGGAAGACACACCGGTCAAGTTAAAACTCTGACTGCTCATTTTCAGAAGAAAATCAAGGGTTTCAAGCTGACTCGTTAATGAGGCACCGTGGACCCTCCGTTCGCGTACACACCCCGCGGGCCGGGAGCGCGAGCCCAGGGTCCCGGGTGTGCAAGGCACGCGCTGAGGTAGAGGCCGCGCCGGCATGCGGACAGAGCCGCCGCCTGAATGCGAAGCTCGCAGCCACGGCCGATAGGCCAAGGGTGAAGGTAGAAGTGGGATCGTTGTAACGCGCCATCCAAAGGGATTCAGGGAAAGAGGAACAAGGAACTGGGGGACGGGGGCCAGAGGAGGAGTGGCTGCGGGGTGGGGGATGGGGGTGTCCCGAAGGCGGTGGGGACGGGCACAGAGGATCAGCGGCAGCTCTTCTCGGGTCCATTCCTGTTTGATCCGGGAGCAGAGCCCGCTCATTGAGGACGGCAAAGGCGCACGTGCCCAAACCCCACAGGGCAGGGCCAGATGGACGTCCCTCGCCGCCTGGCCGCGGCCCACATGGCATCACGGAGCCGCCTGCAGGCGTCCACACAGAGCAGCGGGTGTCAGAGAGCTCTTGGCCTGGGGGTGGCCCGTCGTCCAGCGCGGCTCTGGAGGCAGAGATCCGAGGGGCCCCTGAGCCAGCGTTGTGTCCTGCTGTCTGCGGTGGGCAGCGAAGGCGTGAAACGGCTGCACTCACTGACCCAGCGTGGGGTCTCTGCGTCCAGACAGCCTGCCACAGAGGCAGGGCTCAGACTGGGGTCCCGACTGGTGTGGCTAGGGCTGAGGGGCCAAGGAGAGGGGACCCCCACGTGGGAGGCTGACCTGCCACCATCTCTCCAGGCAACCCTCAGCCTCGCTATCCCACTTTGCAGACGGGAAAGGGTGAGGCCTTCCTGGACGGTTGGGCAGGGCCCCTGGGCCCATACTGCGGTCATCCCAGTAAGGGTGACCCACCAAAGTGCATGGAGAAGCACGGTACGCACTGGCCCCTCCCCACGCTCGCCTAAGTGCACAGCACGTGGGAGCCAGGTGCCGCGGCTGGCCCTGGTTTACCCATCTTACAGGTGAGGCAGAGCTGGGGGTCCAGCGTGGGCTGCCCTGTCCTGGCCCCAGTTTCCTGGGCCCTGACCACTGTCCTCTGAGGCCCGTTCCTTCTACGTCTGGGCCCGTCCTCAGTGTCCTGAGCCTAGATCCCCGCTGCGGCCAGACCCCGCGGCCCAAGGGCACTAGTCTGGGCACCCCCGGGCACTGCAGAGACACCCCTGCCCCCTCCCCACAACCCTGCCCCCCCTCAGTGCTCCTCCCTCCCAGGCCCAGAACTGTGGGTTGGTGTGCAGTCCTCCCCAACACACACACACTGGACCTCACCTTGACACAGAGCCGTAGGGGACAGGTGGGGGGACCGAGGGGCTGCAGGCGGGGCCCTCTGGGCTGCATCCCGGTCACTCCAGAGTCCAGGGCCTGAGGTGTCCCCAAGAGCAGCCAAGGACGTACTCAGACCCCATGCTTCCGCCGCCCCAGTCCCCTGAACTGCCTGCTGGATGCACAAACCCAGGGGCTTGCTGCCCCCCGGAGGCCAGAAGGAGAACAGCCCCTAATGGGTCACCCCACCCTCAGCCCTGCCAGCTGCAGGGGCGGGGGCGGGGCTGTGGGGAGGGACTGGGAGGGACTGGGGCTGTCCTACCCTCCACCCAAGGCCCTGGACACCCAGGCTTTCCTCCGATCAGCACCACAAGGTGCTGTGGCAGAACCCCTCCCACCCACACAGAGCCCCCACTCATACCAACACCGGTAGTGTCTGGCAGGGGCTCAGGGCATGGTGACGTAAGGTGCCCTCAGCAAGTACGGGACAGTGACTGCAGAGAATATGGGCAAGGGGGCAGGTGGCGACCCAGGACCAGCACAGCTCAGCTGGTTAATGCGGTAGGACCAAGCAGGGGACACAGAGGAGAGAAGTTTGAGCAGGATGGCGGGGGGAGGAGGGAACGGCATCGGACTTGCAGGGAAAGCTCTGCCTTACAGGTAGGTGTCCAGGACTGACGGCCACCTGGGCAAGAGTGAGAGTGGGCCGGGTGGGGTGAGGCTGCTGTTCTCCCCAGCTCAGAGAGGTAACCAGGGGCCATTGCAAAGGGCAGGTGGACCAGTTTTTTTTCTGAGTGAGGGACCATGGCAGGGACACACCTGACGTGCTTCACCAGGATCCCCATCTTTTGGGGGAGAGCACATGCGGGGACCCCACACAGCAGCAGGAGACTGGCTGGGAGGCTGTGTCGGTTACCTACTGCTGGGTGACAGGCCGCAGGGGTAGCGGGCCCCCCACAGGTGAACCAGGGCACACCCTCCCCAAAGGAAAGGCCAGGAATGGGGGTAAATCTCAGGACACCACTTCCTAGCACTCTCTGGTGAAGAAAGGAAGGTGTCAGGGAGCCTGAGTGACATTTCCACACTGTCCCACAACAGCAGCACAGACACCTCTGGGAAGGGAAGCCTGCGGCCCACCGGCCTCTGCTCTTGTTTCCAGCCTCTCCAGACTCTGCCTCCAGGACTCCCACACGAGCTCTGCCGTCAGGGTGCCCGTGGCCCGTTGTCTTCCTGCCAGCTCCAGGCAGCATGAGGCGATCCAGTCAGGACCTGGATGGCTGGACCCACCACCCTCTTTGGGTCCCAGAGCAGACAGAGTGCCAGCAGTATGGGGAACGCAGGCCAACTTCCACTTCCTCCAGACTCTGAGGCCCAGTCTCTGTCCATTTTTAATTGGATTATGTTTTCTGCTAATAAATTATATGAGCTCTTTATATAGTTAGGCTATTACCCTCTTATCCACATTTGCAAATACTTTTTCCCATTCTGCAGCCTTTTCATTTTGTTGATGGTTTCCTCTGCTGTGTGGAAGCTTTTTAGTTTGGTGGAGGCCCAGGAGTTTATTTTTGCCTTTGTTTTTGGTGTCAAATCCAAAAAAATCATCACCAAGACCAATGTCAGGGAGCTTGCTGTCTGTGTTTTCTTCTAGGAGTTTTGTGTTTTCAGGTCTTTTAACCCATTTTGAGTTGACTTTTGTAGACGGCATAAGATCGGGGAGCAGTTTCATTCTTCTGCATGAGGTTGTCCGGATTTCTCAACAACAACTGCAGAGACTGTCCTTTCCTCATTGGATATTCTTGGCTCCTTTGTTGTAAGCGCATCGGCCATATGTGTGTGGGTTTATTTCTGGGATGTCTGTTCTGTTCCTCTGGCCCACGTGTCTGTTTTTATGCCAGGACCACTCTGTTTTGATTACTACAGCATCGTCGCATAGTTTGAAAGAAGGAAGCCTGATGCCTTCCGCTTTGTTCTTCTTTCTCAGTCCTGCCTTGGCTCTTCAGGGCGTTTTGTGGCTTGATACAGATTTTAGGATTTTTTTCTATTTCTGTAAAAATTCCATTGGAATCTTGGTAAGGATTGCATTGAATCTACAGATGACCTTGGATAGTATGGACATTTTAATAATATTAAATTCCAATCCATGAGCACAGAATATCTTTCCATTTATTTGTATCTTCTTCAATGTCTTTTCATCAATGTTAGAGTTTTCAGAGTCACTTCCTTGGTTAAATTTATTCCTAGTTATTTTATTCTTTTTCATGCAATTGTAAATGGGATTATTTTCTTAATTCCTCTTTCTGATGGTTTGTTGTTAGTGTATAGAAACACAACTAATTTCGAGGGTGCCTGGGTAGCTCAGTTGGTTAGATGTCTAATTCTTGGTTGTGGCTCAGGTCATGATCTCAGGGTCGTGGTCTCAGGGTCGTGGTCTCAGGGTCGTGGTCTCAGGGTCGTGATCTCAGGGTCATGGTCTCAGGGTCGTGATCTCAGGGTCGTGGTCTCAGGGTCGTGATCTCAGGGTCGTGGTCTCAGGGTCGTGATCTCAGGTCGTGGTCTCAGGATCATGATCTCGGGTCATGGTCTCAGGGTCATGATCACAGGGTCGTGATCCAAGGGTCATGGTCTCAGGATCGTGATCTCAGGTCATGATCTCAGGGTCATGATCTCAGGGTCGTGGTCTCAGGGTCGTGATCTCAGGGTCGTGGTCTCAGGGTCGTGATCTCAGGGTCGTGGTCTCAGGGTCATGATCTCGGATCATGGTCTCAGGGTCATGATCTCAGGGTCGTGATCTCAGGGTCATGGTCTCAGGGTCGTGATCTCAGGGTCAGGATCTCAGGGTCATGATATAAGGGTCATGATCTCAAGGTCATGAGATGAGCCTCGAGTTGGGGGTCCGTGCTCAGTAGGGAGGCTGCTTGAGATTCTCTCTCTCTCCCTCCCCTTTGCTCCTTCCCACTTGCATGCTCTCCCTCTAAAATAAATAAATCTTAAAAAAAAAAAACACAACTGATTTTGTGTATTAATTTTGTATCCTGCACCTTTTTAAAATTATTTCATTAGCTGTGACAGTTTTTAGTGGCATCTTCAGGATTTTCTATATAGACAGTCCCCGACTTATGATAGTTTGACTTATAATTATTTGACTTTACAATGGTGTGAGAGCAATATACACTGGGTAGAAACCATACTTGGAGTTTTGATCTTCCCCACCTAAGTCTGTGCTTGGGTCCTGCTTGCGATGCTGGGCAGTGGTGGCTCCCAGGCAGCCACGTGATCAGGAAAGTCGACAACAGAGACACTTGAAACCATTCTGCACCCAGTCAACCATTCTGTTTTTCACTTTTCATACAGTATTCAATAAGTCAGATATTCAGCATTTGACATAGTCTTTGAGGGAGATGATTCTGCGCAGCTGTAGGTTCATGTCAGTGCTCTGAGCACGTTTAAGGTCTGCTGGGTTACGTGTGGTGTTTGGTAGCTGACGTGTGTATTAAATGCATTTTCTACTTATGATACTTTGAACTCATGGTGGGTTTATCAAGATGTGACCCCATCATAAGTCATGGAAGGTCTCTATGTAATACCACGCCCGTTATCTTCTAGAGATGGTTTCACTTCTCCCTTTCTGATTTGGATGCCTTTGGTTTCTTTTCTGAAATTTTCTTTCATCGGGGACACTGTCCTGTCATCTTTTTTCGCGGTGTCCTCACCTGCTGTCAGAGTAATGCTTCACTAGCAAGACGCGTTTGGAAGAATTCCCTCCTCTTGATTATTTGGAAGATTTTGAGAAGGATCAGCATTAATTCTTTAAACATCCAAGAGGATCTGCTTCTGAAGCCCTCTGGTCCTGGGACCTTCTCTGTTGGGAGATTGACAATTACTGAATCGATTTTCTTGCTAGTGATTCATCTGTTCAGACTTTCTATTTCTCTATGACTCAGTCTTGGGAGGTTGTACGTTTCTAGAGATTTACACGTGTCTCCAGGCTGTCCAGCTTGTTGGTGCACACTTGCTCACAGCGGTCTCCTACGATCCACTGTATCTCTGTGCTCTCAGTCACAAGCACATGGACATTCAGAGCAACTTCATTTATAATTGCCAACAACTAACAGAAGAAACAGAGATATTTGTAACTATGTAGACACCTTCAGTGATACAATTGTGAATTTGACCAAATTAACTTATATAGAACCCGACACCCAATAACAGAAATGTACCTGCTTTCACAAAGAAAATTTTTTTTTAATTTTACAAAAATTAACCATACAAAATAGTTATAGAAATCTGGGGAGAGAGAGGGAGGGAGGGACAAAGATCGGTAGGCACAGGGAAGGGACTTTGAGGCACTGTGACTATTCCGTGTGGTACGTGCCTGTTATTATACACCTTTCAAGACCCGCAGAATGTCCAGCACAAAGAGTGAAGGCGAATGTGAGCTGTGGACTTCAGCCATCGTAACGTATCACCGTATCATCAGCTGGAACACACGCAGCGTCCATGCACCATGTTAATAAGGGGGGCAGGACGTGGGAGGGGGTAACTGGAAACTATACTTTTCCATCAATTTTTCTGTAAACTTTAAAACTGCCCTTTTTTAAAGAAAAATGTATTAATTGACCATATGCTGAGCCGAAAGCAATCTTCAAAAAAGAAGATAAAGTAAGCATGGTAATGTCTTTAGAAGCAAATTTTTCAGAGCAATCCTGACCACCCCCCCTCCAGCAGAATGGCTTTTCCAGCGGTTGTCACTGTCTGATGTAGCTCAGGTCCACAGTGAGACTCAGCCACAGCTTAGCAGCCACTAAATACACCAAAAGTAAGAGAATGAAGGATTCAAACAACACAGAGCGTGCTGGGCATTTAAGTGGAAAGAGATCCGGTCAGCCAGGAGCCTGTCTGGTGATGGAGAAGAGGGAGCACAGCAGAAGGAAGTAGTGCAGGCCGAACCTTCCCCGAGCTTCTGCGCGGACTAGATCTCCTGTGGTTGTTCCAGGTCAATGGCTGGGCCACCAGCCGAGGAGACATTGTAGGGACATAAGGCATGCAGATGCGTGCTGCACCTGCCTCCATGACATCCTTCCTGAACGGTCAGCAGGTGCCCTCTGTATGGGGGATCTGAAGGTCTGGCTGGTGGGGCAGGATTTGGGCATCCTAAGCAGCACTCGGGAGGAGGTGGGTGCGGGGGGCTGGGTTCTAGGTATCCCATCAAGAGGCCACAACCCAGTAGATCTGTGTGCAAACCGCCCCACGTCCCTGCACCGCCAATGCAGCTCCTTATGTGAAATATGCTATTCGTTAGCGAAGTTTGGAAAGAAACCGCTGAAGCATCCAGAGGGCTATGGAGCATGAGAAGCAGCCCCTGGGCTGTGAGACCGGGACTCCCAGGTCTCCACGGGTGGAGTGCAGTTTTCTGGGTGGCCAGCAGGTGGCGGCCCCTGACCAAAAACGGTGCATCTCCCTGCCCTTTCCGGGTTTTGTGGCTGGTTTTCCACCGTCAGCCCGGTGGGCCTTCCTGAAGGCTGTTACCTGGTCCTGCCCACCGCCCGCAGGCCGACCCCTGCCTCCAGTCCTCCTCTGAGCTGCTGAAGGGGCGTGGTTACCTGGCCCGTCCGAAAATGGCCTTGGCGGGAGGTTTAGACCTCCCAACCACAGCGCCCAGCCCCAGAGCAGCACCCGCCCCAGGCTGCCACGGAGGAGGGCCACACCTTAACCCCCCTCCCCCCCAGATGCCCACCTGCAGCCCAGGCCAGGACACTGCTCCGGGCCAGCTTGTTTCAGGGTTCAATCTTCAAATTTTTTTAAGTTTTTACTTTAACCCCCAGGTGCTCAACACAGGTGTGCACCTTCGTCCCCATCACCTGCTTCCCCTGCCCCCCTGAGCCCCTCCCCTCTGGTGGCCAGCCGTGTGTTCACCGGAGATGAGGGTCTGTTTCTTGGTTTGCCTCTCTCTCTCTCTCTTCCCTTTTCTTGTTTGTTTCTTAAATTTCACAGAGGAGTGAAATCCTATGGTAGTTGTCTTTCTCTGACTGACCTGCTTCACTTAGCGTAACACCCTCCGGCTCTGTCCATGTCGTGACAAAGGGCAAGGCTTCACTCTTCGTGGCTGCGTACCACTCCACTGTATGCATCCATCCAGGCCGTGTTTTGAAAGCCAGTCTCAGCCACACCTGTGCTTGGTCACCACCTGCTCTACTGCGGCACCCTTGGGTGATCAGATGCCCCCCATTCAGTATGTCCATAGCACACCGCCCCCGCCCCGAGCCCCCGCACCTCCATCCAAGCCTGAGTCCCGGAGGCAGGACATTATCCAACTGCTCCTGTTGGCCTCAGGGTGCCTGTGGACTCAGCCCACTTCTCTCTGTGTCGCCTGTCACCCCTGACTGCTCTGCCAGGCCTGGGGGGACACCCAGGAGGAAGTGCCCCCAAGCCCCCTGACCATAGCGGTCTGTCAGGACACGTCCCTGAGCGCGTTCCATGATTACTCCCGCTCTTCTACCCAAGACCAAACTCCCCAGTGTACCTGCTCCCCCCGATCCCGGAGTCCCTGGCCCCCTGCTGGCCCCCTGCTGCTGTCCGCCAATATGCCATGCTCCTTCGGACGGCTGTAGGCCCCCACCCCAGCCCCTTGATGGAGTTAACACCCACTCACCCTCCAGACCATGGCCTCCTGTCCGCACCAAGCTGTCCCCAGCACCAGCCTGTGCCTGGCCTCAGCCCAGACCTTTCTTACCCTCACCAACTCTTGCCACCCACATTCGCTCTGGGCCAGGACACACCTGTGGGTGAGACCTGCCCTTCTGAACGCACAAGCAGGGCAAACGCGAGGCTCCAGTGTAGACAGACGCATTAGCCTCCCCTCCCCCAGCCCCCAGTCTAGCACCTGCCATCCTCCCGACTCCACCTGCCTGGCAAGTAGAAACCCAGAATGTTCCCTCTCTGACCTCGGACAAGTGTAAACCGTATACTTGAAAGACCAGAAAACAGAAACAGAAGGTTTACCCTAAAAAGGAAGTTTCTGTCCTCAAACTCCAATCCCAGCGGTACATCACTATGACTTGGCAGAGCGTGGAAACCACCTCAGGACGCAGGAATCTCTGGAGGAGGGGGGCTGGAGGCCCAGGGAGGTCCCCGATGGCGCCTCCAGGCCTGACGCTCCAGGGCTGGCACCTGAGTGAGCGGTTTGGTTTGTGGACTGGGTCGCACAGCTGTGCCCCGCCTCTGTGAGGGCCCACACGGCGGCCTGCAGGCCCAGGCCGCTGGCAGAGGACCCCAGGCGTGCGGCACAGTGTCCCCGGCTGTGCTGCACGCTCCCCAGTCCGGCTCCTGCCAGAGGAACGGAAGACAGGATGGAGGAGGCAGGTGCCCACCTGAGGCGCGAGCATTCTGTGGTGGCACCCCGAGGTGGCAGAAGGAGACCGCCTGAGACACGAGTAGCCGGAAAAACCGCAGCCGCCCTCTCCACCCAGACCTCCAGCTCCCTCCATCCCAGCGGTCCGCACCCCGCTGTGGGTCTCCGCTGCCGCAGGAGCCAGGCTCCGACAAGAGGCGGTCACCAAGTCCCTCCTGATTGGATGGCCGCGAAGTCCCAGCGGGCGCCCCCGCACCTTAAAACGAGCGGAGTGTGTGGGAGCTCGAGCCCGTCCCCGGGCCCAGCCCTGCACGCGGCGGCGAGGGGTGGGGGAGGAGAGCAGGACGGAGAGACGGGGGACGAGAAGGACGAGGACGGGGAGAAGAGGAGGAGGCGGCGACGCGGAGGCGTGGCCCAGGCGGCCAGAGAGGCCGGCGCGCGGAGGCTCAGGGACCGACCGACAGCCGGACGGACGCGCGGCCCCGGAGCTGCCCGGCGGCGGACGCGCGGCCATGGCCGAGCTCAAGTCGCTGTCGGGGGACGCGTACCTGGCGCTGAGCCACGGCTACGCGGCGGCGACCGCGGGCCTGGCCTACGGGGCGGCGCGGGGGCCCGAGACGGCCCGCGGCTGCGGCGCGCCGGGCCCGGGCGGCGACCTCCCTGCGGCGCCCGCGCCCCACCCCGCGGCCGTGGCCGAGAGCAGCGGCGAGCAGAGCGGCGACGAGGACGACTCCTTCGAGCAGCGGCGGCGGCGGCGGCGGCGGCGGGGACCCGGGGGCGCGGCGGACGCGCGGCGGCGGCCCCGGGAGCAGCGCTCGCTGCGGCTGAGCATCAACGCGCGGGAGAGGCGGCGGATGCACGACCTGAACGACGCTCTGGACGGGCTGCGCGCCGTCCTCCCCTACGCGCACAGCCCGTCGGTGCGCAAGCTCTCCAAGATCGCCACGCTGCTGCTCGCCAAGAACTACATCCTCATGCAGGCGCAGGCCCTGGACGAGATGCGGCGCCTCGTGGCTTACCTCAACCAGGGCCAGGGCCTGGCGGCGCCGGTGGCCGCTGCGCCCCTGACGCCCTTCGGCCAGGCCGCTGTATACCCGTTCTCCGCGGGCGCCCCGCTGCCCTGCCCTGACAAGTGCGCCGCCTTCTCCGGGACACCCTCGGCGCTGTGCAAACACTGCGACGAGAAGCCATGAGGGCCCGGGCTGCTCCTCCTCCCGCAGCAGTCCGGCATTTTACCTTGGGCCACCCTGCCCCGACTGAACCCCGCCCACCGGGAGAAGGCTGCCCGACGTCGCTTCCAACCCCCACCCGCTGAACAGCGGGAGTAGGGCCATGAGAAGCTCGGAGCACGTCTGGGCACGGGTTTGAGCCTGAGAGCAGAGCACTGGCATCTGCGCCCTGGAGGCCACAGCACGCCCACTGGGCAACTCCGACAGGGGACAAACCCTGCTTGTCTGGGCACTGCCGCTCACCCTGAAAAAGAAAAACAGGACCACTGCGGGAGTGGGGACCGCGGGGCCCCCGGGGGGAGTGGTCCTTCTGGTCGCCAGCCCGGTTCTCGCCCGGCGCAGAGAGAGCGCTTAGCTGGGCTTGGCGGCTCTGGGCCCTCTCGTTGGGTTCTCCCCGGACTGCAGGCCCGGCTCCTGCTGGGTGTGCTCCCACTGACCGGCCTGCTGGGTGTGCTCCCACTGACCGGCCGGCGCCAGGGTAGTCTATCTCTGAGGCTCGGCGGCCTCAGCTCCCCAGCAGGCCAGCGGCAGATGCGCATGGACCCAGCCCACGACTGTTTGCTAAGCAGCTGGACTGCCCTTGATGCTGGAAGACGCTGGAAGACCCCGGGGCAGTAGCTGAAGTCGGAGTGCGTTATGTTTAGTTTCTTCCCTGCCTAGAGGCACGAGCTTCTGGGTGTGAGTGGATGCCAACACTGGCTGCCTCCAAGTCTGCGGAATCTGTCTCCTAAACCATCCCTGGACTCCCCGGCCACCACCGCTCATGCTGGAATGTCCCCGCCAGGGTGTGGCCTGTGCGGAGTTGGATGGACACCTGCCGCGTGTCCTCAGCTCACAGGCAGTTGTACAGAGGACAGTCCCCACATTTGGCCTGGGCTATCAGGGAAGGGCCGGGTCTAGCCCCGCTGACCTCCACACCAGCCCCCTGCGTGTTTCCAGGGGAGGAGGCCGGGCCATGGGTGAGTAGGCTGGTGGGAGGGGCTGCTTCCAGACCTGGGGAAAGGTGATGGGTTTGTCTCTTGGTGTTGGGGTCTGCCTCTTTGATGAGGGTGCACGGCGCAGAATTCTGCCACCGTAGGGGTCCACACACTCTGCTCAGCCGGCCAGCTACCCTGGGGACCAGGCCGTCCCAGCGCATTTGCCCCCCAGCCACCCTGCTGCAGTATCCAGCCTTAGTAACCCAGTTTCCTGGGCTGGCTGTTGCTGTCGCTGTGCTAATGAGGAAAGGACCTCCGCCCTACAGAGCAGCCTGTCTGAAGCATTTAACTTTAATTAATGCATTTCAAAAGGCCCTTTTGTATCTGCAAAATGAAGTGTGTGATTAAGCTTTATTCATAAAGACATATGCTTAATACTGGTTTTTGTTAATTTCCATATTTATTTCTTCACTGTCTTCTTTTCCCTAACACACTACATTATCGGTTTTGCACATTCAGAAAGCTGGGAACTGTTTCGAATCCTTTTTAGGTAAGCAAAGGCAGGACAGCTGCAAACTCCAACGCCATTTACTTCCAGGACCATTTCAAAGTGCTCCTGAATCAACTTTATGAATTACTGGTCATAATCTGAGACAGCGTTGCTCATCCTGGTTGAAACAGACGCCTCTGGTACATCGTTTCTATTTAGAATGAAGTTACAGTTTTAACTTAGTTTTTAAAATAATGTGATTAAAATTTTTTTTAAATATTTTATTTATTTATTTGCCAGAGTGAGAGAGCACAAACAGAGGAAATGACAGGCAGAGGGAGAGAAAGAAGCAGGATCCCCGTTGAGCAGAGAGCCCCATGTGGGACTCCATCCCAGGACCCTGGGACCATGACCTGAGCCGAAGGCAGAGGCTTAACCCTCTGAGCCACCCAGGCGCCCCATAATGTGATTAAATTTTAATACCACATTAAACATGGTCACTCGTGACTGACGTTAGGTTCTCAGAGACCCGTGCCAGTCTGCACCCCGCACTTCTCGGTCAGAGTCTAGAAAGTCTGTGGGGGGGTGGGCGGACGGCTGCTGTGTTAGCAACCCCTCAGTAGATGTATAAAATATGAAGAAAACAGGGGAAGGAAAAAAAAAAATCTCTGCCCCCCCCTTGAATGAAAAACATCAAGTTTTTGAAAAGAGCATCTAACTAATCGTACGTTCTTCCATCTACTTGGTTTTCAAAAAAATGAAATGTATTTCTTTTTGGCTGCTCAGCCATGTGCCACATGGTTCGTTGTTCTCTCCAGAACGTCAGGCTGCCTCTCGCGGCGTGGAACAGAGGGGTCATGCCGTACGTGAAATTAGGCTTTTCAACAAGGCTAACATAGCAACCTGCTCTAGCAGATACAAGTCATTTGGCCTCCCCCGTTCTAAGAGCTCCCAGCACAAAAGGTCTGGTCCTCCACGGCCCCTGTGCCCAAAATACAGTGAAGCAGCCTCCCCGCTGGCAAGCCCACCACTGTCTGGAAACATCCGGGGGGCTCTGGGCAGGCACTGCCAGAACTGCTCGGGCATCTAACCCCCCAGAGCCGACCCTTCTCCAGCGCTGGAGAGTTAAACAGGAGAGGGCTTTGCTTATAACGAAGTTTGAAACAGGCTTTTCCCAGGTGCTTGTTTTTAGAACCGTCTTAGGGCAAGGAAAGGCGTACCTCCTGGTAGGTCCGGATGTGGTGCGAGGGAGTGTCGCTGAAAACCCGGGCCGGCCACACGTGAAATGGTAGCTTTTCTACTGGCTATGTAAGAGTAAATACACGAACTCAATTGTAACGACTCTCGTTCATTCCCGTGTACGCAAAAGAGTGTTTCGAAGCACAGTCACCATCTTTTGAGTATTAGGGGATATTGCACGTTCCTTTTTCTCGGACTGAGTCTTCAAAACCCGGTGTGTCTTGCACTTAGAGCTGCTCTCCATTCAGACCAGCCCCGTTTTGAGTATCAGTGGCCGCACAGGCTCGTGACGCCCACAGTGGACCCTGCGGCCTGAGGCAAAGCTGTGAGGGACCTTTGTTTTCTTCATGCTCATAATAAGCAGGAAATGCCCGCTGATTCAAGGGATAAATTCTAGAGCGAGACACGTAGGAAATGCTTCATCCTTGTTACTCTTCCAAGCCTGGGTCACCAAGGCCAGCTGAGGCCAGGGCAGGGGGCAAGAAAAGCTGTGGTCCGTTTTCTCCCACGAAGTGGTGGCCGTTCGTCTACAGAGTCACCCTTTCCAGCTGCCTTCCAGCAGCACGCTGGCCACCCACGGCCGAGCCTGGGGAGCATGATGACATTCCAGCCGAGGGGGTGTCAGGACGCCAACACGCCTTCTTCCTCCATTAACCACGCCGTTGGGGGCCGCTGGCCGCTGCTGGAGCCACTCGAAGACCGAGGTTTATTCAAAATCAGGCTGTGAGCCCGTGGAGCCCGGCTCATGGGGGCTTGGGGCAGGCTTCCCTGACCCAGTGGCCCCCCCAGGGGGCCCTTGCTGGGGTGAGGAGAGGCTGGCTGGTGGGCTGAGGTCCTGCACCCCTGCCTGCATTCCCTGAACGGCGCCTCCACGGCCCGTGCGGGTGTGAACACGCCCAGCTTCCCCGGCGGAGAGAGAAGGCACACGGGTTGGAAGACGGAAGTGGGGAGTCTTTAGGGTTAAGCTAATGATTGAGCATTTCACGACAGACGCCACCTCCTCTTCCTTCCTTTCTTTAGAATGGCCAGCAGCAGACAAAGTTCTCCATCTCCTTTGGGTATTGTGGTGGGAACATTTTTACCTACTTGGTGAGATGCCACGGCCCCAGCACTTTCTGTTCCTGTGGGGCTCAGGACATCTGCCGCCCAAAGATCTTTGTTTCCCTCCAGGTAGGAAACTCACTCACCTAAAACAGCATCCCTGGTTCTCAGTACTGGGTAACGGCATCCACACTCGGGGAGCAGAGCTCCGTCCTCACCTAGCTCTGCCCCAAGGGACCCGGAGCTCGGACAGGCAAGGGCCGTCGGCCCCCACGGGTCCGCTCGCAGACCCTCGTGTGCCAGGCATGTTGGCTTCTTGGTTGATTTCATCCCAAACCCGGGGTTTGTCTTCATTCAGCTGATGTCAGTCAGATCTGCGGGGAGCTCAGGTTATCCTTACGAGTAAGCTCCCAAGTGTTCCAGGGCAGACACCTGCTTTGTCAAATATGCATGTCTGTTTCCCTTGCAGGTTGGGACATTAAAGGAAGAGGCACCTCCTCCCAGAGGACAAATGTTGTTTTCCTAAAAGGATGCATGAGATGCATAGAGTGTCGTTCCGAGCGGCACAGCCTGTCTTGCCTCGCCCTCGGCCAAGAAAAGTCTGATGAGAGCGACCAGGCGGGACCCCAGAGCCCCGGTTAATCCCGCAGACAGTGATTACAGCAATTTTATCATAGGAATTTGCCTGTGATATGTCCTGAGTCTTTAATCACTCTTGGCATCCCATTTTAAGGGATGGAAACAGAGGGATTTACAATGTATTAAATCATTTCTCCAACAATTAATTACCTCTTTGGATCATAACCCTGGATGTTATGTTCTATACCCAAACAAAAGTCAGTACCATACCATTAGAAAATTAATACACATAAATTAATACACATTGGCAAATTTAACTCCAAAGGAGCTAAATTTACCATAAACGCAAAAAGGCTCTGATCGTTAGCAAAATCTCCTTTGAGGCCAGTGTCTTCCCATGTTATAGAATGAGTCTGAAGTGCCCAGGCATGTGCACGGAGAAGAGGGAAGAGAAGCTGTGATCTGTGAGGCTCTCTGAGTAGGAGGCGAGCTGGGTTATTTTTGAAAGTGAACATAGGGCGGGAGCTTGTGAAATGCGGGGCTGGAAGGGGGTCTCGGAATAAGGCCGTGTCTGTGCATCTGCGGCTGGCTGTGTGGGCTTCCCGGGCTGGTGCCAGTCAGGAGGCCGAGGGCCGAGGGCTGTTGCTCCGTGGTTCCCGTGGCCGCTGCGGTCTGCGTTCCCAGGAGACACGGCTGTCAGAACACAGAACGGAACCAGATGCAGGCTTGGCCGATGGCCTCTGTTCTCCATGACGCTCAGGCCTCATGGGGGTGCCCAGCTGATGGGGGCCCGTGGGGCACCTGGAACAGGGTCCTAGCTCAAGGGTTTCTTAGCAGCAGCTTGCCTGCGTGCTGGACGGGAGAGCCTTCCCAACGTGCCCGGTTTCGCCTCCAAGCCTGTTTGTCTGAAATGGTGAGGCCACCGTCAGTTGCTGTCCTGGGGGCCCTGATTCAGCCTGACAGGAGCCCAACCTCCCAGCTCCATGTGGACGGGGCTTGGGTGCTCAGGAGGCCACAGCCAGTCCGGGAAGTGGCCACAAAGCCCAGACACCAGTGGGCCCTGCAACGCTCTCCGATGGCCAGGAGGCATCTGACAGGACACATTTCACTCTGCAGCCTGGCTTGGCTAGCTCTCGCCTGGAGCCCTGTGTCACAGAGGCACTGAGGTTGCAAATCCCTGGGAACAGCCTCTAAGTCTTGAATGCCCGGGGCAGATTCCAGGATCCGTCCCAACTCCCCGCAGCTGCCCAGGCGGCTCCAGAGCCCGTCTGAGAGGGGGCTCGTGGGACCCTGCCCGCCAGCTCGAGGTGGTGCTGGCAGAAGCCAGGTGTGCTCTGTCGAGGACCCCCCACCCCCCGGGCTCTGTCCATGGAATGCAAGCTGGGGAGGGAGCAGCTCATCACTCGGGAACGGGAACACCCGTGATTTTTGGTAACTGATATTCAGAAACTCTACATCTGGGAGTCCGTTGATACCAAAGGGCAGCCAGACGGCTGATGGAAAAGGGCCTCTGAACGGGAGGGTTGAGGTGTAAAGATCCCTTCTTCGGAGCGTAGCACTTCCCAACACGTTAGGCTGGACCAGCCCGACCACCAGCGCCCTTCCTCAGGCTCCCACAGAGAGACCTGCTGGTGGCACCTGCATGTCCAACATCACAGACAACAGGGAAGACGTTTATTTTATATTTGGGAATCTGGGATTCTAGAATAAATAGAAAGCCTTCTTGCTGCAAAACACCACTCTCTTGTGTGCGCTCGAGTCTCCCCTTGGGACTGTGGGGTCGGCAGAGGTGCCCAGAATGAGGGTGCGCAATGGGGTGAGAGCTTCGCCCCAGCATCCCCACAGGCTGCTTCCAGAAATGCCTGTGTTCAGGGAACAGAGTGTGTCCCCAGGCCCCTTTCCCCACACACATACCCTTGCTCATTTTGTCTGTCTGTCTGTCTGTCTGTCTCTGGCTCATTCTCTCCTGAAGCTGCTTTTGGGGGTGGGGGGGAAGAAGAGCCTATAACTCTGCCCCAATCTCTGTGCAGTGCTGCTCCCCTAATGAGCACACATGGTCCTTAAAATATTCCAAATGTGTTCTGGTATCTTCAGACCCTGGTCACTCCTCTCGGGCGGAGCCGACTGCTTTGGGATTCAGGAAAGCCAGGCCAGTCTGCAAGGGAAAGGCAGATGGAAAAGAGCAGCTGGGGGGCACAGGGTAAGAATGAGCTGAGGCCACCGTCATCCTCTGCCCGGGAGTGTGTCCTGAACCCACGCGTGTGTGTGCGTGTGTGTGAGCATGTGCTCCTACGTGTGTCACGCTCTGCACAGTTTCACCTCCCACGCAGCCCCTGGGTCCTCGGCTGCCGTCAGGGTACCGAACAGTGGTACCGCCGTGAGCCCCCACCTTGCCCTCTTAGCAACTCCCCCGCCTTTTTGTAGACTGTGCTTGACCCTCAGTCAAGCACACTCAAGGTGGCCTTGAGTGTGCTTGACTGAGGGTAGCAGGTCGACCCCCTTGCCCACTTGTTGGGACCGGGTTTCCCCAGACACAGATGGAAAGCCCTGGAAAGTCCTAGGCCAAAAGCTGAGTTGATCACCCAGGGGTTAGGTCATCAAACCCTTTCTGAAAACAGGAGAGAGGGTGAGCCCCATAAATAAAACACAGGCACAGTGTCCTGCTCTCTGCTCTCACACCCCTGGGGACATCCTCAGTCTCCCCACGGACGCCCTTCCCTGCAGCCAAGGCCAAACCATGACTGTGAGCCTGGCCTTGAGCGAATGGTTCAGCACAGGTGTGGCCATTCCACAAGTGAGGCGAGACTGCTTGACGCAGACCACAGGCAGCGCCCAAGAGAGAAGTGGTTTGGTGAGGGGACCTCCTCCCAGCAGTGCTAGAGGGGCAACGGCTCTGGATGCCACCATGCTCAGGGACGACTGCGGAGAGGAGTCAAGGGCTGGACTGGGTTGGGGCCGTTCCCAGAGGCGTGGCCCCTGCCCGGAACCCTGCTTCTCCCCCAAAGATGCCTCCACCCAGCCCAGCCAGCCCCGGACACCAAACTGTCCCCACCGAGGTTTTGGGAGAGACCGTTGCGCAGGGCTGAAGGCCCGGGAGCCGTCCAGGGAGGAAGGACAGATGGCGGCCACCGCCATGGAGGGAAACTGTCGGAGCAAGGGGAGCCGACGGGAATCAGTGTCTCCTAATGAGCAGGTCGTTGGGCGATTTCACTCTAATTTTTGCTTAATAAGGCTGGTTTGAGACGTAATTTTGAGGAGCCATGCCTCCCCTAGACCCACTCGTCATGGTGATGGGCCTCTCTCCGGCACTGGGGGGGTGTGTCAGTTCATTAATACCGCGCTGGAAGGTGGCCGTGCTGACAGATGAGGGACGGCGATGGCCCTTCAAGGATACCGACTTCATTAAGCAGCCTCATTACGGCGGCCGAGCGCTAAATATGTCATTTTAAAGGGAATGCTCAGCTTTCAGTGGCTTCCCCTCCCCCCTCCTCCCACCTAAGTGAACGAATACTGTTTCCAAAATAATTACAAACGAACAAACAAGGTCAGAGGCCCCTCCAGGCGGGCTCCAGCAGGCGTTTACTCAGCACCTGGGGCCAGGGCAGGGAAGCAGAGCACCGCAGGCGGCAGCACGGGGTCGGGGAGCTCGGCCCCCCTCTCCTCCTCTGTCCGGGGATAGTGCGGACGGACCCATGGGCATTGAGGGACCCGCACCAGGGGCTTCGCTCTCCCCAGGCCCACGTCGGCCTCGTGGTCGGCTGCCTGGTCTCCGCGGTCTGCCAGAGGCACGCTCCGTGCCGGTAGATGCGGGGTCATTTCGTGAGCGGTCCCCGTCCCCCCGCAGGGCCAGCCGCTAAAGTGGCGGCCCGCCGTCTCACAGTGTGAATGTCTCCTGTTGGTGTTGTGGTAAGACAGACCTAACTGGCTGACGTTTCAGCGAGATGAGGACCCCATCCGGCGACGTGAAGGGCACTCTCAGCGCCCTGCGGCCGTCGCCACTGCTCCTTCCGGAAGGCCTGTCTTCCATCTGTAATTTGACTGGTTTCAAGCCGGGCTCGTTAGGGTACAACGTGCATCCAGTAAAACACGTGCTTCGACGCACTGCTCAGGAACGTGGGAAACTCGTGCAGCTGGGGAACCGCCACCGAGGCCAAGATAGAGAAAGCCGCCATCACCCCAGGAGGCCTTCCTGCGCACACCACCCCCGGCCGGCCGGCGGGCTTTCTGGGCCTAGAGTCTTGCTTTTCCCAGAACATCTCCTAGGGAGGGATTGTTCACAGGCGGCCTCAGCATAGTGCATATGAGGCTCGCCGGGGTCCCCTCTCTGTGCCTCAGTCTTACCATCTGCAAAGTGGGGTGGTAATCTCAGTAGCATATGGGGTTTTGAGGGAGCTGTATGAGGTGTTTCCATGAATCTTAGCACCATACCTGCCCTACCTCGATTTTTGCAGAAGCCTTGCGTGAGCCACTGCGACGTGAAAGAGACTTCTTGGGTAAAGTGAGTAGGCCAACCCTAGTCTTTACAGAAAGATCCGCTTGGGGCGTATCGACATTTCCCAAGACAGTTCCTGGCTGTGGCTCCTGCAAGACAGGGTCCCCAGCACCATCCATGCTGACCTCTCTCGGAGGCAGCCTGTGTGTCCCCCCACGTTTCCTCCCCTTCTCAAAGACACATCTTTTGGGTTAAAACTCACATGGCACTGGGGTGCCTGGGTGGCTCAATGGGTTGGGCAGCTGCCTTTGGCTCAGATCATGATCCCTGGGTCCTGGGATCGGGCCCCGAGTCAGGCTCCCTGTTTGGCAGGGAGCCTGCTTCCCCCTCTCCTCCTGCTAATGCTCTCTGTCACTATCTCTGTCTCTCTCTCTCTCTCTCAAATAAATAAATTAAATATAAACACACACACACACACACACACATGGCATGCCTGGCTGCCGGTGGTGGTCTCTGTGACAGGTGAGAGGGGCCAAGAGTTTGGGCAAGGAGCCACTGAGGTGGCCCGTACTCAGGAAGGGGAGACAAAGCACGTCCAGGTACACCTCCCCACCCCTTGCTTGTGAAGGGCCCTGGATGGGGGTCCTGCTGTGCCCCTTCAAGCACGGATTGAATAGGATGTGACAGTTGTGATCGGGAAGGGGGCCCTGAGGAGTGCCCGGCCGGGATGGCCCCCGTGATATCACTTTTCCCCCACTGCGTCAGCCAGTATTAGCCCAGAGCCACCCCAGACCCTCCCGGGGTGCTCAGGAAGCCGTCCGCACAACCTCATCACGAGACAGGAGACGCCTGTGGCAAATGTGCAGTGACAGAAACGGCCAGACAGCAGACATGGCTGGGAACGGTGGGAGGGCCTTCATCCTCCTCGGACCGGTGCCGACCGCCTCCTCCTGTTGTACCAGCAATGTGAGGGTCATCAGGTGAGTCGCCGATGTCACGTGGGGCCTGGCCGCAAGTGACCCGAGCGCCGTGGCCGCGCCTCTGTGTGAGGGGCCCCAGAAGTCAGTGGGGAGCCATCCTCATAAATAGGAGGCACTCATAATCTCCTGTGTGGCAGCTCAATGGTCTGTCCGGCAACGAGGGAACGTTCGGATGAGGCTGTGATTACGTTTCCGCACGTAGCGACCCGAGGTAAATCTTTGCAATTTCCATTTTGCGGAGATTTAACATAGACCGCTGCCCTGTTGCTGGCTCCCATCTAATCCGAGGTCACTCATTAAATGGAGACGGGCAGACGTCGGTGGGCCGGGCCTGTGGCTGAGCTGCGGCTGGCCTCCCTGGCGCCTGTCCCAGATGGACGGCTGCTGCCCTCGATCTGGGACGGGCGCTAATCTGAAACCCTGACCTGTTTCTCTGCACATTCCACATATTACAGGCAACCTGGACACCCATGATGGAACGCTGTGCGGCCGCCACCAGGAACCAGAGATGGTCACGCTCACGGACACGGAGCTTCCAAGATTTACCAAGTAAAAGCGTGACCAGAAGCTCTGTCTACAACAGGCTGATTGCCGTCTTACAGGAAGAAAACTGGCGCAGCTTAGATCTTTCTGGAGGGAGCAGAGACACCGCCCGCCGCGGGGCTTCAGCAGAGGAGGCTCCGGGCCCGCAGGCCAGACGAGAGGGAGCCCGGCCCCCAGCAGCACCTCTATATTGAGTCGTCTCCCCGCACCGTGAATATCTTTTCTTAACGCCAGGAAGCAGGGGTGCCTGGCAGGCTCTGGATTCTGGCTCAGGTCCTGATCCCATGTGTCGTGGGCTCGAGCCCCGGATCTGCTCCTGTCAGTGGAGGGTCTGCTTGAGGTTCTCTCTCCCTCCGCTCCTCCCCAGCTCACTCTCTCTCTCTCTCTCTCTCTCTCAAATAAATAAATAAATCTTAATTACAAAACAAAACAAACAAGCAAACAAAACCCCCAAACCAGAAAGCAGCAGTTGTGGGCCGAGTTGAGACTCTGGTCCTAACCCCGGGCCTTGCGGCTGTTATACAGACAGGAAACTGTGCCATCAAGTTAAGGGCCTGGAGAAGAGGCACCTGACCTGGACGCCCCAGCTGGCTCCCATGTGAGCGACGGTGGAGGGAGTCTGGGAGCTGGTGGAGGGGGGGCAGGGGGTGGCTATGAGCCTGGTTGGACAGCCAGCTGCAGGGCAGGAGGAGGCTAGGGCGATCCCGTCCCAGAGCCTTCGGAGGGGGCCCGGCTGCACTGACCTGCCGTCTAGGGGTTGCAGACTTCGGCCCCACAACAGCGGGAGAACCCTGACCCTAACTGCAGGGGAGGTGGAGAGGTCTACACTCGGTAGGCACAGGCCCACCTACGCCTCCAATGGCAGAGTCCCATTTCCCCCACGTGACCTGTGTCCTCCAGAGGAGGACACATGGCCGGGGCTGCTCCAGGACCCTCGCTGCATGCGTGTACGTGCGATCCCCCGGGTGCATGCGTGCGATCCCCCCGGATGTGTGCGTGCGTGCGATCCCCCCGGGTGCGTGCGTGCGATCCCCCGCATCGCAGAGGCTCCACAGCACAGCCCGGCCAGCAGGATGCCCGCACTGAGCGGCAGAGGCACCTAGAGGGATGGGCCGTCCCACCGCGTCTGCCTGGCGCCCTCGTCAGGGCTGCTAGAGGGTTGGGGGTTGGGGGTACTGACCAAGCAGAGCGTGGTGGGTGCTCTCCCGTGGTGCGCCCAGTGGACATCACCACGTGGCCTTGCATGGCGTTGTCTGTCCTGACTGGCAGGTGGTGTGAGGGATGGAGACAATGGAGGGGCCGGCCAGGATCCCTCTCCGGGGTTGGAGGAGCCAGAGCATAGTCTCAGGCTCATCTCTGCCCTCCCCCTTCAGCAAGCCCGGCGGGGTCCTGGGACACAGGTGATGTCCCACGGTGGGGACTTGACAGGGGTCCTGAGCCCTCCAACAGGCAGATGAGGCCAGGTGAGCCTCTGACCGATGGGGTCACAGGAGTCCCCGCTCCAGCCGGCAGTGAAGACGCGTCACAACAAAGGAGTCAGCTGGGGACCCAAGGCGAGGGGCCCACAGCCCACCCTACCATTTTCCTCTGGCCTGGATACCTGACTGGGTCCCTCGTGGGTGCATCGAAGGTCTGTTGCTGCATAACAAACAGCCCCAGACACCGCAGCCTAAAACAACCATGTCACCGTTTCCAAGGGTCCGAATTCAGGAGTGGCCCAGCTGGGCAGTTCTGGGCAGGGACTTCCCTGAGGTTGCTGGCAGAGGCTCTGGTCATCTGAAGGGCCTGGGAATCCCCTTCCAAGGAGGTCCCCTCGTGGGGCCCGTGGCAGCAGGGCTCTGGTTCTCGCCGCGTGGACTCTCCCCGGGGCTGCGTCGGTGTCCTCGGCACCCGGCTGGCCCCCCGGGCGAGCTGTGACTCATACCCTCATCTGGTGACTCACAGCTTCCTCTCCCCCGACACTGTGCTCAGAGGACGCCTAGGTCCAGCTCACATTCAACAAGAGGGAATTAAAGTCTCCTTCTGAGGGAACAGTTTTCCCAGAAAGCTGCCCCTTGTTAAGACCACACACTGGGACGGTTCACTCAGGGATTTGAAGAAAAGACTCCCCTTCCTATATATAAAATTGTCCCCCCGCAAACGGGCATAGGGCCTGAATTTCACCTTCAGACATTTGTTTCTTTGAGTTAAGCTTGAGTTAAGCTCTGGCGTGGGGCTGGGTGTCCCCAGGGGCCCCCGGTGAGGAAGCTCCTTTCTGGGTCCTTTCCCAGAGCACGTTGCTATCCTCTGTCTAGGGGTCTTTGTTGACCATCCTTGCAGACAGTGACCTGTGTCCCCTGGGCCACACCTGTCCCCGTGGCCCCAGGTTCAGCATCTGCGTGGTGCTTGGGTGTAAGGCACTGCGTAAGTGAATGAGGTTGTTTCCTGGCCTTCAGCAGGACGCCTCCCCTCAGACCACACTGGGTCTCCCAGCCGTCTCCCGGAGTCCCTCTGTCCCCTGACGCGCTGCCCCAGGGCTGGCAGGCTGGGGGAAGACACGCAGATACACCAGTTCTGTCAGTCCCCTGGTATTACCTTTTATTGGCAGTAATAAATGCCTGTGCTAATTAACGGAACGGGTTTAACAGCCGTGATGACTGTCACAGGAGTGGCCCTTCTGGGTCTTACATAAAACCCTCAATGATAAAATTTCCTCTGCGGCATTTTCATTAAGTTTCCATTGTTCTGAAATGAAGCAGAGTTATGCTAGAACATTCTCAAGGGGCTGCAGGAGCCCCACACCTATGCTTGGCTTGGGAAATAGGGTGTGGCCCTCAGATCCCGGGATCTGGAACGTGTCCTCAGCACCCGTCCCTTCCCGGCCGTGGAGGCCGGACTACAAATGGGACAGTGACACCCCCAACAGAGCCAGAGGTCTGGACAAGCCTCTGGCCATCTGCGCCTCAGTGTCCCGGTCTGTGGGGGGACATGAAGACCCTCCAGGCTGGGGAGGTGCACGCCTGTCCCCCTCGGGCTCAACAGACAGCCCCGCAGCACCCAGGCAGGCCGCCCTCGTACAAGTGACCTGCTCAGGGTCCCTGGGCAGCACGTAGGGAATGGGATCCCCGGAAACCGACTCGTGCAGCTGGTACATTTTCTCTCCCAAGTGGATCAGCTCCGGGATACATCCAGGACCTTTGCTTGGTCACCAGCGCCCATGCCAACTGCCCGCTGACCCTCGCAGCCGGCAGGGAGGACACAGGCAGCCACGCTTCCCAGATGTAGGAACAAGAGCGTCCAAGGTTAGGGTGCGGAAGCCCTAAACCGAGTCCGTCCCACGTGCAGCCTGGGCCCTCCCTCTGCAGGGGGAGGTGCTCCTGACCTGGAGGTCGACAGGGATGGAAGCTGACCAGGGGGCCACCGACCAGGATACTAGCTCCCGCCATCGCTCATCCACGCACTAACAAGTTAGTGGCACAAGCCAGAGTAGGACTGATAGGTACCTTGTCAGCAAACCCAATTGTCCCAACTGCTGTCACCACCTCAGTATTTCAGACCCACGCACGACCCCGGGAGAGTGTTGTTGGAAATCACATGCCTGGATGTTCGAAAACTGAGCTCAGACTTCTGCTAATTCTTCTTTTTTTTTTTATTAAGATTTTTATTTATTTATTAGAGAGAGAGGGACAGCGAGAGACAGAACCCAGGCAGGGGGAGTGGGAGAAGGAGAAGCACCCTAGGATCATGACCTGAGCCGAAGGCAGACAATGACTGAGCCCCCCAGGGACCCCAACTTCCTGCTAATTCTGAGAGTTGTTCTGCCTGGCTGTTCTCAGCTTGCATTTCTCTCCCTGGCCCCCCATCCCCCACCCCAGCCTCCCATCCCCACCCAGGACCACTCTCTTCTTCTCAGCGTGGGGAGAAGTCCACGTCACGTGAGGTCTGGCACAACCTTTCCCTCCACCGGGGAGGGGACTGTGACCTCTGGGGGTCCCTGCCCGTCCCTCGGATGCCTCCACGGACTTGGGAGGCAGCTCGCCAGGAGGCGGCTACTCCTCGCCAACTGAAGCCAAGAGCGGAGGCTGCAGAGCGGCACCCAAGCTGCTGCTGTCCTTTCTGTAAACCGCCAGGCCAGCCCCAGCAAGGCGCTCCCTGGGCCACCAGCAGGCCCAGCCATGAATATTGATGGCACTGCCTTTGTGAGGAGCGTCCCGCTCCAGCCTCCACAGAGCGGTGGGCTCCAAGATCTCCCCGGCTTTGTTGAGTGTCAGGACGCACGGCGGCGACAGATGGACATTCGCCTCCAAACCTCCGTGCACCCAAGCGCAGCACAAAGGGGCCCGGGATGTTTTCAATATCACACACTTGCCTCGGGGCCTGTCTTCAATCCCATTTACCGAGGGCTGGGGCTTTTTTTCATCAGTCAAATGCCTTAAGCATTTTGTCAACTTGGACATCTGGCCGCACCGCAAAAATTATTTTATTTGCTAAAATATTTAATAGCGTGGCAGGGTTTTGCTGGAGACCTGGGCCGCCGTGGCACCTGCGGGCACGCAGCGGCTCCAGCCAAGAACCACCGGCCCTCACGGTGGGCGTGGCTCTTCCCGCTGGAGGAGGGAGAATGTGCTCCCCTCACCGCCTGGCGATGGCTTTGTGGTCCTCCCTCCCTCGGCACAGTGAGGATCTGGGAAGTCTGAACACAGTTGAAAATGGGCTCCAATAAGCCCTAGACACACACGTCCACAGCGGCACTGCCACCACACTGCTCGGTGCTGCTTGGGACCGAGACGTAGCCGAGGATGAAATCAGCCCAAACGCCCATCCGCTGGCAAACGCATAAATGGGATGTGGTCTGTCTCAACAGTGGTTCATTCTTCACCATAATAAGGATGGAGTTATGGCACACTCCGGTGTGGATGGGCCCTGAGAGCATGGCACTGAGCAGGAAGCCAGGCACGAAAGGCCACAGAGCATGTAATCCCACTTCACCAAGTGTCCACAAGAGGCAAGCGAAGAGGACAGAAGGTAGAGGCATGGCTTCCAGGAGCTGGGGGGACAGGGACAGGGGCAGGGGCAGGGGCAGGCATGGACTGGCATTCAGGGGAGGCAAGAAGGTTCTGGAACTAGACAGTGAGGATTGCACAACATTAAAATCCTTAAAGGGCACCTGGGTGGCTCAGTTGGTGAAGCATTTGTCTTCAGCTCAGGTCATGATCTCAGGGTCCTGGGATCGAGCCCCATATCCAGCTCCCTGCTCAGTGGGGAGCCTGCTTCTCCCTCTCCCTCTGCCCCTCTCCCTGCCCGTGCTCTGTGTCAAATGAATAAATAAAGTCTTTAAATAAATAAATAAAATACTAAAATGCTTAAAATCATAAATTTGTCAAAAACAGTCACAAAGATGACATGGTGCTGGTATTGATTGTAATGGCCTTGACCCTGATCATCAGAGGTCATTCATAATCAAGGCAGTCCACTGAGTGTCCAGCACAGCTCTCTCCCGAGGCCACAGTAATGAACAAAACAGTCGGCTTTGGTCCTGGCAGAATGAACTGCTGAGAACAGGTACGGACAGAAATCAGAAAAGTGCCTGAGATGGAGGAAGACTTCCTGGAAGAGGTGGTGTTAGGCTGAGCTCAGGACAATGGTGGGGGTGGGGGTCCAGGTGGGGGACAGCAGGTGTGGGGAGGCCTTGAGGAAGCAGTGTGGTTCTTGGGGACGAGAGAAGGATGACTGGGGTGGAGAATAAGGAGGTCGGGGGGTGGTGGTGGCAGGTACCCTGATGCTGCCCCAGGAGAAGTGGGTCACCCATGTAGAAAGAAGTTGGACACCAGGGCAGTTTGTATGCCCCCTTGGGCCCTTCCCTGAGCACCTCCCATGTCCCAGACCTGGTAAAGCTCTTCTGTCATGGCCCCCACCCTTCCCTGCAGAGGACACTGCGGTGTAGGGAGGGTGAGCCACTGGGAACGCCATGCACCTTCCAGGTGAGGCGTCAAGCCTGCCTCAGGGCTACAGGGAGCCCCCCTCCAGTGCCTGCTCCAGGAAGCACCCCCAGGCATAAGACTCCTGACAAGTCCCAAGAAACTGGCCCAAAGTCTGTGGTGTGACAGCCGGCTCCCAGGAAGCAGAGGTCCCCGGTGTCATGCAAAGTTCTCAGCCCTGGTGAGGACCTGTCTCCATCCCACACCCTGTCCTGGGCCACCTGAAGAGGCCACCACCAGGCACACAGTGTGTCATGGCTTTGCAGGAGCAACCAAGCGACCTATGTGTGCTTCTGCCTCAGACTGGCCTCCTCGTGCCGGCCAGCAGAGAAGGGCTCCGGCCCCAGAGCCACACATAGTCTGAGGACCCCATCCCCAAATGCCTGAGCCTGGGGGATGGCTCAGAGCAGTAGATGCTGCCATCAGCATCTGCCCAGAGCACCAGAAGTCCTCACCCAGGGCCAGGCTGACAGGAGACACAACACAGGACACAGAGTGGAGGGCCAGATCCCGGACACCAAGGGGAAACTGAGCCCTCTCCAGTCTGGAGGGTCTGCCAGGCCTCAGAGGCTGGTGTAGGGGCACAGTAGGCACCTTCTGGTGATGGTCTGGGTCGGCCACGATCCTGTCCCCAGAGAGGCCGATAGTCAGTGAACAGGGTTCCTGCACCCAGCTGGCCTCAGATGGGCCCACCCCACCCTCTTCAGTCCCATTGCCTCCCTCCAGGCCTTTCCCTGCCCCTGTGCTCACTGCCCCCTCTTCCCCACCTCCTGCCTGCCCTCATGTCTGCAGGCGCTGGGTGGGAGGACAGAGATGGACCCACTTGACCCCACGGCAGGTTGGCCAAGGCACCTCTGTGCCCCTGGATCTATCCCCAACCCTAGTGCCAGGACTTTCTGGGGAGTTGGAAGAGCAAAGAAGATTCCCGAGGCTTCCACATACCCAAGAAGCACTCCAGGACCATTTCCTCCGGTACCGCCCAGAGGGGCATTGGCCTGCAGCCCCCCACACACTCCTGGCTTCTGCACCCTGTTCTCAGAGCCCAAACATCCTCCCGTCTCTTCCCCATCACCGCCGGGGGAGCCTACTCCGGCTTCCCCACCCAGGCCAGTCCGAGTCCCCATCCCACGGGGTGCTGGGCAGGACCCCATCCTAGATGCCTGGCTTCAGCACCTCGGAGAGGGCCAAAGGCCTTGGGTGCCCAGTGAGGACCTTCAAGCAGGTCCACCCCACCTCCCAAAGGGCACAGCCACCAGACAAGACTTCTCTGCGGAGGAGGGTGGCTGCAGGGACAGCATCTGCTCCACTGGCCCCACGGGGAGGAGGCATTGCAGCCCACACGTCCACACCACTGCTCACTCTGGACGCTGTGTCCTCCGCCAGCTTCTTCAAACAGGGACATTTGTTCTCCTCTCAAGGAGACCGGCTCCTGGGGATGAACCTTCATGTCCCCATGAAGGCACCAGCAGACGTGAACTGGGCTGCCAAGGCCACCCTCATGTGGCTGAGTGTCTCAGGCTGACGCCGGGTCACTTGCATACCCCCCAGCTCTGTGGCCGCGTCCTTGTGGGTCTGGGCCCCGCAGCCCCCTCCGCCAGCAGCGCCAGGACCCCAGCCGGCTGGTTTGGGCTCTGCTGTCCTCTTACCTTTAGATGTTCAGCAGCATGAATATTCTGATTTTTTATTGAAAACTAATTTGGAGTTTTCGCTCTCTAAGGGGCTTCTAATCACCAAAAACCGCCTACAGCAAGAGTTGATTGACAGGCCGACGTGGCCACTTCTGAAGAACAAATTGGCCATTGGCAGTGCCACAGACAAAGGGAAATGCCAAGGGCTTGTTATTTATGAGCTATTAGGGAGAATGCAATCAGCATCTGCTTCCCACATGGGCAAAAACACCTGTCAGACATCAGGAAACCATAAAACAACACACGTTTAATAGTTACTTTGTTTAAAAAGTCATTAAAATTGAATGTCAGCTAAAACTTAGGAAAACATTTATTCTTCAAGCCCCTTTGAATCTTGCCAGCGAGCACAAGACAGGGCCAATTCTGCCTGGTGCAGGCACACAAGTTTGTCAACAGGGAGGGGACCCCCTGGGGCAGCATCAGGGCTGGAGGGAGGACCCCCGTCCAACAGGGCCCGCGATGAATCCCACCCCGGGCCTGTCGGGGCAGGGCTATCTGTCCCTGCTGCCTCGGGCGCAGCTGGCTGGACAGGATGCACCCTTGTCGGGGCCCCCGCTAGGTCTGGAGAGCAGCCCATCCCGATGGCTGGCCGCCCTGGCTGGCCCCACCTGCCGTCCTCCCCCTGCAGAGTCCTCGTGCCGTGCTGATGGCAGAGGAGGTGGGCTCTCTGCCCACAGGGAGGCAGGGGCAGGGCCCTCGCTTTCACCTCCATGAGAGCTGCTGAGAAGCCACCAGTTAGGGCCAATTCTGGAGAAGGCTGCTGACGGGAACTCAAGGCCCCAAGCCCAGGATTGGGTCAGAGTGGTGGGTGGGTCTGTAGTGGCAGCTAACCCGGAAGCCAGAGCAGGGTCAGGCCAGCTCTGGGGGGGTCTCTGCACCAGAAGGTTGGGACAACTGCCTGCTTCCCTAGTCCCACTGCTCGCAAACAACAGATGGTTCCTGGCACAGAAATTGGCCTAAGGGCCTTGCTATCCAGTCCACTCCACCACGTGGGTCAAACATTGAAGGTTAGTGAGAGGTTCGCACTGGCGACAGCAGGGGCAGGAAGCCCTGCTCCTGGCAAAGCCCACCGTCATCTCAACCCCACTGGACAGCAGGGAAGGGAGACCAGGTTGGCCGGTGGCACATCCATGATCGTCACCAGATGGGACAGAAGAACGAGGCCAGGGTATCAAAGTCAGGTCAGGCCCAGGTGGCTGCAGCAAGTGACCAGCCAGCACTGCGGACTTTGGTCCAGCTGCTGTGGCCCTAGAAAATAGCCGTCACTCCGGTTCTTGGCCCTTCTTTGCCCGGGGCCTGTGTGGTGCTGCTGGGCTCGGCTCAGGGCTTCAGACCTTCCCAGGACAATCGTACAGGTGGACATGGAGACCCTAAGAGAGACGTTCTAGTTAGCCAGCTTTGACCAAGTGGCCAGTGTGGCAATGGACCAAGGAGCAAAGGCTTGTACATTCTTCACCGACAGGAATCAACCCTGGTGAAAGTCACGTCCACACAGGGGATGTGGAAATGTGTGTGGCCACGGAGACTGATGACCATGGACTTCAGCTGGCTCCCTGAGGAAACCCGGAGAGCCCATCACAGGATGGAAACATCCTGGGGTCAAGGTGTTTGGGGTCTGGGCTCTGGTGTCCTCTCACGTGGCACCTTTAGATCTGTCTATGCTAAGATCACCCACTGGGGGAAAGTAGTGGGGATAGGACAGTAGTCTGGACAGCAAAGCAGCTCTCCTGCCTGCAAGCCATCATCCTGGGAGAAAACAACAGGATGGTGGCGGAGGTCAGTGAGAAACACATAGGAACCCTGAAGCCCCACCCTGCCGAGCAGACCAGGGCCACCCAGGGGCTTGTCCCTAGCCCCCTCACCCAGCCCGGCCGCGGGGACTTGGGGACTCAGGGATCCTGAGGAACGAGGAATGTTGGTTTGGGAACACAATGGATGGTGAGCATTGGGGGTGCTGGGTCTTCCTGTCTCTGTCCCTGTGCTGGAGGGGCTGGGCGAGGGGACTCCCCAGCCCCAAACTCCCAAATGACTTTCAGAAAAGCTTGTGGACCTTTTACTATTGAACAACACTCTAATCCCTGTAGGACAGGGCCCCTGACCTGCGGGGACACTGGAAGGAGCTCTGGAGTCGGATGCCAGGGCACGGCCAGCTGGAGCCACTGGGCACGGCGATGAATACCCAGGGACCAGGGTTGGAGATGCCAGAGAGGGATGCCAGCCAACACAGTCATGGCCCCGGACGGGGTACCACATGGCCCCAGCGGGGACGAAGTATCCTCACAGAAGGACCCAGCTGGACCAAGGCAGGCACACACAGTGGCTGGAAGCATCGTCAGCACGTGCTGGCTGTCTTCCCCTGGGGTCTGTATCCCCACGCCCTTGGCTTCTGCTTTCCCAGCCAAGGTTCATCAAGGAAACATCCTCGATACATGGAAGGAGACAAGTACGGCTCCAGGGGGATGATGGTGCCCACACTGCCCAGAGCCAAGTGATGAGAGCTGCGGGGACTGACATCTCCCCAAAGGGGCTGGGCCCTGTCTCCCCACATTCCAAGGAGGTTTGGTTGTTCTCAGACACCAGGCAGGCCCCGGGACTGTCCACGGCCTCTGTCCCTCCAGACCCGAGGGCAGGCTTGTAGCGTGCGAATGACAACGTCATGCATCTCTCCGCAGCGTCGTGTGCTCCGGGCTTCACGGTCCCATGGCGGCTCCGGGGGGAGCAGGACTGAGCTGTCCGTCTTTGCTGGACGTGGGTTGCCAGGGCGTCGTCCATCGTCTCCCCCAGGGTCTCCTGCTCCGGCACTTCTGCTCATGGAATCTCACACACAGCGGACGTGGGTCTCTCCCGAGCCAGGAGTGGCTGCCCTAGAGACCCCTCAGGCGGGGCCCCCGCAGACAAGGCCGGGGTGGATGCTGCAGGGGGTCACAGGGCGTCTCACCACTACCCTGTGGGGAGGGACAGAGCCAGGGAGAATTTGGGGCGCCTCGTGGCCATGGAGAGTCTCCCTAACACCACGGGAAACTCTGGGACTGCGATGGGGCTCAGATGGTCCAGCTGAGGCCGAGAGGGAGCTCTACCCCTCATGCTGCCTGGCCTGGGGGAGGAGGCTGACCGTGGGGGGGTCGATCCTGGGAAAGGGGCTGGGCCAACAGCTGCCAGCAGCCCCCACCCCCATCCTGAGTGGGGTCTAGGTGGCCCACGGCACCTCCTACGGCCTGCAGGGCAGCCTCACCTGGCCTCTACAGTCCTGGGCTCCCGGCAGGTGCAAACAGGGAAGCCACGCTGCTGTGGGCTGATCTGTGTGCACCGTCCACATGTAGAAGCTCTAACCCCTAGCGTCTGGGAAACAGGGTCTTCGCGGAGGTGTTTCAGTCGAAACAAGGAATTAGGGCCCTTCTCCAGTCTGTGCGTGGAAGAAGAGATCAGGTCCCAGACACAGAGGGAAGACGGAGGCCTCAGGAGGAGCCAAACACTGACACCTTGTCCTCGGAACTCCAGCCTCCAGAGCCATGGGAGAAGCCCTGGTCTGCTGCACTTTGTCCCCAGGCAAGTGCCGGTACAGGGATCCACCACCATCACTGTCCGACGGCCCTGGGCTGGTCCCTGTGGAGGTGCCCGGTCCTGGGAAGGGAGAGCTCGTAGGCAGGCAGAAGGTATTGGCGGGTGGTGGAGAGGGGCAGGGCCACGAAGGCAGCAACGGTTTCCACTGGCTCAAATGTGGGGGGCCTGTCCCCCAGGCCTCCTCTTCACGGGGCACAGGAGGAGATAGCGTGAGTGCCGGCTGAAGGCCCTCTGAGCCAGAGGAAGAGGGAGATGCAAGCCACTCACGGGGTTGCGGGACGGCAATTAATGCTAACGCGTTCAGTAATTTAATCGGACAGGCTGTATTTCATGCCGCACGTCACTGGCATTTTTAATGGTGTCTCCGTTGGTCTGTCCTTGGCATAGACGCTTTCCCGGCCCTTTCCTAAAGAGGTTCCCGGGTCCCCTGCCCACCTGCGCAAAGGCAGGCATTGCTTCTTCGAGGGGCGGGGAGTGGGCGTCAGTCAGATTCTCTCTGAGCAGACCTCTTGAGCGGAGAGCAGCTGGGAGCCTCCGAACATGGCCGCTGACCAGAGTGGGGTGCTCCTCCGAGAGGCCCTCCTGCAGTCCCCCCGAGAGAACGAGCCCCCCCTTCTCGCACAAGCTCATCCCAGGCCCAGCTCAAACGCATCTGGACGCTCTGGTGCCCCCGGGAGGCTCACCCCCTCCTCCCTCCCAAGGGAACCCTAAGGAACCACCCCAAACCCAAGCTACTTTTCGTCCACTCTTGTATTCTCCTGGTGGCCTCCGTGGTCAGGCACGTGCGGGGGCTCTGCCGGTCGTTTTGTCGGCAGTTCCTCGGGCAGTTAGCCAGAAGGCCTCCCCTGTGTCGCCCTGGAGGCCTGACTGAACTTCTCACAGCGTGGCGGGGGCTCCAATGACCGGGTGTCCCTGGGGAGCCTTTCCTGCCCTGATCCGGAAATCACCTTCCGGTCTTAGAGAGCACCTAGATTCAAGGTGCTCAAGGGAAGGAATTTGGGTTCTGCTCTTGAAATAGCAGACGGGCTTCTTGGGGCAGATGGGTGTCCCTGCCCTGTGCCCACTTCCCCCTGAGCTGGGCGCAAAGCTGCCTGACGGTTGGGAAGGCGGCAGCCCCAGGATCTCCGCCACAGGTGACTCAGTTCCTCTCGATGCTGAGTGTTTCCTCCTGGCCAAACAGATGGGCGGGCAGAGCGCTCTGCTCCTGGGCCAGGCCCCTGTGTCCCGCTTCCACGGAGCCCTCCACCCAGGAACCCCCAGGATAGACCCCAGGCGGGGGGCACGAAGGAGCACCATTCATGAGTTCTGCCCTCCGAGCCCCTGTCTAGTGGGAACCTCCACCACACCAGTGCTGGGTCTGTGTGTCTGCGTGTACAGGTGTGCATGTGTATGTGTATGTGTGCGAGCACCCGTCTGCTGGATGGGGGGGCGGGGTGATCTAGGCAGAGACAGAGGCCGGGCCAAGATCTCGAGGTGGACAATATAGGCAGGGCAAAGGGCAGGTACATCCGAGCGACCCCAGGTGCCCAGTCTGAAGGCTGGGAGGACATCCGGGGCCTGGAGTCTACCCTCTGCCCCACCCCCCAGGCTCAGACCCAGCTGTCTCTGTGACCTCGGCAAATGTCATTCAGGAGGTGGTCAGGGTGACCGGCACAGGACACTCTGGGGGACAGAGGCAGAGACGGAGAGAGCAGGACAGGGGTGTGGGTCCTGAGCTGCCCAGTTACATCTTTGTTGTCAGGAGGGGACCCCGAGGTCTCTGCAGGTGACCACCTGCTGGCAGGTTCAGGATCTGCCTGCTGGGCCCTGGCCAGTGAGAGGAAACACCCCATCTGGATCCCAGGATGTTAGGAGCAGGCTGAGTGTCCCCCACCCTGGCCCACCCCCACCAGTTCTAGGCATAGCTGTGGGTAAGTGCTGGTCCCAGTCCTCCCACGGGTCACTCAGGACAGGCAGAGATGTGGAGCCTGGGGCAAGTGGACAGTGCAGGCTCAGCACTGGCCCAGGGCGTCTCCACCCAGCACCCAGCCCCTACTCACAGCCCCAAAGGCCACCAGGAAGGGCGCTCAGGAAGGGCGCTAGCCAGACTCAAAGGGGGATCAGCCCGGGGTCACTCAGGGCTGGGCGCTAGGAAGGGCGCTAGCCAGACTCAAAGGGGGATCAGCCCGGGGTCACTGCCCTGGGAGGGCCTAGAGGGCGAAGGGGTCCAACACGGAGGACGCAACTCTCCGCCACCTGGACCAGCCTCCCCAACGGCTTCTTTGAAACTTGGGAGTGTCTTTTGTATTCCAAAGGCCAAAGGGCCATGCTTGCCTTTAATTAAAATGCACGTCCTTTAATTAAAGGCCCCATAACACATGAAGGGCATCCACTGAAATAGGACATGCGACACAGTCATCTCCCTGCTGTTAATTACTAATTAATGAAGCTATTTCAATTAATAGCTTCCCCACCTCACTCCCCCTGTGACAGGTCCCGTGCTGGGGTGCGTCCCAGGATCAGACTCGCTCCCGCGCCAGCAGCCGTGCTGAATATTCATGCAGCCACCTCAATGCTTTTCAATTAAACATAATAAAGTAAATCCCCGTGAAATTGCCACCCAACGTGTCACTCATCTCTCCTTCTTCGGGCGCCGGAAGAGGGTGACAGAATGACCCACTGCAGATGGTCAGGACAGAGCACAGCCTGGGGAAGCCTCCGCAAGTCTTCCTGGTTCTGAGGGAGGATCCACCGGGAAGGAGCAGGTCCAGGAGTCCCCGAGGGGGCAAGTGGGGACCCCCAGGGCACTGTAGTCCTACAGGGGAAGGACAAAGCCAGAAACAGGGCCAAGGAGGGCAAGGAGAGAGGTGGGGGGCTGTTCCCATGTTAATTACGAATCTTAAGTGCCCATTAGAGACGCGAGGGATGGGTGCCCAGGCTCAGTCCCTTGAGCATCAGACTCTTGATTGTGGCTCAGCTGGTGGCCTCAGGGTTGCGAGATCCAATCGTCCTCCCGGCTCTGCTCTGAGCAGAACCCTGCTTGGGGTTCTCCCTCTCCCTCTGCCCCTCCTCCCATTCTCCCCCAGCTCGCACTCTCTTTCTAAAAAAAAAGAAAGAAAAAAAGTGAGAAATGAGGGAAAAGTGTTCTTTGTGGTGACCAGGAGAGGACGGTCCTGTACATGGGTGGGAGATGAAGGGAGGGCCCCCGGGAGGCAGCCGGAACCAGCACTGGAGGGATCTCCCGTGGAGGCCACTGTTCCCCGAGTCTGAACTCCCACATTCCCACTGCCTGCTTGCTCAGGTGGGAGGACAGCCCCCCTCAAGGAGGCCTGTGCCCCTGAGGACCCAGGGTCCCCAGCCCTGGGGGAGGGGGAGGGGGACGAGCCCTGGAGCTCCACTCCCTGGCCAGTTAATCGCCCTGTTCCAGAGCCGTCCCAGCGCCACCCCCCCCCCCGCCCCCCGCCCCTGCTGCGGTGGCCACACGACCCCTGCACTGCGTCGTCCTCTCAACAGTCCCCGGGGTGCAGCCCAGCGCTGGGAGCTCCACCTGCCGCGGGCGCTGAGCAGCCGGACCAGAGCCGGGGATGGACGGGGGTGGAGGCTGGGAGGTGGTCCTCACGTGGCGCCAAAAGGACGGCAGACCAGGGTCTGGCTCTGGACCAGCCTCGGGACACAGCCCTGTCCGACGGCGCCCTCTGTCGGCCAGCTGTGGGCGGCAGCAGCCTGGGCCTCCCAAGGCGCACCCGGGTGCCCCAAGCGCAGGTGCACGCCCCGCTCCAGAACCCGGAGGGTTGGAGCCCCTCCTCTGGGCTCAGCAGTGGTTGGGCGGCTCGGTTCAGCGTGTGCTGAAGGAGGAGGCCACACTCTGCGCTCTTGGCCCCCCGCCTGTGTCGCCGCCGGACCCGTCCCCATCAGCCGGTGTGCCCTGCCGGAGCAGTGGCCGGGGCAGGAATGTGTCCCAACCCACGTGTGGCATCTGGCACTCCGCCCAGGGCTGCCGCCCACCACCCTCCAGCACCCCTTTGCCACCAGCACCCTCCCTGCCGGCAGCCATGTCCCCCAGACTCTGGGGAGGCCTGACCGAGGTCCACCACTGACCTTGGGTGGGGTACGGAGAGCGCACCCGGCTCCAGGATGCTCCAGACCAGGAACGGCAGTGCTGGGAGGAGCTGGGCCCCTCTGCCGGGCACCAGGCCTTTGTCCCCCAAATCCCACGTACCAGCCTCCCTCCTCTGATGTTGAGGAAGTGACCCGAGGGGACCCCCATGGCATTCAAGAGGCCAGGGCCTTGGCTGACACACAGGAGTCTCAGGCTCCCCTTCTGACCAGACCCATCTTCGCCTCCTGAGTCCCACATTCGTTCAGGGGCTCAAAGTCCTAGACCCTGCAAGACCGAGGAAGGGTGGGAAGGGCCACCTCCTCGCTTATGCCCTCAAAGAGCTTACGGCTCGCTAAGGGTTAGAGACGCCCATGTTCGCAGCAGCCGAGAGGTGGAAACAACCCGTGTCCGTCCACTGAGGAACGGAGGCACAAAATGTGGCCTGTCCACCCACTGGAGTATGGCTCAGCCTGAAAAGGGAGGGGAACTCTGGCGCCTGCTTCCAGGTGGACACACCTGGAGGCCATCACGCTCCGTGGAACAGGCCAGCTACAGAAGGACACTTACTGCACAAGTCCCATGCTGTGAGGGACCCAGAGCCTCCACATCCACGGGGGCAGAACGTGGACAGTGGGCACAAGTGGCTGTGAGCAGGGCAAGGGAATGTCGTTTAACGGGGACAGAGTTTCAGGTGGGGAGGGTGGAAGATTCCGGAAACGGTTGGTGGGGACGGCTGTGCTAGGACCCTACTCGGTGCGCGCCCGGGAACAAGGAGAGCCCAGCTACAGCAACCGAGGACCCGACCATGCCGGGTGCCGCGGGTCTCTGGTCGTGGGGAGTCTCCAGAGCTGGGCTCCGCCATCGCCCGCCAGGGTGGCTCAGTAAAACCTCCAACCAAAGACCGCAAAGGTCTTTGTGGAAAAGTAATATTCCTAGTGCATCCCTGGTCAAAGCCACGGAGGCCAGAGAACAGTCTGGGAACCAAGAATCTTTCATGTTCTTTCTGATCCAGCAGAGGGAGAAACAGGGAAAGATGCCCGCCATCCTTGCGGAGTGCTCCCCGGCCCTGCGGCCCGATTCTGGGGGTGCCTACGGCAGGCAGCGGAGCACTAGCCACCCCTCCCCTCTCCCCTGCTCATTCTCCTCCACCTGCCCACAACCTCTGCAGGCTTCCTGGGCTGCCAGCCCAACAAAGCTCTCCTCCTAGTGGATCTTCTTTAAAAAAAAAAAAAAAAAAAAGAAAGAGTAATAAAGTAACAATCTTCCTCTTCCAGTTTAATAGCCATCATTTAAATAAATCCAGGGTGATTCTTCCACATTCTCAGTTTCTGTTTTCTATGTATACATCTTGCAGGACCTGTTACTAATCCCCAAGGCGACCAGTTCCTCTGTCAGGAGAGAAGGACGATGCGGGAGGCTCCCTGATCCCAGGGAGTACCCTGGGCAGGAGAGAGACCCACAGTCCCCTTATGCTGGCGTCAGTGGCCGCCAGGGAGGCAGAACACTTCGCCAGTGCCAAGGACCCACAGGGGAGGCAGGGTGGGTCCCCAAAGATGGGCATCTAGTCCACAGCCCGCCCACTGAATCAGGGTCTCGGTCTGGCTTCCTGGAGAAGCACTGATGCCACAGCTGCTAATGGCCTTCATGAGAGCGGTGGTTCCCACCCATGGGTGGTTCCCCTGGGGACACGTGGTGATGCCAGGAGCCAAAGCTGGTTGTCACGAGTGGGGGTGGGGTCATCTTGTAGGTGGGGGCCAGGTATGCAACCACAGTGCACAGGACAGTCCCCCTCTCCCCATGAAGAATGATCCGGCCTCACATGCTGGGGGTGGGGGGGGGGTGAGTCTCCGCCAGCGGTGCCCCAGCCCCTGCAGTGACGGGCAACCCTCCCACCGTCATGACCTCGGGGGCACGTGGATCTACATGGAACAGACTGCGTGTGTGACAACACACCCACTACTAAAAATACTAATTCCTCTCCCCACTGACAGTCCACGAGCCCTGGGGGAGAGCGCGATCACCTCGCTGGAGAAACCGAGGCTCCCCCCAGGGCTGCCCGGCTCGGCTACGGCTCACCCTCCCTCTGCTTGCTCCGTCCGGAGCGGAAGGCTCGCAAACAGAGCCTGTCACCCAAGGGAGACGGCACTGAAGGAACCGTAGGACAGGGGCAGCTAGAGGTCCTCGTGGGCAGGGCTCAGGTCCACTCGCTGGGCCTCTCCAAACAGCAGGAACGTGCACAGCCCCAGGCTGCCGACGGCTGCCACCAGGTTGAACATGGACGTCCAGGAGCCTGTGGTCTCGAGGAGGTAGCCCCCCAGGCACACACCCACGACCCCTGCAGCAGATGGGGGCAGACAGGCCGAGCACTCCAAGGAGGTCCCGAGGAGGGCATCTGGTGCCGGGGCTCCAGGAGGAGAGGCCAGGGGCGGCCTGAGGGACAGAACCTGAACTCAGGGGTCCACACCGCCAGGCTGAGGGAAGGCCGGCCTCGGAGGGTCTCAGAGGGCCAGAGACCTCATGGGCTGCCCAAGATACTGCCCCCCCCAACAGGTCCCTCTCCAGCCCCCATGGAAAATGAGCCCCGACATTACCATCCAGACACTCAACCCCGCGAACCCTGGGCCTCAAGGATTTGACTCACATCTGTGGGTCTCATGGGGGCTGGGGTACGCCATCAGAAAAGCGAACACCGTGGAAAGCGGCTGGGTTCTCACCCTGCCAGCTCTGCGGGATGCACTCTCCCCTCCCCACTGGTGCGGACTGTGGGACCCTCAGGGGCACCATGCCCACCCTGCAGGGCTGGGGTACCCGAGGGGTGGGGAGACATGGGGGCGGGGTCACCAGGAGGCACCACACCTGCCTCTCACCTGCCAAGGCCCCAGCTGTGTTGGCCACACCTGTGAACAGGACAGAGGAGGTCACAGGAGGCCCCCCTGCCCTGGGACGGTCCCTAGGGGCCCAGGGAGGGGTGAGGCTGGGTGAGGGATGCCTGGGGCGGGGGGAACAGTCACTTCCTATTCAAACAGGGGCCAGGGGTTCTCACCAAACAAAAAGCCGGCACAGGATGGAGCCAGGTCCTGGATGTTGACTGAAATGCCACTATGGGAGAGAGGAAAGCAGTGACCACGGGACGGCCACCACTCCCCTATGCCCAAGGCTGTCCTCTGAGCACCTGGAGCCTAGAAACTGCCAAGTGGGTCCTCAGACCTGAGCCCAGCCAGGGCCGGCCTGCCACGCCGGGGCACCGGGATTCGAGACCACACCAGGGGCACAGCCCCACTCAGGCCATCGTGCCCACCCTGCTGTCCCATTCCCACCACGACACAGCGCAGGAGTCCACTCCCAGGATGAAACGAACAATGGGAAGACAAGCTTGTTCGAATGCACAGTCACTTGCTGTCTACTAGTTTGAAAACCATTAAGTGGCTGATTGCTAAAACAATTTCCAGTGACATCTTCCTTGTCAAATGCTGGGCCTGCAGAGCACCTCAGGAGGGCCACTGAACCAGAGGAAAGGGGCCAGGGGGCACTCCTCCCCCACCCCTCCCCAGCTGCAAATCTAGTTCTTCCCAATATCTCGTGTCCATGCAAGCTTGATACCTGGAGAAACGTGGGCCCCCGTGGCTCGCTCTCAGGAGAGCCTGAGCCAGGTGTCTGGTTCCACACACCCAGATGCTAGCGGCCAGGGATGCTGCCAGGTGCCCGTGGGCAGCATGGGACAGCTCTGGTGGGGGTGCCTGGCACTTACCTGTGGTTAAAGGTCTGCAGGCCAATGGACGCAGACGCAAAGACCACAGACGTACAGAAGCTGGAGGTGTGACCCAAACACAGGGCAAACACGCTGGACAGACCAAGGCCCATCACCTGCGGGAGAAGCGGGTGGCAGGGCACAGGCGGTGGCGGACACTGGAAAGCCCCCCACTCCTGGGGATGTGTGACACAAGGCTCCATGATAAGCCAGCCCCACTGGTCAGACTGAGAGGGGAATGGGAGCAGCCAGGCCCGGACATGTGCGCCAGGCTCAGCAGCACAGAATCCGCAAACACAGCTGGGAGAAGCACTCAAGTCAGCCAAGCCAGCGCCCAGCACTGACCTAGGGCACCCTCCAATGCCTTCTGGGTCGGGTAACTGGAGGTCAAACCCCTCGGGTCTCAGGAACCAAACGGGCGTCCAAAGAGGCTCATCCCACCCCCTCTACCTGCATGAACTTCCGCACGGTGATGGTCCTGTAACCTGAGCAGAGGGAGACGGGGAGATGGTCTCATCGGCCCCTTTGTGCTGAGCCCCTGACGGCCCCTGGTGGGTCCCAGCCGGCGCGGCTGCAGAGAGGGAGCAGGGAGGGAGCAGGGAGGGGAGGGACAGGCCCTGGGCTCGAGGTAGGGTGTCCCTTGTTGTGCAGGAGGCGTGTGTACACACGTGAGCATGTACCCGCTCCGGTGTCCTGTGTGCTCGGTGCACGTGTGTGTCTCGTGTGCAGGTGCGATGTGAGCACCTGTGGGCGTGTGTGCACACGTGTGAGCACGTGAGTGCATTGAGGCAGGCGGGCAGGTGCCGTGCGTGCACGTGTGTGTGTGACCACAGGTGCGGTGCGAGTCAGGAGCCCGCGCGTGTGTCCATGTGCGAGCCCTGCACTGCGCGTGCCCCTAGAGGACCCTCCAGGACGCGGTGCAGCAGACGCACAGAGGGAAGGCGGCTGGGACGGTCACCGACGCGCTTTCTGCACGTGTCTCCACAGCGTCTCCTCCTCCCACCATGCGCGGACAGCACTTGAGTGACCAGGAAGGACTAATGTCCAAGCACGTCCGAGCTCTTCACCCTCAGGGGGTGCCCACTGGGGCTCACACACGGCCCACCCCGACCTATGACCTCTAACCCCATCAGATGACCTCTTCTCCTCTGAAGAAGGTCGGGGCCACATCCAGCCCCTGGGGAGGAACGCCATGACCACAGGACTCAGGTCCTCTCATGGCGCCCCACTCCCCCAGGGAAACAGGCTGGGGTCTCATGCTGACAGGAGATCCTCAGGGGCAAGGCCCCTTCCCATCCTTGTAGAACTCCCCAGGAGGGGTGCCTCCCGCCCCCCCAAGTGTGGCAAAGCCCGGGCTGGTTCCCAGTGGCCCCTCCCCCGCAGCTCACCCTGATTGATAAGATGGTCAGACAGAAACCCGCTGAACAGACTGGCGGGAATCGCCACCAGCCAGGGCACCACGTTGAAGACCCAACCCTGCAGGAAGGAGGGAGGCCTCAGAGGGGACAGTTTGCACGGGCTGGGTGGCTGCCCAAGGCCACTGATGCCCAGGAAGTTTCTCCCCCACACAGGCTGGGCTCCCGGGCTTGGGGGCCTCTTTGGCCCTGACGGTCCCCCCACTGGCCAAGCTCTGGGCCCACCAGGGTGGTCTCCCTGCAGGCCGAGCCTCCCCTGTGGCTCCCCACACCGTGACCCGGCTGAGCTGCAGGTACGGGCCTACCTTGGGGGGTCCTGGTCACCAGATGGGGAGGGTGGCCGGACGGCTGGGCTGGTGTATACCAGGCTGCCCGGCAGGGGACACCCCTGCCCACGTCCTGACCCCCACTGGCCCACCCTCAGAAATGACCATCCACAGAACGGCTGCGAAGCTGTAGGGCCAGCATTTGGGGTCCATCCTGGGAGCAAGGGCCGTGGCAGCAGGACGCCGCCCCGCCAGGCCCAGGTGCCATGAGGCTGGGGGTGGACATCACAGGGCCATATCTGCATGCCGGAGCCGACACCGAGTCCCAGCCCTGGTCTGTGGCGCTCCCTGTCCCTGAGAGTGCCGGCACGGCTCACCCACCTTGGAGCTGGGGAACGTCTCCTGAAAGAAGGTGGGAAGCCAGGAGAGCAGGACGAAGAAGGAGCAGGCCGACGACAGCTGGGAGGAGATGGCTGCCCTGCGGACAGGTGCCAGGCTCAGCATCCGTCTGTACCCCAGCCCTGCCCAAGGGGGGGGCTCTTGTGAGCACGGCCCCCCACGCGCCCCACAGGGCCCAGGCGTGGAGGTCAGGAGCCAGGGGTGGACTCACACCAGGGAACACCCAAGACCCACCAAGCTTGACCCTATCCCGCCGCACCCCCACACGCACTGTGGTCCCGATGCTCACCAGACTGAAGGCTTCCGGAAAAGCCGTCTCCAGGGAACTTTGGTGTGCCTGGACATCGGCAGGCCTTGCGCCAAGATGCCCAAGGCCAGGATGAGGTCTGAGGGGAGCCGGGCATTTGCACATGAGAGATCCTCACCATTGGCACAGACTGGCTTTCTACTGACTGGCTCCTGGGGGGGGGGCAGCTCCCACGGGCCCGGCCTGTGTGTGGCCCCACCACGCTGTCCTCCCCGCACGCATCCTGGGTTGTTGGCATTTACCTTGGAGGCCCCACACTTGTGTGGACCCTCAGCCCTTCCTCTGCCCTCCGATCTCCCAAGCCCTGTTTCCTGCCACCCTCAGACCAGCTGCCCCCCGAGCTGCCCGTGCCTGGGGGGCGGCGGTCCCTGCGCGCCTGCACGGGCCTGAGAGTGGGCACTTTCCTCAGGCTCCAGGTGGGGCAAAGCCGCAGCTCGGGGTCCTGCGTCCAGCGGACGGTGAGCGGCTACGGGGGGGGACGGGCACCCGGCCCTCGCCCCTCCCGGGGCAGCTGTGTTTGCTGGCCACGGTACCTTTTCCATTCAGCAGGCACCTGTACACGTAACACACCCACAGCAGCGTGAGGCCACCCGAGAAGTAGAAGACACTCGGCCAGCCGTACCGGTCCAGGAGGAGGGAGCCCACGGCCCCTGTCACCAGCATCCTGGAGGACAGACAGTGGTGTGGCCGTGACCCCAGGCTTCACTCAGGTCAGGTGATGCCTCTGAGAACCCCCGTCCCCTGCCCCATGGGACCTTGCCACCAGGGAAGCAGGCTCGGAAGGCCCCATCTGAGCATGTTTTGTGAGGGGTTTGGAGAATTTGGGGAGACTTCCGGATGCCTTGGACCCGGGGTCCCCGCACTGCTTTAATTCCTTGCTCCCCACCCGCAAGTCGGTCCCCACGGTGGAGCGACTTCTAAACCAAAAAGGCGGCGAAGGGATGGTGTTGGGGACTCAAAGGGAAGCCCTGTTGTCCGTCTCACAGGCACACAAGCTACATTCTGCGATTTCTAAACCCAGAAGCAGCACAGCCGAGCGCAACAACTGGACGCCTGGCAGCTCTGGGGTTCCAGGCGCCCCCGTGGGACCGGCCCTCCCGCATGCCAGGCTGTCCGCAGAGCTGCAGCCAGGCAGTTAAAGAAGGGACGGAGGACGGAGAGCAGGGCCGGCAGGTGCGGGGGTGCCTTCCCCTCAGCATCTCGGTAGGGCAGAATCTCTCCCGGTGCCTCCCAGTCCATGACACAGGCCCAGGGCCCCCCGCTGAGGCAGGGTTTCAGGAAAACGGCACATCCTTCGTGGTACACGTTTGCCCCATGCAGCTTATCCAGAATTCCCACGGCACGGGTGCCCTGGGTTTTATTTGGGTGGCTCCTGGCCCACCCGCAGCATCCCCCCGCCCTCCGATTTCCTGTCTCCATCCTGGGGGCAGTGGCATCGGGGGCCTGAGCCCTGGGGCAGTGAGGCCCCGTCAGCACAATGACATGGCCCTTCTCCCTGAGTGAGGCCTCCATGCGGGAGCACAGGCATGACGTCAGGACCACGCCCTGTGCCCCCAGTGGACTGCATCCTCTCTTGCCACCCCCCCAGCACAGATGGAAAGAGCCTCAGTGGACTGGCCACTGCCCCGGCCCACAGGCCTCAAAGCCACGCCACTGGCCCAGGCACCAGGGACAGAACATGCACCGAGAAGCACAGGGATGGCAGGTCTCCTGCAGCCCAGAACCAGCCTCCCATGTCACCCTGAGCTGCATATGCGCCCACGTGGCCTGTCCCTGCCTGGACCCCACGGGCACACCCTGTGTCGCCCGGGGTCCCTGGGCCAGGACTCACCCAAACTGGGAGCCAGCCCCCACGGTGCTGTAGGTGAACGCTCGCTCGCTCTCTCGCACCTTCTGGGACAGCAGGCTGGTCAGCGCCGGAAAGTACACGCCTGAAACGAGCGGAGAGCTGTGTCCCCCAAGAGTCACCCGGGTCCTGCGAGGCAGGCCAGCAGGGTGGGAGCCAGGCTGGGACGAGTCGAGTTTGGGGTGTCCTTCTTGCTGACCTCACCCCCAAGGACCAGCAGGACTCAGCTAGACTCCCGTGTCCGGCGTGGGAAACAGCTGCACTCGCAGTCCGGCCAGCAGCACACTTGCAGCGCGGGCCGTGGGAGCGACTTTGGGTCCCAGCTGGGACTCCTACTGCCATCCCCCTGACGCTGGCCCCAAGCTGCACCAGCCTGCGTCCTGGCAGGGACACCTACTCATGCCCATGCACGCCCACGCTCGCGTCCACACTCGTGCCCACTCGCGTCCAAGGTGCACGCACAGCCCTGTGCAGCCTCAGCGCCCCCGTGTGACCCTCCCTGCCTTGCACACCCCCCGGCCATCGCCGTGCGGGGGCAGGAAAGGAGCTTGGCTGAAGTTTCCTTACAACTTCCTGTGAGTTTACAATGATTTCAATCTGATTTTGATTTTGATTTTCAAAATCTGATTTTGTGGTTCCTTTTTCCATGCTTTTTTCTAAAAGCACCAGGAAGAACTAAGAGGCCAGCGGGTGAGACGGGACTTCACCTTCCCGTCAGGGTCCCGCCCCTCCAGTCCCCGCCAAGTGCCAGTCACCCAGAGTGATGGCTGCCCCTCGAGCCCCCTGTACTGGGCCACAGACTGGCCTCCTGGGAAGATGGGGACATGGCCTGAGCTGAGGGCCACCTGGCTGGGCACCCCGAGAGCTGGCTCCTGCAGGGGCCGACAGCCGGTAAGCCAGACTGCCGGGGCTGGTTAGCACATTGGGAGAGGTGTCGGTCCTGGGTTGGCCCCGGGGGCAGCCTGTGCCCACAACACGCAGACACTCAGCAAATCCCCACCGCGCCGCGGGCCATTGTGGCTACAGTTACCACACACCAGGCTGGCGGCCGCCATGTCTCTGGAGCAGAGGAGGGCGTCTGATGTTAGAATGTGCCAGGCCGGGAGGTGTCTCTAGGGCAGGCAAACCAGCCGGTGAGAGTCGCTGAGAGCGGGCGTCTGCCAGCACGGTCCGCACTCCCGCTGCCCTGCCCAGGGCCGCGCAGCCAGGCCCGAAGCTCCGGCCACCCTATCAACGGCCACACAGGGCCGTGGACATGCCTCCTCTGATCTAGGGCCCATCCCACGAGGGGGCACTCGTGAGGACAGGCATGTGCACGCATGTACACTCACACACGCGTGTGGACGTGTGCACCCGCTTTGCTCTCCCACAGCTGAGACCAGGAGGGACGCTACAAGGCAGCCCTACCTTGGAGCAAGCCCGTGAGGATGCGCGAGAAGGTCATGAAGACCAGGTGCGCACCGCTGAGGTGGGTGAGCAGCGGGGTGGTGGCGGTGAGGAAGCCCCAGGCGCAGGCGGACAGCAGGATGACCTTCTCCCCGCCGATCCTGCAGAAGGACAGGGGGACAGTGACAGGAGCGCGGCGGCCGGACAGCCGGGAAGGCTGAGAAGATCCCACTCGCAGAAACCACAGCCAGACCCCACACAGGCTCTGCCTTGTCCTCCTCTGCAGAAGAGGCCGACGGTAGGAGCGCAGTCCAGCCTGTCCATCTGTCCCGACAAGCACCGCACTGGGCTGCCGGGGGCTCCTCAGGGTGCTGAGCGCCCCCAGGGGAGCTGTGCACCTGCCCGCACCACCCTCCCGGCCTCCCCCATGGAGCTCGGCTCTCCCAGCTCGTGTGTGGCTTGGTGGGGGGCGGGCAGGCGCACATTCAATCTGCAGGAGCCCCGGCCCCAGGGCAGCCCCAGCCCCGCGTGGGGAGCAGCGCAGCTCACCGGTCCCCCAGGTGGCCGCCCACCACCTGCGTCAGGCAGTAGCCCCAAAAGAAGCTGCTGAGCGCAGTGCCGGTCTCCTTCTTGTTCCAGCCGAAGTCTTGGCTCATGGACACGGCACACACGGGCATGCTGGCGCGGGCACAGTACAGCAGACACGTGCCCAGCAGCAGCGTCCCCGTCCACGCCTGGCACTCGGGCCTGCAGGACAGGAGGGGCCGCGTCAGGCCTGGAGGAGCAGCACGGCCTCCTCCAAACACCCCCGCCCCCAGGTCTGTGGCTGAGACTGCGAACGAGCCTCTCACGGCAGCAGGGCCGGGAGCGACCAGCCAGCCGGCAGAAACGCAGGTAAAACGGGCGGCAGCTGGAAGGTTGTACCCTCTGGGACTGGCAGTCAGGACCAGAGCACCCAGGTCCCAAGCAGCTGACAGCTCAGTAAGCCGCCCAGGGGGCGCTGGGGCTGAGGCCGAGGGAGGGCCTCCCACAGGGTGGGAGCCGGACAGTGGGTCCCCGGAGGGTGCCCAGGAAAGCGGTGTCTGCCCAGCAGAGGACCTTGGGCAGGGGACACAGCGCCTTCAGGGCAGTCGGCTCTTGGAGAACCTGGGCAGAGCGGAAGCAGCCCTGCCTGCCAGGGCAGGTGTCCACACAGGGATCATCCTTCAGACTCCTGGCCCATGCTCCATGACTGGCCCTGACACCAGGCAGGCAAGTCAGAAACTGCACCAGCCAGGGGGAGATGACAACCCCATGCACGTGGGACCCCAAATGGGGTCCTGGGGCGTCAAAACAAACAGCAGGATCTCCACGAACGATGGGCTTTGGCTCCTAGTGCCGTGTTGACATTTGCTGACGGGGCGAAGGCAGAACACGGACAGATGTGGCAGGAGGTGCCCTGGGCATAGGGGACCCTGGACCCTTCAGAGAGACTCTGGGAATCAAGAACTGTTCTCAGAGACAAAGCTGACTTTTCTACGATGAGAGAGGGAGGAGCTATGGGTGCCATTCATGTGGGTGGGAGATGGGCAGGGGTGCTGTGGCGGCAGGGGCTTTGGGGTGGCTGGCAATGCCTCAGGCGGTGGGCGTGGCGCCAAGGGGCAGGCAGTGAGGGCAACAGACTGGCAGGGAGCTCAGGGGTCCCACCCGTACCAGACATCCCCAGTAGGGCACGGGGGCAGGCGGCCGGCCTCTCCCCCAGAAGAACGACCTCCTACGTCTGAGGGCACCTTCTCGCCGGCAGGTGGTGCCCAAGCCAGGAACCAGATCGATGGGCCTAATGAGATGTGTCTGTCACCCCACAGGCAGGCCCCAACCTGGCGCAGGGCCCACCTCTCCGGGGGAAGAGCTGGCCAGGGGCATGTCAAGGTTGCCCCCGCCCAGCAGGGTGGACGGCTGACCGTGGGAGTCGTTCTGGGGACTCACCGGGGAGTATGAGTTTGCCCCTGCCGTCCTTGGGGCGCACGGCTAGCCCGTGGGCACCTCTGGTTGGGGTTGTGGATGGGCCTCTTGGAGCCTGTTTCCTCAAAGAAGAAGGGCTCATGCCCGTGACATCTGCCCCTTGATGGGTCAGTAAACAGCAGAGTGACCAGCAAGTTCCCGATGTCCCAATAAGGAGCCGTTGCAACTGCCTGGGAGGGAGGTAAGGCCACCATGTCCACGTCCTCTGGCCGGCATGCCCATGTGCAAGCACCCCCCCTTGCAAACCACCATGTACTTTTCCATAGTCAGGAGGAGGAGGCACTCCGCCTGGCCAGGCCTGCAGCGGGACCATCCCTCCATGGCCGCTGCCCTCGAAGAGGCCACAGTCCCACCAGCAGACACAGCTGATGAGAGGTTCGCCAGGACCACGAGGGGGTTTGGGGTGAGTGAGTCCGGTTCCAACAGCCCGGCCTTCCGTCCCCCAGCAGACCCATATCTGTAGGCCAGGCCCCATCTGGGGCTGGTTTGGGAATTCCAGGTCCAACGCGCTGGCCGGCTCTCCACGGGGCGTGCAGCGCGGTAGAGAACTCTGCAGGCAGAGGGGCTGGGGCGCCGTCTGGGCACACCCTCCACATGCACGGGGAAGAGGTGGGACCACAGATTTCAAGCTAGATATTGGTGTCCAAGGGGTGCCATGGGTGGGACTCTGGGGCACCCCTCTGCTGCCCTCTGCGCTCACATATGAGTCCAGTGGGAAATAGGGTCCTGTGCTAAAAATACACCCAGTTCTGTCAATCCAGAAGCCAGACTCCAGACCCTGCCCTGGCTAGGCTGGGGGAGGGCACTCCACTGGGAAATGGGCCAGTGACCCCTCAACATCATGGCCCCCCACTTCCTGGTTCTTAAAATGTCCCTGGAATGATTCAGAAGCCAAGACAACAGGGCAGACCGGACAGGTCTCAATGGCCTCACCTGCTGGAGAAAGCAGCAAGGAGGGGCCGGCCTGGAGGGCAGCTCACCGGCTCTCCCTCTCGGCTACTTTTCTAATCAGAACAGAAGACCATGAGGTCGTTGCTGCTGCCCCTCTGAACAATTTGTTACTTAAACTGTAACCCCCGGAGGATTTTACTCGTTGCCAAGCACATTTAGATATGGCCTTAAGAAACACATATACTGGCAACAGGTTTTTGGGGAGAAGGACGATACACAACCGTGAAGCTGGGCAGCTGGGGATGTCCGGCCCGCCCAGGGCAGAACGCCGCCTGCTTCAGGGAAGCCAAGCACCCGGGAACGCCCGGTCAGCTCAGGGTGGAACGAAAACCGCCTGCTTCCCTTTTCCGTGATCGCTCCTTTCTCTTCCCAGAAGCGCCCGTCGTTAGTTAGGTGTGTCCTTTGAATGTGCTTGGTTAACTATAAACTTTACCCTCCTCGCTCGTCCGCAAGACATAACTGACGTTTGACCTTCATGGGTCCTTCTGTTGGCTATTGTTTCTATCCGATAAAAGTGAGACTGTGGAGTTGCTCGGGGCAGCAGTCCTTTTCGACTGTTGTCCCCTGCTCCCCATCTCTTGCAGCTGACTTGTTTGTGCCTAATTCTTCTCCCGTCGCTGACTGGAAGCAGCAGGTCGTGGCAGGGCCAGGGGGTGGGGGGCGGGCATCTGCACTTGCTCAGGGCCCATCTGCCCCAGATGTGGGACCCTGTGGGCTCGGGCATCTGTCTCTTCCGGGGTTCCAAACCTGAAGAGAACAGCCCGTCTACCCAGTGCCCCTCCGGGGGCCTAGACCAAACCCGCCCTGTGAGCACTCACCCCGGCGTCCGTCCCCATGTGCCCATCCTGAGAGCAGCAGGCCTGTCGGGAACTTCCGAGCAAACAGCCCTGCTGGCCTGCTAGGGAGGCCCAGAGGAACACAATCCAAATGGCCCATTCGAGCCGGGCCAGCTGCTGGCCTGTGCCTAGCTGGCTGCCGCCCGTGGAGCCCCTGGGGGTGTGCCTGCCCCACGGCACTGCTGTGGCCTCTAGATGCCCCATCCCGGGTGACCCCCGTGGGCCCACCGTATCCCTGTGCCTCCGTGCTCGGGCTCGCTGCCAGCATCCATGTGCCTGCCCAAGGGCACTAGGAGGACAGGCGGACGTGGGAGCAAAGCTTTCAACATCCCCTGACAGCCACCGTCCGAAGGGGCCCACACAAAGGAGCTTTATTCCCTTCTGTGGTCAAAGCCATGGAGGGTCACCTGCCCACCTGGCCACTGGGGGCCTCTTCCTGGTGAGCCCAAGAGCTCGCATGAGAAGTCCAGTTAGAAACACCGGGGGCGCCTGGGGGGCTCAGTGGGTTGAAGCCTCTGCCTTCGGCTCAGGTCAAGACCCCAGGGTCCTGGGATCGAGCCCCACATCGGGCTCTCTGCTCAGCAGGGAGCCTGTTTCCTCCTCTCTCTGCCTGCCTCTCTGCCTACTTGTGATCTCTGTCTGTCAAATAAATAAATAAAATCTTAAAAAAAAAAGAAAAGAAACGAAACACCGGAAGGCCAGCCGAGGCTGACCCGCTTGGGAAGGGTGGCCCGTACCTAGAACGCGATGCAGTCCCCTGGCTTCCTCATGACCACAGCAAGCCAAGAAAGGCCCCTCAGCATGCAGGCCACCACTCTGCTGTGAGCCTGTGTGGGGCTAGGTGCTGCGGGCTTCCTCCCTGGGCCCTGGAGGCCCCCCAAGCCCTGAGCTGGCAGGCACTGCCAATGAGGCGGGTGAAGTGACTTCCTCTATAGCTGGTGGGGACACAGAACGAGCAAGTCTGGCTAGAGGCGGCGACCCGACAAGGACAGCTGCCTGAGGGCTGGTGAGCACGCCAGGCCCAGACTCCTTGATCTTGTGGAGGGCTGTCTGGGAACACAGAGGCTACGGCAGGACGAGCCAGGAAAGCTCCATCCTGCTCACTCTGCCCGGTCCTGGGCCTCAGGTCCATGCCCCGAGCTCAGCAAAATGCTTCCTATGAACCTTCTAGAACCTTGTGCTTTCTGCTAACAGCCCCTGTGCATAAGAAGCATCCACGGCTGAGCAAATGCGTGGCCACGTGGCTCCTTGATTCAGAAAAGGGAACTGTGCCAGTGCTGCAGGCCTGGAGAGAACACATAGGTCCAGGGCCACCGGCTGCCCCCACCCCAGCGACACGGCTGATGAGTGGCAGCCCTGCCTCCCAGGGCCACAAGAGCAGATGCAAGGTTGTCAACGCGGAGGGCACACCATATCAGCTGCAATAAACTGCCACACTTCCTGCCACTGACATAACTGTCCACTCAGGGGTGGGGGTGGGGATGACCTCATCCCAGCAGAGCCCAGGTCCATCCAGGACCCCCCCAGACCCCTCCGGAACTGCTGCCTCACCTGCCAAGGGCCGGGGGTGGGGGTTGCTGCAGGTGCTCCCTCCTGAGCCACAGAGGGAAGAAGTTAAGGGAAGGCCAGCCAGAGCCACGGAAACTGAACCCGAGAGGGAAGTTTGCAGAACATGCTGTAGCCACGGCCAGAACACTCTGCCCACACGGCCGTGAAGCCTGGATCAGCACCTCAATAACCAGACAGCAGGGAGGGAAGACAAGAGCAAGGCAGGCCGCAGGGCACTCCTGGACCCGGCCGTACCCCTGAGTGCAGTGCCCTGCCCCGGGGATGCTTGGCAGGGAGACCCGGCCCTTCTCCACCCCGCTCTCCACACCCCGTCCTGCAGGAAACTTCCAGCTTCTGCGGGCCACTTCACAATGTCGGCCTCTCTCCAGCTTCCCCACTAGCTTTGCCCTCATCTTGCCCCAGCCTGGGCGGCGGGGGGGGCTTCCCCTTAGAGGCTTCCTGCAAGCCTGTGCTTGGACGCAGGGGCAGGAACCAGCCGTCGCCCTGCAGGGAGCAGGCTCCCCGGTCACTCAGAGCTGGAGGTGGACTGGCCTTGGGATCCCAGGGCCCAACTTTGGACCCAGCGTCCAGCTGGCTGGCCTGAGGGGCCGTGGTCCACAGAACTAGAGCAAGGGCTGAGGCATGTGGTCTGGGGTCTGGGGTCTCCTCAGAGGGGCCGTTGCGTGTGTTCCTGCCCTGGGGACTTCTGCACGTGGCAGTGGACGTGGACACAGAATATGAAAAGGAGTGGGCAGTCGGCCTGGGCCCCGCCCATGGAGACCGCAGCACACGGCTGGCAGGTGGAGGCAGGACTCAGACCCACCCCCCACCCACAGGCTCCCCAGCTGCCCTGCCGGGTGACCCTGTACCACTCCCCCTGGCCCTCAGGCCTGGAAATCCGTGTGGTCCTAGGACTCCCAGCAGGGTCAGTCCTAGGACTCCCAGCTGTGCCTGTGAGCTGGCTCTCCACCGTCTAGGATAACACCCCTGCCCCCCGGCAGGCCTCCTGCAATTCCTCCTGCCTGCACAACCCCAGGACCCTGGGGGGCCTGCAGAGGGCTCAAGGGGCACTCGCTGGCCCTGGGACTGGATGGAAGGGAGGAGGATCCTGGATTGGGTCTGGGTAGTGCACGACCTCAGGGGTTGGAGTGGTGGCCTCGGCCCCTTCCCAAGCCACCACGCTCCCCCCACTCCCCCCACCCCACACCTTGGCCCCACCTGGACCACTGGGTGTTCTCGGCGCCGTCCCTGCGGGCCTCCTCCAGCGGCAGCGGCTGCGGCTGCATCGGGGGCGGCCGTCTGCGGGCACACGGCTTAGCGCGTCCAGGTTGGGCTCCCGTCTGGCCGACCCACACGGGCAGCACCGCCCAAGGCCACGTGTCAGTCCCAGCCGCGCTTCCGTCTGGCGCTCCTAGGACGTGCGCCCCCGACGGCCACCGCGAAGGGCGGGCGGGCGGGGCGGAGCACACCACTCGTCCCGCCCCATCCCCGCCCGGCCCGCCCCATCCCCGCCAGGCGCTCCTCAGGCGGCTGTCAGGATCCACCTCCCTGCTGCTCCCGGGGGCACCGGCGCAGGCGGGCCTGGAGGGCGCGGGGTTCTCTGCCGCAGGCTGGACAGACCAGGCTATGGTGGGGCTGTGCAGGGGCCGTGCTGGGTGGTCCTGGCACAGCGCATTTTGACTTTGACCTTGGACGCCTGCCATGAATTGGGGGATGGCGGTGGTCCCCCACCCCCACCCTGCCCATCACAGGGCTGAGCGCATCGGGGACAGTCTTCACACAGTGCAAGGACAGTTCAGTCAGGAGCAGCCAATTGTCGACGTGGATCTCTGGAGGTGGGCTCCAGCCTCGTCATCCTGGGCCAGTCTGTGCTGGGTGGCCGAGGGCCAGCGTCCACACAACAGGCGGCTGCAGAAGGCGTAGGAGCTCCCCGCAAAGGTGTGCCAAGCACACAGGCTCTGCCAGGCCCCAAGTGGGCCCCTTGGACCTCCCTCGCAGGGGGCTTCACGTGTCCACAGGAAGGACCCAGCCAGCAGCGCACACACCGCGACCCAAGGGCAAGGAGTGGACTCCGGGCCGCACTGCGTAGCCCTGTGCGGCTGCCTCCTCCCACCCCCCAGTCCACCCACCTCGTGGCAGCCTGGCCAATCTTGCCAAGGCTTCTCGCTGCCCTGAGAACCAAACCTGGGAGAGCCCCGCAGCACAGGGCCCACCTTCCCCACCCTCCAGTTCCAGGGGCTGATTCCCACCTGCCCCAGCCTGCACAGCCAGCCCCACTGGGATGGAGCAAACCGGCTGGGCCTCCGCTGTGCCCCCTCCTCCAGGTGCGCAGGAACCAAAGGAGAGACGAAGCTATCTTTTGAGAATTAACAGCGGTAGAGGGAAACAAGGGCAACGGACTGTGTGTGATTTCACTGGAAACCAGGAAGACGAACTTTTTGATAATAAATGAGTTTAATGCAATATAGGTTCTACACGTGGAATTCTTGAAGGGTCTGGAACAGGTCATTCTCTTCAAAGTGCTGGTGAGTTCACTACGTGAGTCTTGAAAACAACGCTGTGCAACATGTTTCACAGTAAAAATACGCCTGGACACCCAGAGATTACGGACTTGCTGGGCCCATGAATCTGGAGCCGTGCAGGGACCAGCACTGCCCCCTGCCCCTGGGTCTGGGTGCTTCTGCTGCCCACCCCTCCCAGCACCCCCAGGTCCCTGTGGCCTAGCCGGGGAGTCCTCCGTGGTCCTCCGGCTTGCTTCCCTTCCAAAAGCCAGTTGGGAGAAGGCCAGCCGCACGATGCCTCGGTCTGCGCGAGCAGTCTGTCGCAGTGTGGCAGGGAGAGATGTCACAGCCAGGCAGCGCTCCGACACCTGAGTCCAGCAGTCCCAGGAGCAGGGGCCAGCGGTAGCCTCGTCTCCTCACCCCCAGCCTCAGATGGGAGGCACAGCCCCACAGCACGTAGCACACGGCACGCACACTAGCCTGGGCTGCGTCCACAGCTGGGCAGGGGGCTGGCGGTGCGACCTGCTTCAGGACGTGTGGATAAAGCCACTGCCCCCGGTTCTCACTCCTTCTGCCAAAGGCTGTGGTTGGAGCGGAGTACAGAGGAGTCCGACAGACGTTCTGTGCCATGGTCAGAGTGAGCCCGTCCACCTGGCCTTCTAGCTGGGGCCTTCCCGACCACACAGAGGCGTCTCCGCCCCACCACATCCACCCTGCAACGACAAAGACCTCTGGCCCACAGCATCAGGGATACGACGACCAGCTCACCCAGACCGCCCCTCCCCGGCCACCAAGGCCCTCGGGCTGCTGGAGCTGGGGCCTAGTGTCCTGCGGGGGCCGAGCGGCTCGGGACCCCCCCAGGGCACAGAGTCCACATAGCCACAGATGCCCAAGGCCCACGCAAACCCCGTCTCTACGTCCACGGAAGTCAATCACGAAGAGGACGGGAAGAGGGCCTCGATGGCATCTGGGAATTAAGGCACAACATCCAAGACAGACGGGCTTCACGCGCCAGGGACTGTGGTCCCGGCCAAACACCGCAGACGGTGTCGAGTGCAAGCCCACGCGCTCAGCGCTCCACGTGGGGACGGCTCTCAGAACCGCCGCACAGCCTCCTGCAAGGAGGGGCAGGCTGGCACGAAGAAGGCCTCAGACACCACCGCCACCTGGGGAAGAGTGATGGGGAGGCTTGCTCTCCCCCTCCAATGTCCATGCACCCGTGGGGGCCAGAGTCCATGATGCCGCTGCTCTGGCACGAGGCACCTCACTTCTGCACTCACTAGAAGGCACCGGAAAGCTGTCACTCCGCGTCTCTGCTAAGTGTCCCACAACTGCCTCTCACACGAGGCGCTGACAACCCCGGCTGCCCGCGGCACAGGCCCTACGGGGAGAAGGGCCCTGGTGCTCACCGGGTAGCTCCTCTACTCCGAATGTGTGGAAAGATTCAGGAGTATTAAAAAAAATAACTTCTCAGGTTAAAATCATGCGGTAGGTGGCCCCAATCTATTTCCTTCACAAAAATGAAAGTTCAGGACCACCACCCTGGAGACCGGACGACAGACCGCACACACGCCCCTGGCTGGTGCCGGTCGGCGGGGAAGGAACAGCAGAGCCTCAAGGTGAGCGAGGCTGAAGCTGCCTCCGCCGGCTCTCGCGGACGGGCTCCCAGAGGACCGAGTGTCGCACTGAGTTCCTTATTCTTATCAGAGCGCCCTTATGCGGAAAGACACAAGAGACCTTCCAGACAACCACTATGAGAAAAACATACGCAGCCGACCACGAATTTAAGAGGCACCAAAAGCAACCTACTCTGCATTTCTCACAAGACGCTGTGGCGGGCACACGTGCCCTCAGGAGCAACGTGGACTCGGAACCAGGGGCGCACAGAGGCTTGCGGCTGGCCACGGAGGGACACCGAAGTCACATGACTGACGCAGACAATATAATTTACTCTTAAATCCGAAAAAGCAACACATTTCTGAAACAGAAACATACCCGTTATAGAAGCGAAGTGCGTGGTTTCCAAATAACACATCAAAAGGCCACACCATGGGGCTTCTGAGGCCACACGGCCTGGCCCCCGACCACCCACCGTGCTCGCATCCTGGGGGGCAGACACACCGGCCTGGCGGTCCCGGTCTGGCCTCCCGCTCATGCTGGGACCGCACAGTAACTCCCAGAAGCAGGTCCTGCCCCGCGCCCCCAAAGACACCACGGACTTGAACGTGAACGTGCACAGTTCTTTCTGAAGCCGCGGCTCCGCCCGTCCCCCAAACCAACACCGTCCCAGGACACAGACCTCACGCTGCCTGACCAGGACTGTCCCCCGGAAGCACCCTGACTGCAGGAAGAGCCGCCTCCTTGCTCCTGACGCCTCACACACGGGGTCTTCAGTCAATCCCGAAGACCAGTCCCGAGACACATTTGCCTTTTCTAGAACCTGGAAACCGCAATCCAAACGCCCAAATACATTAGCTCTCACTGGGTTTGCAATAATCCCGACCCCTCGTAAAGACTCCAAACGGGGGGTTTCCTCACACAACTTCACGGTATCAGGAACGCAGAGTACCAGGGTATTCTCAAATCTTATTTATTTCAAGGCACTTTCCACAAGAAAATGTAAAAAGAATAAACTATGTAAAACATCACATTTTAATAAACACAACAGCAAGATCCAAAGAAGATAAAGAAAAATTAAATTACACTTAAAGTTCATTATCTCAAAATGGCTTAACGTCGTCTGCCTGAAGACGGAGAGACCGCAAAAGGTGGCAAACAGGAAAAGCCCGCAGAGCCGCTCCCGCCAAAGCAGGTTCCCAGTCGGGGACGGCACAGGAGGCACGAAGCGGGCCACAGACAGAAGCCAGGCCAGCAGGAGCACAGCCAGGGCTCCCGGTCGCACCACACCCAGCCCGCAGTGGCAGCAGCGCCTGCTCGGGACGCCACGCGCGGCCCCAACAGGTGACCGTGCCAGCACGCCGTCCTACGCCGCTCACTCGCGCTTCCTGCACGTGACAAAGCCCGTGGGGGCCCTGCTGGCTCCCGCATACAGAACTTCCCGTCACCACGCATCTCACACCCTCTAATGTGAAGAGCGTGTCAGGGCGATCATGTATAAATCATGCTCGTAAATGACCTCACATACACGCCTAGAAACGTGCTGAGTCCTCTGGCGCTTTTCGAACGCAGGCCCACGCACACCTCTCTGCTGCTGTCTCTTCCAGCTTCTGCTCTACGTGATGATTTGTTGCCTGAAGATCCAAACCTTAGCTCTAACTTACCACGTTCAAGCCTCAGAGGAAACGGCCCCCAAGAAAGGTCCCATTTGGAGAGCACTGCTGAGATGGTCGGAGCAGAAGCACGTCTGCTCCCTGGCGTCGAGAAGACCGCCCTCCATCCTCCCAAAACCACAAGGGCAGAAGAGCAGTCAGAGGCCAGAACAGCCCCCCGAGCCCGCACCATCTTGCCTCTGCGTCACTGACCGCCCCCACCCAGGGCAGCCGACCCTGCCCAAGGCTCCTGCCCACCGGAGGAAACCACTGCTCCCAGAGCACGGCAGGAGAGGAGCTGACAGACATCACTTCATGCCACCACCCAGGGCTGCAGGCACGCGGGGGACAGGGCCCAGCCACCACCTGACCTACAGGAGCACCCACAAGCCTGCCCAACCTCGCCAGACACAAGCACACGTTCCCGGCAATTCAGCTGCCGTGGGCATCTCCCTCCGTGAAGCCACAGGTGCCGGACCCCATCCCAGCACAAGGATACACCCAGTGAGGACAGAGTCCCAGCCGCCACGGCAGCTGGGAGCTCCCACCGGGGGACGTGCACTCCTGGGCACCGTCACCACCACCTCCACGAGACACAGCTCTGTGACGATCGCCCCACAGAATCCGTGGCCAGTGACACCTGCAGTGAGGCCACACACACGTGTTCGCATCCAAGTCACAAGGGCCCCAGCACCTGCCCCGATGGTGGGACCCGGGAGAGCGCAGAATCAGGACACCTGGGAACTCACGAACACCATGAGACCGCAAGTGCGCAGCAAGCTGCTGTGGCACCAGCCTCCCGAGGTGAGCACGCGCTCCCGCCAGGCACGTCTGCGGCCGAGGCTCCGCCGTCAGCGCGGGTGCTCCCTCCCAAGCACACGGACCACACCGGGCAGAGGGGCCCTCTAGCCACAGGGACGAGCTGATGCCACTGCCATCACCACCGGGACAGAAGCCCCGAAAGCAAAAGGTTTGAGATGATTAAAACGTTTTAGAGGCCGTTTGGTCGTTCTTGAGATCAGAGAGAAACCTTTATTTTCAACAAAACTACCTAGAAGAGAAGGTTCATTGATCCACCAGGAAAGAATCTCTCACCACAACCAGCACCAAAATATATATTTTAAAAAATTAAAAAACACACAGCCCCACCCCTCAGGCACACATCTCCCCAAAAGCCACACAACCCAGACCGAAAGGGAAAACAAATCAAACTCAATGCCCTCACACAAGAAAAAAGTCTGTGAATTAGGATTTACAAATTTATATAGTCTTTCCTATGAAAAAACAACAACGAAAAACCAAGGGGTAAGAAACAACTTCTGCACCGCGGCCTGGCGAGTCTTAGGAGATCCGAGAAAACGTATGCTCTGCCTACAAGCTAACAGAAAGCAAAATGACAATCAGTGCTTTTCGCAGATTCGAGCGGGAGGCCTCCGTTTCACAATATTCCCT